>VXBO01012698.1:180839-192160 GCA_013400135.1 Rhinoptilus africanus
TTTTTTTTGCCTTAAAATACTTGCTGGTGATTTATTTCTGCCTGGAAACAAAATTCTATTGTTGGAGATATGGGTCAGGCTGCAGTGTTTCAGTGAAAGGAGTATTTGGCTCCAAAGACTCGCCCTATAATGATGATAATACAGGCCAAAAATATCTTGCTTTGTCCTGGAACAGTATTCTCATTAGATGCTAGAAGATGAGATCATTTGGATTTCAATTTGCAAAGGCTTCAGAATAGGAGTAATACTACTACATTTTTAGGAAATATTGCAGGCATTTGACTTTTCCCAAAGAATATACAGATGTAGCTCTTTCTGTGAGCCATGGCAGAACTGCACTTTGTTTCTTCTGAAACCATTACAAAGTGTCTTTTTTATTTTTATCTGATCTTAAGATAATTTTTTTACCAAACTTTTAGTATAGGCTTTACAGTTACATACTTTATGGTATGTGTTTAGTAGCTGTAAACTGCATGATGAGATTATACAAGAATATTTCATGACATACATCATACTTCCAAAACTTATGTGAATGAACAGGAAGATCGTCACTCTAAATTTAGGTAGAGAGTAGCAGAAAGAATAAATACAGAAATCCCCACAGGGAGGTTTTCTGTTTGAGTCCATGGCAGTCACCGTTTGAAACAAAGCTTTAGTCAGAGGAAGAGTTAGCAGATTTCCACCGGTAACATCTTGGTCTTCACTGTTATCCATAGTTCTATTTATAAAGCAGGTATGCAGTCAAAGCTGTGAAAAATATAGATTCAAATCATTTCTGCTCTGCAATACATCTCAAAGCTTATTCATAGCAGACTCCTATAAGCTAGGAATAATTTCACCCATAGGAAGCAACTCCAGAAAAAAAAATTGTATCACCCACCAAAGTATGGCCTGCAGCCTACATTGGGAATTTGAATTCCTGTCCTCATTGTGGCTAATGACAAGTTTACATTTCACAGTGTCTGACAGCATTAAATTCAGCACTTCAAGACACAAACACAGTAAGGTATCATTTTGGCTCTAGAAAAATATCATCAATGTATATAGGCCTTTGTATGTGAATTAAAAGTATATAACAATATGGCTTCGCTCAAGGTTCAGAAATTACAAAATGTTTGTATGAAGATTAAGTGTGGATAGAAATGTATAAGAATTCAGAAGGGGTAGTGTAAAATACATAAGGAAAAGCAAAAATCAACATACATTCTATAAAAGAAATTAAATTATATGTGGTAAGAATCATCTCATAAAAAGAGAATGAAGCAAAACTTCTCAATATCCAAGCAGAAATGGATGTATCTGAAGAATGTATAACTTCTCTGAGATGCAAAATGCAAATAGACTTATGCTGCATGGGTACTGATGAAAGGGCAAAGAACCTCGGTGGCAATGTTGACCACCAAACCAAAAAGATTATACAGATGGAGCTTTTTATATGTAAAAAAAGAATCATCTAATGCACAATGCCTGGTGACAGCATTTTGGAATGCTTGGAGGACTCTTGTTTCTTTTGACTACAGAGAAAGACATCTGTTGGAAAAAAAATAAAAAAGAGAGATCAAGACACAGACTTTACAAACGATTTATAGATTATAAGGATGACACAGTGTTGAAAAAGTAACATAAGGAGTGTTGCTGATCACTGGGGAGGAACCGAAGGTAGAAGAAAATCTGAGAGAGGGCAACCACCATGTAATGAGAACATGCCCTGTTTGAAAGTTACGGGGAAACATAACAGCAAAACAAAATCAAATTGACTTCCAGAGGTCAATCTTAAAGCCTGAGAGAATTCATAAATAAGGCTCATGGGAGCCCTCAGCAAAAGAGTTAAGAAGGATTTTGGATCACAATCTGAAGAGCATCACATGATGCAAGAAAGTCAAATATGAAGCTAAAATGTGTAAACAGGAGTAAAGCCTGCAGAACTTCTGCTATATTCAAGACTGGCAAAGTCCTCCCAAAGTTCTTAGTCCAGTTTGATGTACCATTGTTCAGTCAACAACTGGATAGAATCCAGAGCCAAGAGATTTATTAGTTGTCCAGAAGCATGATCTCTGAGGGAAGAAAGAAAAAGATGGTGCTGTTGAGCTTGAAGAAAAAAATATCAAAGGGAATATGGTATTAGTCTTGAGGCCTTGAGAAACTGCCTGTTGAAAAACAAGAGATGCTCTCTATCAGGTTTTTTTTTAAAAAAAAAGACAAAAAAAGAGACTTTTTCATAGAATCATAGAATCATAGGGTTGGAAGGGACCTTAGTAGATCATCTAGTCCAACCCCCTGCCAGAGCAGGGCCACCTTAGAGCAGGTTACACAGGAACGAGTCCAGGCGGGTAATAATGGAATGGAATTTTTAATGGAATAAGTAGTGAAACACTGGAATTATTTGGCTTCAGACAATGTAGTATTTCCTTCATTTTCTTCTACAGAACAAATTATACCAACATCTATTGGAGATGAGCTGGTTGATCCTGATTTGGTTTTAAACTTACTGATCACAGCAAGGAATGAGCCTTAGTGGAGATCAATATTTTCTTTTTTATTTCTAGTCACAAGACAGCTTATGTAAATTCAATAAAATTTATTCTTTGTAACATTAAAAGTAATGTCCTACTCTTGCAGCTGTCACTATTATAGGTAGGCACACATCTCATAAATTTCTGCTTGAATTTTAAATGCTTCATTTTATTTCTTATTGCATTTTAATACTTTATTAGTAACTAATATTTGGTGATTTTTGAGCTTTTGTTTATCAGAACAATCAGTCCCTAAAGTAACCCTACCTCACTTGAATTTATACCAGAAATTATAAAAAAGTCTCTTTCCATAAAAACCAAGAATGATTTTGTGGGAGAATGATCTGAAGTTGATAAATGTAATGTGCATATTATTTACGAAGTCTCTACAGAAACTGTGAAATTAGTAGATTGTATGAGGTTTTAATGTAAAACACTTGGCACGACTAGGTGGAGATGGCAAACAATTTAACAAGGTCAATCATGTTTCAGTAATGTCTGGAAGGTGCCAGTATGACAATATACTGCTGTTGTTCTATATGTAACACTGGCAGAGATTTACAGTGGAATAATTGATGTATCAGATACTGTCCTCTTCATTGTAGTTTTATTTATATTCTTTAAGGGGTTTTTTAGCTGTAATACAATGTTTAATATGAAAAAACAGGTGGGCAGCATGACCAAAAAAAGAGATGAGTATATGCATTTGCACCTATCATTTACAAAACTCTGATTTTGACACTTGCATAGAAGTGTTTCTGTTCAAGCTAAGCGTAAACTTCCTTTTGTGTCTCTTTTACAAAGTAAAACAATAGGAAATAATTTTATTTCTTTCTTAAGATTTTCTTTTTCATTAAATAGAGCATCACTGAAGTCTCTCCGTAAATCCTGAACAAGTCATAGCACAATGGGGCATTATGAGAGAGGTGGAAAATCCCTCTGTTATAGAAGGAAGGTTATGCTCCCCCAACAAAAGTCCAGCAAGTAGTGATGTACAGCCACAGAACCAGCACCGGTTTGCTTGGCTTTCTCTCCTGCCTTTCAGCATGTGCTTTCAGAGACAGGGAAGCCATTTACCAGCTCTATTGTCTGCATTTCTTTGCACTGGTGCTTTGGCTTGTTCCAGGGAAGTCCTTCAGAGTTCTCATCCCTTCCCCATGGCTGTTGACAAGTCACTGGTTGACAGAAATGGTCAGCTTTATTTCTTTACCCCATGAATACTTTTTTTTCTTGGGAGGCCTGTCATTAAGATGAGCACAGGTCTTTCAGAGAAGTTAGAACTTCATTATGTACTACAACTCCTATTCAAAATTCTTCCACCTACTAGCCAAACCAGTTTTTCCCAGCAGGCACTTCTTCAGGGAGAAGCCTCCTTTTTCTGAGATCTCATCATCAGACAAGAATCTCAAGGTAAGTCTAAACAGTATCATGTATGCAGATGCAAAAAAGTTTTCCCTTTACTTGAAATCTAAGTAGACCCAATTTAGCGTGAATGGTCTTGAAACTGCTAATTGCATTGATGTAGACCTTGTTCTGACTGAATTTACCCTGACTCTCAGCAGGTTTTGTTCAGCTATGTGATGCTGTGTTTATGCCTGGTCAGATATTCCTCGCTTAGAAACATAAACTCCTTATGTCTTGTCCTGCTTTGTCCTCACTTGTAAGAAATTCCTGAAGCTTTTCAAATAGGCTTTCCAGGTCAGAGCAAGCACCCTTCTTGGGGAATCCTTCTCAGTTTCTTCAGACCTCACCAAGTCTTTTTCTTTAAGTAATTAATTTATTTCTTCTTCTTGACTCTTTCTTAGACTTTAATTCCCTAATTTGAGTGTCACCTGGTTATTTAGGTCCAGATAAACTGAACATAACAGGGACAGTAATTTTATAGACATAGGACTGATCTAAGGACCCCTGATAGCCTAGCCTCTATAAATGTATGAATATCACCTGGCTCAGACGGTTTCTAAGAACAGAACTAATACGTTTTTGAAAAGTTGTGTTAAGCAGTTCCATTGTAGAAATGGGTGGCGTTCAGGTTGTGAAACATCTGTGAACAAATTGTATTTCTCTTGTATTTAATTGTTTGAATAAGTAAATAAGTAAGTTGTGATGGTGATTTGATCATGATTACTTTTTTCTGGCTTGTTAGGATTTGAAATCCAAACTTCTTTGACATACATCAGAAGTACATTTGTTTCATTAATGGATAAGCTTAATCCTTGCAATTTAGTTGTCCTGTATAAAACTTGTACTTAAAATTCCAGGATTTATTTTGCCATACTCATTTTCAAACCATTGTGATAGCAAACACATTTGCTAGTAAATTAATTCTATAGAAAATCTACCAAAAGCAAACATAAAACAGATGATTCTTCTCCATCCTTGTCAGCCCCCATTAACTGGGACTAGCAGCATGGAGCTTGAAATCAGTGTAAGGTTTGCCTTTTAATTGTATAGGAGGTACAATGAGCCTTGAATGAATAAACTAAATTAATGCTGAAGTTCACCAAAGCTTTTTAAAAGACGCTATGAATTATACAGATTGTTAAAATATACATTTTTCTCACCCATGTTTTGTGATTTTAGTTGCTTCATTGATCTGAGCACATTTTTCAGAACTACATTGTCCATCATTTGGGTTTGAATTTGCATGGCCTATAGCTAAATGTTCTGGCAATAATTCTATAAAGCATTTAGTGTGCTTGAATTTTGATCCACTGAAAATAAAGCATGTAAAGAGGAACTTTGCAAGACTAGAGTAAAAAATAGTACTTAGGATCTTAGACTATCGCTGAGGTTGAGTTGCTTGGTTTTTCTTCTGCATTAATTAGCATCCCCATTTATTAATTTATAAATAATTTAGCGAGGACCTCTTCCTATTTCATATTTAAATTCCTTGGGAAAAATTTATCTTTTCACTTTCCTTCTCTGCTTTTCAATTAATCTACTTTCACTACCACATACTTTATGCCTGATACATTTCTAAAAGTCATTCTCATTAGTTTCATTGACTGTCATTTCTAATTTGTATTATTTTTTCCAGAAGAGTTAAAACTTTATTTTTTTTACATTATTATTTCATACTGTACTATTGTGCATAACAGTGTGCAATTAATATTAAATTTTTGTCTTTGAGTGATCTCTTGTCATGTCTTATTAACTGTTTTCATTTTACTGGAACAGAGGAACAGAGTTTTGGGATATTCCACTCCAAATCAGTGCTATCTAGGAATGCAGATTTTTTTGGTTTCTATTTGAATAAATACTGTCACAATCAAGTATATTGGTTCAAACTGTATGCTTGGATGAGGTGGACATTCCTAGGTGTGATACTGAGCAAAGTTAGTGCCAAACTGCAGTGTTTCGAAACATTATAAAACATGGTCATTTCACAGGATTAATTCATACAATGGCATTAGAACGGAAGAACACACAGCAAATAATTCTGATTTGGATCATAACTTGGCAAACTAAGGTATCCACGTTTTACCGTGTTGACATTCTAAAATAACATTGTAAAGTTACCCTTTTATCTTTCTTGAGAGATAATGAAAAGAATTTGGTTTTGGCCATAAAAAGGGACAATTCTCTTGCTATTTATTTCCCTCTGTGTACAGTTCCTCCTTGCATAGTGTATTTCCTATCCTTCTGTTATAGGAGTTAGCTACTTTTGGTATGTATTTTTGACTTCACTTTTGAGTAAGATTAAGCGCAGGGAAGATAAGAAAGCTTCATGAAAAAGCACATTTCACTACTACAAGAAGGGATAGGATGAATGAGCTTAACAAGTTAAAGCGACTGAAGACCCCACCTTTCAGAAATCATCACGCTGTAGCTTGTAGCCCACACTAAAACCTACATTTCGGTGTGTCCTGATACTACATTCAGAGATAAACTGAACTGAATTTGCATTCTGTAAATTTTACTGTTTTGAAATATGAAGAACCTTGTATTGATCCTGTCAACACTAGTACCAGTAATGAGTATAGTGGGGTATATTTATCTATCTGTTCCTACTTAGAAAGCACTAGAATTCAGTTTTGTGATTACTGTTCTTTTGCAACTATCTTGGTTTTCATTGAAGCTATTAGATAGCACGTTTGTAAAACATGTGAAATGTATTTTGTAAGCATGCTAGAAGAAGACTGCTAGAGCATAGATCTAAGCGCACACACACATATGCACACACACAGAGGCGCCTTTCAGTTCTTCCAGGCAGCTTTATTCCTTTACAAATGCCAGAATGTCATTTAGCTCAAGTGGAGACTTTGCCCTTAAGTCATCATCATTCTAAACCAGTCTGATACATAAAGGGTGATCGAAGCGACAGCAAGTACCATAGGTTACACCACTTACAGTGTAGCTAGGAATAGTGCTTTTTCATGTCCTTTTTCTGCATCACTTTCTGCAAGGCAAGTATGTTATGATGGTCAAAGGTCTAGATACAGCAGTACATAAAGCTTTCAAAGTACCTGGATATCACACTAAGACACAAGATGTATCCAAGATCAACAAAGCAAAATACTGGTGGTAGCCAAATGATAGATTCCCTTGAAATATCCCTTTCCCGATTTATGGTCAAAAGCATGAGGTGGTGTTGGTAGTTACATCTGAAAGTCTTTTCTCATCAAACATCAAAGGGAAATACCTTCTTAAAAATATTTATTTCATATCAAGCTAACCAGCTGTATCATTTTTGCTATTTTTATCTTAGCAGCATTACCAAACGACGGACTACTTTTTTAATCTGTTTTTACACTCAATGTGTGGAACAGAGAAAACGCAATAGATAAAGCGTACTGTGCAGAGAGAGTGTTTATCAACGAGTTTATTTCATATTTTGGCTGTCAGGACTGTTTTCAAGATTTTATAGTTGCAATTTTTTTTTCTTCTCACTGTCATTCTTGATCTTGCTTCCCTGGTTTATATTTAGATCTAGAATGAAAGCAAAAGACCAATTAGCATTTCTGAATTTTAAGTTTTAATGATAATACTCTTTTTTTTTTTTTTTCTTCATGACAGCAAAACTAACAGTAACTCAAAACAAGTTCATTTTGGCAAAGCATTAATGCGAAAAATTAGTATGGATATTAAAAGGAACTTTCAATACAAAACAAGGGAAGGAGCAGAGGGAGTATCCTGCTGAAAAAAAAAAAAAAGCAGAACACATTATTTACAGTGATAAGATGTCTGTAGGGGAAAGCGAGACTAAAGGGCAGGGAAGACTGGATCTAAAAGAAATAAATTCCCTTAGAAGGTTTAAGAATGTAATAATAGAGATCTTTCCAAGTAAAGTTCTCTTCTGTGAAAGCCGAAAGGCTGGATTGGTAGGTATCATGATAGTTTGTTAACTGGATAATATAGAGAAATACCTCCCAGAGTTGATCTGAAGAAAAGGCAAAATAAGAAAAGTTTGGGTTTTTTGTCCCTTCATCTGTCTCTGAACCTGGTAAGGTCTTTTGTCGATAGCTCGACATAGAAATACATTCTGTAATTTTAACTTAAAAGTGATAAAGCAAAATAACTGATTTCAAGAATTCTGTCAAATTGTGTGATGTTCTGTTCCCTAGACATGACAATCCTGCTGTCTAGTGTTCAGTATTCTGCTGTGAAAGTGCCTGAACATAACGCAGTGTAATGTCTAAGAGGACATGAACAACAGGTTCTCTGGCAGCTGACCACACCGAATTTCGATGCAGAAGTAAAGCCTGATTTGCTACCTTTAGACAGAGATGCCTTGGTATGTGGCAAGGCAATGAAAAGTGCTTAAACCTTAAAAGTCTTACAGTGAATTTATGATAGGTGTATTGCAGCAGTGACGAGAGTGTGATTTTTGAGTCTCTCCTGACTCGCAAGCAGTAAAAGAGCAAAAATTAGACGAGGGTTATGCCACAAGACTCACAGCGGAGCTGGGCTGTTACAAAGCTTTCCAAGTAATCTGAATTGGGGCTGTAATCTGAGTCCTGATACTGCTCCTTGGTGATGTAGAAGGGAGCATGGAGACCGGCATTAATAAATGCCTCTGTGACCAACTCAGTCCTGTCTTGAAAATGGAGTGGTAGATCTAGCAGTAAATTACTGCCATAAACCCTCTCCCCACAGCCTCTGCAAGGTAGGCAGCAACTCTCTTGCGGTTCTTGCCGGCAAGAACATCTGAGTCTTTGGCAAAAGATGCATATTTTTGGTCAACTTTAGCATATTGCAGTATGCTTTAATATCCTCTCCTTTACTGCAGAAAATATGATGTCTTTCCTGTGATTAATACGTTTTAGCTAACATCACCATTGGTGCTTTACAGTCGTTGCAGTTAACTGATTTGAAATACACCTGCTTCCATTTTGTTGCTAAATTAAAAGGCTTGCTTGACTGCTATGCTGACTTGCAGGTGAGAATATTAAGTGACAAAATTACTGTTGCACATTCACCCTCTCTCTCGCAGCTGCAGAATTTCCATTTAAAACTGCAGTAAATACTTATCTAAGTTAAGTCATTTGCCCTTTTGCATTGTAGGTAGTGCCAGGTTTGAATGTGCTGTATTCATCTGTGTAATTTACTTGTAGAGAGAAAACCAGAACATAAATTAAAGAGCAGGGCTAAAAAGGCAGTCATAATAGGTGATAATTAAGATATCTAGTGGTAATATCAAATAGAAACTTTTCTAAAACTTGTGGGGAACTGATATTATAGCTTAAATTTATTTCTCATATCTGCAAAAAAATAATGACCTTCGATAATTGGTGGTACGAACATTTTGGTTTCATTTTGGTCTAATAGGCATCAAAATGCATTATATCTATGTATCTCCAATTTAGCAGTCTGAAAATACATGTGAGGTTTCTTCTCACATTTTCTTTTTTTCATGAGTTCAATAATATTTTAAGACATTTTTAAGACTTTTTAAATACGTACTATAAACTTGCATGTGGTGAACTTTTTATATGTGTATTAGTGCCCTCTACAGGATGCACAAAAGCACTTATCTAAATGTTTTATTATAATTTATCAATGGTATGTAAATTCCTATAGAGTAAAACTGCTATAGTAGAGCTATTTCAAAAATCTGGATAATAGTCCTGTTGCTTTGTTGCTTCCTTTTGCATCAATAAAACAATTTACTAAATTGTAAGAATGCAGCAGTAATTATCCCATAATCACAACACTTTTTAGCACGCTGCAGAAATGGCAAAGTAGACAACAGAAATTAATGCACATTTACATATGGCATAAAGAACTGGCCACTAAAACCTATAAAAGGCACCCTATGAATCAGTTTTAATGCTGAAGGTAGCTTAGATGGCTTCTGATGTAGTTAAAGTCAGACTTCCAAAGAGGCTTTCCCAATTTAGATAAAATTCAGATGTGTCAACTGCTGACCAGTCAACTGCTCTAGTCTCGGTCCAGTATCAGTAATTAACTAACCTCTAGACATGCCAAATTCTTTTTATTTTTTTGGCTGGGGAGAAAATATAAACAATCTGTACTCCTAACTTAGGCAACTAATGAGATATCTGGACTTAATGGGGAAACTCCTGATAAATTTCTCTGAGTTCTTGACTTTTCAAAAGCAAACCATTTATTTATGGAATATCTTAACTGAAGGGCAAACACCCTTTTAATTTATCAAAAGCTAATCGTAAATTGTTTTGTTATAGTGCTTTTTGAAACATTCCTGGTTAGGGTTTGTGGGTAGGCAGCAGTACATTATAGAATGTTCAGAAAGCTTCAAAGTGGGAAATTATCGTTGACTGTTCTTGAAACTAGGTAAGAAACAATCATTCTCACATTTTCCCCCTTCAGATTCTAACATTTTTCGATAGTATCCTGTACGTGGCATTTTGCTTTTAGTAAAAATCAAGATAAAATTATAAGATGATTTAATTAGCCTTGAAGTTAAAGCCTTCATTTTGTACTTGGGATAGCCAAATTCGTGTCCCATTCTTTCACATCCCAGGTGAATCCGCTGGTTATGAAGCTATTGACTGTTCTTTGATAGTCCTCTCATTCATTGTTTCATTCATTTTTCATCAAGGAAACAGCAATTCTGTCTTGTAACTGATTAACTATTCATTACAGCATAAGCCTGAGTGTTCCAAATCCTAAGGTTATCTTCCACAACAAAGTGAAAATGCAGTCTTTTTGATCTATTAAATAAAAAAAATAATCCCATTAAAATTAATTTTTTTGAATGTAGACAAGGACAATTTTTGCTCTGTGTTCCACTGTTGTGAACCCAGAATTATTTACACCATTTTAAGAAAAATGGAAATACAGACTATCATATGTAGCGAGGAAAATAAGGTGATTTTTTAGTTGTTAGGAATTATTTACTGTGAAATNCTTTTTCAGTAAACCGAGTGGTAGCCAAACATAGATTTTGGATATGAGCCTTCAAGCAAGTATGTGGATGAGCAACTGAGCACAGAGGCATAATCCAGTCTCATTTGCGTTGCAAGACAAGAGGTGTCCTAACTGCCCACCATTAGGAAGCAATGTTTCAAATGTTTGTACTCAGTAGAAGTTAGGAGGGTATTTAAGAGGGTAAATACTGACTGTTGCAATTTTGCAAGTATTTCCTGGAGTGGCAATTTGCTTTGATCAACGCTTAGCACACTGAAGATGCTGGATTTTAATTTATTGGTGAACTCATTCTTCTTATCCAAATGAAAGGCTTAGTAGAAGTCTTGCTTTGGTAAGGTTGCCATGCAGAAAATATGCATCAAACACTAGTCGCGTTCAAGGGCCTTAAATAATGAATCTAAATCATTCATTTTAGAATTTACTTATTAATAATGGCTTACCTCTGAAGACATG
>VXBO01012699.1:1350-21703 GCA_013400135.1 Rhinoptilus africanus
CATGAGGACAGGGAGGCTCTACAGAGAGACTTGGATGGGTTGGATCCATGGGCCAACGCTAACGGGAGGAGCTTCAATAAGGCCAAGTGCCAGGTCCTGCCCTTGGGCCACAACAACCCCGTGCCTGGCTACAGGCCTGGGGAAGAGTGGCTGGAGAGCTGCCCGGCAGAAAAGGACCTGGGGGCTCTCATTGACGAGCGGCTGAATATGAGCCAGCAGCGTGCCCAGGTGGCCAAGAAAGCCAGTGGCATCCTGGCTTGGATTAGAAATCGTGTGACCAGCAGAAGTCGGGGGTGATTGTCCCCCTGTACCCAGCACTGGTGAGGCCCCACCGTGAGTGTTGTGTCCGGTTTTGGGCACCACAATACGAGAGAGACATCGAGGTGCTGGAGCGAGCGCAGAGGAGGGCAACGGAGCTGGGGAAGGGCCTGGAGAATAAATCTTAGGAAGAGCCATTGAGGGAGCGGGGACTGTTCAGTCTGAGGAAGAGGAGGCTGAGGGGAGGCCTCATCCCTCTCCACAGCTACTTGGAAGGACGTTGTCGAGAGGTTGGTGCTGGTCTCTTCCCACAGGGAATTAGCTATAGAGCAGGAGGGAAAGGCTTCAAGCTGCAGCAGGGGAGGTTTAGACTGGCCATTGGGAAAAAATCCTTCCCAGAAAGAGTCAGACACTGGAATGGGCTGCCCAGGGAGGGGGTGGAGTCACCATCCCTGGATGTGTTTGAGAGTCGTTTAGATGCGGTGTTGGGGGGCATGGTGAGGGGAGAACTCTGTAGAGTGGGGTTGATGGTCGGACTTGACGATTCCAATGGTCTTTTCCAACCTGAATGAGTCTAGGATTCTATTTCTTCCTAAAGGGCTCTGGAAATGACAGAATTTGGTGGTGCAAACACTTGGGGCACGCAGGGAAAAGGCACAGAGCCTTCCCTGCCCCAGCCTGACCTTTCAGCTACCTGCAATAGATGAATATTTACTGGATATTAGGAAAAGTTTTTACACTGAAAGGGTTGTGGAGCGTTGGCAGAGGCTGCCCAGGGCAGTGGGGGGGTCACCATCCCTGGAGAGATTTAAAAGCCGGGCAGACGTGGTGCTGAGGGACGTGGGGCAGTGGTGGCCTTGGCAGCGCTGGGTTAACGGTTGGACTCCATGATCTGGAAGGTCCCTTCCAACTTAGCAATTCCATGATTCTCATTTCTTGCAGGAACCTGCCCCCCCGGCAGACTTACGCTGTTGAAGATCTGCAGGCCGTCGTGTCCTCCCGACACGTAGATCCGGCCCTCGAAGACGGTGACTCCGGCGGCGCTGCGGTTGGAGCTCATGGGGGTCACCACTGTCCACCTTGCCGGGAGAAGGGAGAGGTTAGCAAAGGTCCTGCAGGCACACGCACAGCCCACCGGTGATTTCAACTCTATTTATTAGATTTTCTAGGACTTTGTTCCAGTAACTCTCCTTTCACCACCTATTTTATTTAAACTGTGGGTTTTTTTACCTCGCTTGCATCCAGGTAAATTCTTGCAAGGAGTCTTGACAGCAGAGCTGTCAAGATAGAGAAGGTTTTCCACCTCATTCACTGTGTTCCTCTTATAACTCGGACTCCCGGCAGTGCCGCGGCACTACCCTAGCAGCAAACAGATGGATAAGCTGTGGGATATGACAGGCTCTTACTTGTTTGTTTCTGGAGAATAGGACTCCACGGAGTTGAGGGATGAGTTTCCATCGTATCCGCCGCATACGTAGATCTGGCCATCCAGGACCACCGTTCCCATAGCACTGCAAGGGAGAGAAGGACCCCCATGAGACGGTGCCACCACACCGTCCGTAGCGCAGCAAATCTGCGCAGCCCGCCTTGCCCGCTGCCTGCCATCGCCTCCTTCACCCCAGGGAGGTTCATCCTCCTCTTCCTCTGGTTTCACCTCCAGGCTCAACCAACTCAATCCCACCTGAGCTCTGAGCCTCAAAAAGCCACAAAAAGATGCTCGCAGCATGAGCACACCCCGTTTTCCTGATCAAAAGCAGCTAAATCAAAACACACGGAGAAATTTTTGACATCAATAATGGGTCAAAATCCCAGCGATGACAGCTTCCCATGAAGGATCTCCCTGCTGCTGCTGGTGGAAGCTAACTCTGGTGAGGGACATCACTGCACGGCCTCAGGAGATGCCCTAATTGCCGTCAAATGTAAAGCTCGTTAAATCAAGGTGCCTGACCCTGTCATTACACCTTGTAAATCACATATTTGGCTCCCAAAGGCTGTCAAATAGAAAAGAATCCCACCTTGAAAACGTGGTCATCAAAGCTTCTCCTAAAAGCTCGGCAACACCATCCTCAGTGATAAAATCCCAGCTCTACAGCCGGAGTTGAGCGCTTCGTACAATAACTGACATTTTGCTCCGCACAAGAGCATCCAACACTTGGTCCGCTTGGCTTCAAGGCAGAACAACGCAATTGTGGAAGAGCAACGTTGGGAAAAGCTCCCAGGAACCTCATTGCTATGGAAAAATGGAGCTTTTCCGCTAAAAATCCGAGCCTTATGCCCAAGATTTCACGTACCCAGTCGCTCGCAGCGTGCTCTTCCCAAGCCATCAACATCTCAGACCGCAAAAAAAGCCCCACAACAAAACAAGCCAAACAAACCATGATGGTAAAGAAGTGCTGCAAAGCCAACAATTTAACAACTCTTTAGTGACCGGCCACGAGCGTAAGGAAAACCGCAGCAGGAACCCTGGATGCCAGGAAGGCATTTAAACACGGAAGCAGGTCCCGTGTTGCGGTGGGGAGGACAGGACGACCCCACAACTTAAGAGGTGGGTTTTCAAAATAAGGCAGGGTAAGCTCCCAAACCCAACCACAAAGCGGTCGCCAGCCTGGTTGGGAACCGTGCAGCTCTCTTCATCAAGCACAAACACCTTCTGCTTAGCTGGAAACTCCTCTCCTGGGACGATAAAAATACTCCGCTCCTTCCCAGCTGCGATTCTCTTACGCTTTCTGGTAGGGAGAGAAGATGCCGGCGCTGGCCAGAGATGGTAAAATGGGTTTATTTGACTCCCAGCAGAAAAGGAGTTTCCTACGTGGGGCTCACCAGTGCTCTGCCTACCACCCAGTATCACAATGTGAAGAAACGGGGATTTGACCACCTCTTTTGGGACTCCAGACATCACCAGCAGAACCTTATCACTCTCTTAGTTTGATTTCACTCCTTGATGCCACCAAAACTGAAATCTCTGTAGCTTAAAGCCCACGCTGCTCAGCTGCTTTTTAATTACCAAGATCTTAACGGCTTTCCTTGTAAATCAACGCTGTGACGCAGAGCTCATAGAATCACAGACTGGTTTGGGTGGGAAGGGACCTTAAAAATCATCTAGTTCCAAGCCCCCCTGCCCTGGGCAGGGACCCCTCCCACCAGCCCAGGCTGCTCCAAGCCCCGTCCAACCTGGCCTTGAACCCCTCTCCAGGGATGGGGCAGCCACAGCTTCTCTGGGCAACCTGCCCCAGGGGCTCACCCCCCTCACACACAAGAATTTACTGTAAAGCAAAGATACACCTTTGCTGAGCTGCTGATGGTTTTCCCCTCTTACCAGCAAGCAGGGCCCGGACTCGGAATGACCTCCCTGCCCCATTGGTGGCCAAGCAAATCCCACCTGCTTCCACACCGCTCCTCCTCCTTCTTTCACTTCTTCCCCAAACACGGATTTCTCACCAGGCACCCACCACCACCTCCTCCAGAACTTCCTACAACCTCGTTTTTTCCCTCCCTCCTTTTCCAAAGGTCTCCTTCCCCATCAGAGATCTGCACGTACCTTCGCTTGCTGTTCATACTTTCCACTTTGGACCAGGAATCCATCTCCGGGTTGTAAACCTCCACGGTGCTCAGCCTCAGCTGGCCGTCGTAGCCGCCGATGGCATAGAGCAATCCGTTCACCACCGCTACTCCGACTCGGCTCCGGGCCGTCGTCATCGGCTGGCACTTCTCCCAGCGGTTGGCAATGGGGTCAAAGACTTCCACCACGTTCAGCGAGTCACCTGCATAAAAATTCGCTACTCAAATTAAAAGAGGGAGACCCGATAAAACACTTTTTTAGCAAGCTTGGCCCATAGCAGAGGCACACGAGGGATAAGTGGTGGCTGCTCTGACCTCGAAGATGGGGCTGACCCAGGGATTTTGCCTGCTCTCCCCTGGGAAAACCTCTGGGCCCTCCTGTGTCCTATTCTGGGCTCTTGCAAATCTTATTCCAGCCTCCCTGATCCCACAAAATCAAGTCAGAGGCATTTCCCAGCCCCGTTTCTACTCTCCTGCAATGAAAGTCTGCTCTGAAAAATTCATATAAACTGCAAGCCGCGATGCAAAAGGATTGTGGAGCGTTTCACAGCTCGCCCGTGCTCTGCGCCAGGAGACTCGACAAGCCCTGGGCTGTGGAAGCGGGGCCTCCTATAACCTCAAAGGGGCAGCAGAGACCTGCAATGTCACATCTGTTGTTGTCGCCGCTTCCTGGGAAGGCAGCTTCTCTGTAGGATCAACCGGCCGTGTTGTGTGTGACTGGGGTGCGAATGATAGAATGGTTTGGGCTGGAAGGNTGCTGAATCCCATGAGGCAGTGCCCAGCACGCACCCGCTAATCAGACCCTGCATCCTGGGGTAACCAGGTTGGTTGAAGCTCCAGCAGACGGCTTCATGAACACTTTCTTGTCCCCCTTTTTACACTATTCCTGGGCTCATGCCAGCGCATTGTGTCTGCACGTGTCATCCCACAACCCCACCAGCATCACCTGGACACCTCCAAGTTCTGCTTGCTGCCATAGGCAAGGACAACCATCCTCAAAATGCTGATTTCTTTAAGATACGCAAGAATATCGTCCTAAATAAACCTCTCCTAGCCAAAGTTTCTCGCTGGAAGATGTTAAACTATGGGCACAGCCACCTTGACCACTTCAGTGGAAGGGTCAAAGTGCTACAGACAGGAGGAGAAAGTGCTCAACACCGCACAGGAGGGAAGCTCAGGATCCCCTCGTCCTGCCCAGCAAACTACGCTGCTCTCCCCACTGCAGGGAGCGGATATGCAAGGTACCTGCTGAGTTAAGTCCTCCAACAGCGTAAATCAATCCCGCGATGGACGTACAGCACCGAGGACGGGTCTTGAACGCTGGGAGGTGCGGCCGGCGCTCCGGCATGAGGTGATAGTCTTTCGCCTCATCAACTAGATCCCTGAAATGAAAGCCAAATAGTTACAGAGCTCGGTTGATACCAACTGTCTTAAGTCAGATGAAGATTTCACAGAATGGTTTGGGTGGGAAAGGACCTTAAAGCCCCCCCAGTGCCCCCCCTGCCCTGGGCAGGGACACCTCCCACCAGCCCAGGTTGCTCCAAGCCCCGTCCAACCTGGCCTTGAACCCCTCCAGGGATGGGGCAGCCACAGCTTCTCTGGGCAACCTGGGCCAGCAACTGATTTTCCCCCTCCCGTGGCGAATAAATCCAGAAGGTAGCATGGCTCTGCCGCCAGGTTAAAATTGGGGAGGGTACTTTGTTCCTTTGCAATTTCAGGTGCTCTGTCCTGAAATTTTCACTCTCCAAAAAATTTTACTCTCCAAAACTGCTAAACCACATTCCTGCTACCTCCACCCCACCGAGGGCCACCATCCCGTGGGTGGTTTTCTAACCCCCGCGTCCAAACCTCACCTGCATTTGTGGCAGCAACGGACCAGGTCATCTTGTTGCACGCGGTCAGTGAGAAACTGAGGTCGACAGAGGGGTAGGCGGATTTTGGACAGGAGCTCGGGCAGGAACGACTCGCGCTGGTCTCGGTCATACCGTATCCAGGCTAACGCAGCTTCAAACACCTGTGGAAGAGAGGCACGGAAAGTTGGAGCTTTGGGGCTGAGGGTTTGGGTTTTTTTGCAAGTTCCTACTGCTGCCAGTTGTCTGATGAAGAAGAAACCACATATTGACAATGAACTTCTCCTGATCTCAGGTGACGTTGTTTCAGGACAGAAGGGTGATGTTCTGCATCGTATCAGTGGGCTCTCCTGGCGTGTGGCGCTTGGGTGGCTTGGAAGACAGGCTGAGAGAGCTGGGGGGGTTCAGCCTGGAGAAGAGAAGGCTGCGGGGAGACCTTGGAGCCCCTTCCAGTCCCTCCAGGGGCTCCAGGAAAGCTGGGGAGGGACTCTGGAGCAGGGAGGGGAGCCGTGGGACGAGGGGGAAGGGTTTTAACCTGACAGAGGGGAGATTGAGGTGAGATGTGAGGCAGAAATTCTTGTGTGTGAGGGGGGTGAGCCCCTGGCCCAGGTTGCCCAGAGAAGCTGTGGCTGCCCCATCCCTGGAGGGGTTCAAGGCCAGGTTGGACGGGGCTTGGAGCAACCTGGGCTGGTGGGAGGTGTCCCTGCCCAGGGCAGGGGGGGCACTGGGGGGGCTTTAAGGTCCTTTCCAACCCAAAGCATTCTGTGATTTGGCATTGCTTTCTCTGCCCCTGACTTAACCCGCAGTAATCCTGATCTGTTGTCCCACGGGGTGGTACATTTAGTACCGACGTGTGCAGGGAGACGAGGGAGCTGGGAAGAGAGTTTAGTTAGAGGAGGTGGGACAGAACGCAAGACTTTGGTCACGTAGCGTCAAAAAATCAGCAAACCGGGGAAGAAAAGAGGATGGTGCTGCTCTGCCAAAACCAGAAGACAGTTTTGATGAGAAGGATCCTTCCCTTGACTCTGGATAACCACACATTAGATGTCTAGAGCTGAGCTGGTCCCTCCAGGCTCCCTCTGCAGACACTGGAGAGACAAAACTCTTCAAAGTTCATCTGCCCTGTGTTGGATGACTCCAGATGACAAAAGGAGCCTGGTGAGTAATTTAACCCGAGACACGCACACCTTGGTCCACAGAACTCTCCCAGTTAAAGCCTGAGCTGGTTGGCCCTCTATGCTCTTGCTCTTACACCCAGATGACCACATCCAAGTGCCATCGCTGTCACCCGAGGCCGAGCACCCAACTGCGCACAGTGTCCCCGCAGTCACGCTGACCAGGGGTCACACTCCAAAGGCCAACGTCACCCGCTGCAGCTTCATCTGTTCCTGGGTTCAGCTCGGGGAGATCACAAAGCCACTGCAGTCTCCCAGAAGGTGCCGGAGAACCTGTCACTGTGGTCATGGCCACCATCTCATCGGATAGCTGCCCTCTAGACCAGATCACACCCACTTCGGGTGGTCTTTGAGTCCAACCTGTTGCGCTGGAAAAAATTCCGGCAGTACCCTTGACCAGAATAAAATCAGGAAGTCCTTTTAGGGTGGAGGTCAGGAGTCTCTCACATCCCCATTCCTGAGGTTTTCAGGGCAAAAGTACTTCTTCAACAGAACCACGGGGAGCTTAAAAAAACCCCCCACATTTACTTCTACTCTACAAGGTGCTTTATGACCGGTAGACAGGCTGAACTGCACTAAAGCACTGCCATTTCTGAAGAAGGGGCTGGCAGCCGGCAAGGCACGAGGAAACATCACCAGGGACAGATTCTTTGGCCTCTTACCTGCTCCACAAAGGATCTACTTGGAAGAAAAAACAGCAAGAAACCAGTCTGTGGGACGGATATAGAAAAATGTCTGGAATGTGAAGCAGGTTCCCCTCCCTCCTTGTTTCAGGGACGTTTCGGCCAGCCTGATAAACGCAGCACTCTCTTACCCTACATGGAGATAGCCGCAGGTCTGCTTTTCATTTGTCAACTCCTCAGACCGAGCAGGACCCATTTCCCGGCTGGAGAAACGGTTCTGTTTCTCCTGCGGACTTTCAGCCCAGCACCGAGAGATTCTCCAGGCTACTGAAACACCCCTAAGGTTGCTCAGCTCTGCTTTCTGTTTTTTTTGTTTTTTTGTTTTTTTTCTAGGAGCAAAACAATCTAGAGGAGCCTCTTGATGGCAAATTCAGAGGAATATTCGTTATAAAACTCCGCGGCACTCGCAGCAAGTTCTTTACACCTCAAAAGTGCTCCTTTGGGCTTGAACGTGGGCTCTGTGAGGAAGGGCTCTGTGCTACTGCTCACAATCCCAGTCTCTCTTCCCCGAGACTGGCAACCGACTGGCAGCAAGAGGCACGGCTGAAGGTCCTCAAGACCCACCATGTTCCACCTCCGCCACCGACGAATCCAAACACCTCAAAACCACGTTTTGCAAAATCTGTGGTCCCAGAAACTCTACTAGGCATTTCTCAGAGCGAGGTAACACTGGCGGTGCAGACAAGAAGTGGGGCTCAGGGAGTCATCACCGCTCTGGCGTGTCCCCACTGAGCCAGGGCATCTTCTCGGCTTCTTTCGGACCAGGAATAGGGTCATATCCCATTCCATTCCCAAGCGATCAGAAACCCTCCAAGCAAAAAACTGCCTCTGCCACGACCTCTGCCAGGTACACACCTGCTCTTCAGACTTCACGTTGAGCTCATCCCTAGAAACGAGCTCCAGGACGTCTTCGAAAGGCAGCGCCAGGAACTCCTCGGACATGGATACCTCCACGAAGTGCTGATGAATGAAGCTGTTGGCAGCGTCGTAGAGCACCGCGCACATCATGGTCTCCGCAAACTGCCGCACCCCCAGACAGTTCTTCGGGTGAAGCCTGGGAAAGGGGAGGAAAAAGGAGAGCAAAAGTAACGTCAGGTTAATGGATGGACAGAAAGAATTACAAACCGGTTCAGTGAAGCAATGCGAGCTTCAGGGGACACACGACGCAGTGAAAGCCACAGATGTGTCTTCTTCAGCGATGGCAGGTTCCAGCTCACTGCTGAGCATATCTACACAGAGATCATACAACGGTTTGGGTGGGAAGGGACCTTAAAGCCCCCCCAGTGCCCCCCCCTGCCCTGGGCAGGGACCCCTCCCACCAGCCCAGGCTGCTCCAAGCCCCATCCAACCTGGCCTTGAACCCCTCCAGGGATGGGGCAGCCACAGCTTCTCTGGGCAACCTGCGCCAGGGGCTCACCCCCCTCACACACAAGAATTTCTTGGTTGCTCCAAGCCCCGTCCAACTTGGCCTTGATCGGAAGGTGAATCCACAGCAGAGCCAGAGGAAGGAAACCACAACTTAAAAGTCTCCCCTCAGACCCACTAAGGAGCCACTGGGCAAACTGGGCTGGCTCTGCGTGAAGGCTGCAGGCCGCCGGCAGAGGGGAAACGTGGGGCTCTGCACAGCAATCCCTCCCTCCCGCACCTCGGGGTGCCTGGGCTGTGCATCCAGCGCCATCTTTTTTAACTCCCGTATCGGAGCAAGCTGGATTCAAGCACCTTGCACAAATACCAGCCATCAGCCTCCGTTTTCCATCTTACACCGTTTGAAGTACCACAGAACAGCACCTCTTCCAGCGTCACAAAGCCGTTTTCCTGAGATTGAGGGGGCTTTATCACCAAAGATGCTTTGGCAACTGGAGGTTCGACGTGAAAAGTACGGCTGTGGATCCAAACCCCTCTCCAGCACAACCAAACAGCCACTGCACAAAGCTGCTCCGTGGCACGCAGAAGCTGGAGAAGACGATATTAATTACAGTCGTGTGCTCTACAGAGAGAGGTATGCGTCCTGGGCACTCCTGTCCAAACAAGAAGCCCTGCCCAGCACAGGCATCTCACTGTTCAACAGGAGCCAACCGTTGCGTTTTGTGGCACTAACCATCAGATATTAAACTAAATACGACCTATATGGAGAAAATACCTTGGGTTCTGATGTCTAACGGTCCGCAAAAGCCAGGCTCAGCTGCTGACAGCGGGGGCCGGATGCGTACGAGGACGTGACATCGTTTCTGTCCCTCGGTTACTGCCCTGTACTAAGAGCAAACCCACAGCGCCGATGGCAGGGGACTGTCACGCCAGGATGGCTCTCGGGGCTCGGTCTGTGCACAGGGGCCTAAAAATATCCCAAATCTCAATTCCATTTAAAAAACCAAGAGCCCGGCGCACATGCTCCAGCTCTTCAGGACGGTCAGAGTCCACCAATTTTCTCGTTGTTAATCAAAAGCCACAGGGTTTTATTTAGGACGCCCAGTTGCTCCTGGTAGGTTTGGGAGAAGCGTGGCAGCTAAACCCGATGAACCAAATCGCCTTGCTTCGTATAGACATAAATACAACTACCTAAACCTGGCGGGGACTAAAGAAAAAAAAAAAATAAAATCAACGTCACCCAACTCTTTCCAGCTTGGCGTCATATCCAGTACCTCAAACTAAATGGTTTTTTTTTCAGGAAAAATGAATTCTCCATGATCTTACACAACCTAATTTTAAAGAAACTGCAGAAACTCCGGATGCACAGGGGACTGAAAATTGAGACATCTTGAAGGCGGAGGAAAAACGTTTGGTTTGTTTTTTCCCTCCCCGCCCCACGGTTTTAGAATACCTTGATTTAGAAGTAAGGAAAAATAACGGGGGGGAGATGTTCCGTTTATTTGGTAGGCGTGTTTAATATCACGCCACAGAACAAGCTGAACAGCTGCAGAGAAATCAAGCCGGGGAAGGGAAGGGGAATTAAACACGTAAGACTCCCTGGCACCGTCCGAAGAGGCGTGTGGTATGTTTCCAAAGAATAGCCCAGCTTTTCCGTTTCCAAATCACGCCGCTGGAACAATCTTGCGTCCAAACACCAGCGAGGGAATTGGGAAAAAAAAAAAACCCAAATCCAAACGTGGGATCAATTTAAGGCTCTGCCACGGCTTCCTGTCCAGCTCCTTGGCCGAGACCTGTTGTTCCTCCCCTCTTCCACACGCAAGAGCAGGAAGGGTAATTACTGCGAGGATGGGCTCGTTAGCGGCAGAGGCAGTCACGCACCATGCTGGCTAACTCTTAAAAAGGGGAATATTCGCTCTGTTTTGCTCTAGGCATTAATTCCCATGGCTGGCCAAGGCCACACATCGTGTCCCTCCTGCAGCATGTCATAAGCCAGAGAAGTTATTTCCTAGGCAATGAGAATTCTGGGAAAAAAACATTCTGGAAAAAAGACGATTGAGGGGGAGACGTTATCAATGCTTACAAATACTGACAGGGAGGATGGGGCCAGGCTCTTCTCAGAGGTGCCCAGGGACAGGACAAGAGGGAACGGGCACAAACTTCACCATGGGAAGTTCCACCTAAACATGAGGAGGAACTTCTTTCCCTTGAGGGTGGCAGAGCCCTGGCCCAGGCTGCCCAGGGAGGTGGTGGAGTCTCCATCTCTGGAGACATCCCAAACCCGCCTGGAGGCATTCCTGTGCCCCCTGCTCTGGGGGACCCTGCTCTGGGGGCGGGGGGTTGGAGGAGATGATCTCCAGAGGGCCCTTCCAACCCCCACCATTCTGCGATTCTGTGAAGAGTGAGTCTTGGGAGATGCTGAGCTCCTCACGGTGCTGGCAGGAGACATCGGGGCAATCCCAAGCACCGAGAGAGGCTGGGCAGGGACTGGCTGGAGAGCAGCCCTGAAGGAAAGGACTTGGGGGGGCTGGGGGACCAGAGGCTCCACATGAGCCCTCCGTGGGCACTTGCAGCCCAGAAAGCCAACCCCATCCTGGGCTGCAGCAAGAGCAGCGTGGCCAGCAGGGCGAGGGAGGGGATTCTCCCCCTCTGCTCTGCTCTCCTGAGACCCCCCCTGGAGCACTGCCTCCAGCTCTGGAGCCCCTGCTACAGGAAAGATCTGGACGGGCTGGAAGGTGTCCAGAGAAGGGCCAGGAGGAGGATGCGAGGGCTGGAGCACCTCTCCTACCAAGACACACGGAGAGAGTTGGGGTTGTTCAGGCTGGAGAAAAGAAGGCTCCCAGGAGAGACCTTATTGTGGCCCACCAGGATCTGAAGGGGGCTGACAAGAAAGCTGGGGAGGGACTTTTTAGGATGTCGGGGAAGGGTAGGACGAGGGGGAATGGATTAAACCTAGAGATGGGTGGTTTCAGAATGGCCGTCGGGAAGAAGTTCTTCCCCAGGAGGGTGGGGAGACACTGGCCCAGGTTGCCCTGAGAGGGGGTGGGAGCCCCATCCCTGGCAGTTTTGAAGGCCAGGCTGGATGGGGCTGTGAGCAACGGGATCTAGTGGGAGGTGTCCCTGCCCATGGCAGGGGGTGGGAACTGGATGAGCTAAGGTCTCTTCCAACCCTGACAATTCGATGGTTCTGTGATCCCCCTTCCTCCCAAACCAGACCCAGGTGACTAAAACCTCACTGGCCTTCAGGAGCAGAGAGCACAGCCGAAAGACGACCTCTTACCTCTCTCTGAGGAAAGTGCAGCAAGCGTCTTTGATGTTCTGCAGCTGAAGGAAACTTGCCCCCATCAGCAGCGACTGCACGTTCTGCTGATCTATGGCCAGGTGACCGTTGTAGGCAAAGTTGATCAGAGCCTCAAGTGCACTAAAAAGGGGGGAGAAAAGGCAGAAAATCCACTGAATTCAGGCTGACACGGGACCCTACTAACAGAAAACACTTTTCTAGAGCCATTCACACGGAGGATAGGCTTTCGAGACTTGCACGCACAACGCCGAGGCCTGCGGAGCGCTTGCAGTCCCTCTGGATGCCCTCGCTCACGTGCCTTGGGATGTGGGACGTTACCTGGGATCCATCCCCTGCATGACAATCTCATCCTGCTTGCACTCCATCATGTCGTTGGTGAACATGGCGTGGAAGTACGGGATAGAAGCTGCCAGCACAATCCGGTGAGCGCTGAATTTATGGTCCCCAACCTAAAAAAAAGAGAGAAAAGGGGAAAGAGGGAAGATCAGCACCGTCCACCACCAGCCCCATGGGCCAGATGATTCACTGCAGCACGGCTTCACCAGCCCAGCAGTAACCCAGGGCTGAAAGTTGGACAATCTCCATGTGCAAACGCGTCAGCAGCCCGTCTCCTGATTTCAAACTTCCGAATACAATTTTCCAGACTCAGAAGCCACCGCGAGTGGTCAACTGGACAGAGATGAAGCAGTAGTACAGCTCAAGAGTGGGGCGACTCCAGGTGGCTAACAGAGGATGGCCAGGTTGGAGCGGGGTCAGAGGAGGCCCCGGAGATGCTGGGGGGGCTGGAGCCCCTCTGCTGTGGGGCCAGGCTGAGAGAGCTGGGGGGGGTCAGCCTGGAGAAGAGAAGGCTGCGGGGAGACCTTCCAGCCCCTTCCAGTCCCTCCAGGGGCTCCAGGAAAGCTGGGGAGGGACTCTGGAGCAGGGAGGGGAGCCGTGGGACAAGGGGGGATGGTTTTAGACTGGAGGAGGGGAGATTGAGGTGAGATATCAGGAAGAAATTCTTGGCTGTGAGGGGGGTGAGCCCCTGGCCCAGGCTGCCCAGAGAAGCTGTGGCTGCCCCATCCCTGGAGGGGTTCAAGGCCAGGTTGGACGGGGCTTGGAGCAACCTGGGCTGGTGGGAGATGTCCCTGCCCAGGGCAGGAGGGGGCACTGGGGGGGCTTTAATGTCTGTTCCAACCCAGATCATTCTATGAACCATGTATTTACAGAAATCAAGTCGGTATTCAACTGTGCGCACAGGTTTCAAAGACCGTCTCCCCCCAGCCCGCTCGGCGCAGGAAATCCCCCCCCATGGCCCTGCTTCAGAGACCACCTTGCCCCCAACATCAGGCCATCACCAACCCCACGTCCCCTGTCTGACCCCACTACGCCAGTCCTGGACTGCAGTGACTCTGCAGAACTGAAAGCCGGGCGAAGTGGCCGCCCGTTTCTTCTTCCTCTGAACCGGTGACCGGCTTACAGGTTAAATCCCACGCGCTTTTCTCCCCGGGCACCCATCGGATACCTTCAGCTGACGCTCGGAGCCAGTCACCTTCACTATAACCTAGAGGCTCACGCTGGCTCATCTCCTTTAAGTCTCTGCAGGTTCACTTTCACCGGCTCTGCTAGACACTCTCACTTTTATATCCTCTGAAGAACCTTCCCGAGCCATGGAGCGAGGCTTGGAAGTGGCTTCTTGCACCCGATTCCCGCTCTCACTCCTGCAACCGTCATATATTTTATCCTTTCCAGAATTACACAGACCTACTTCTCTCTGTTGGTTCAGAGATTTTTTTTCCCCCCCTAATTTCCGGGCTAACCCAACTCACGCCAGTCTACGCCCATCTAAACTTGCCCAGAACCGCTCTTTTCCTCCAGTTAAACAAGATTTTCCCATTTGAGCTTCGTTTTGCTGAGACGAGCCGGCACAGCGGGTCCTTTATTCCTCTGGTCATCCAAGAAACCCTCCTCTACAAAAAGCTTCGCGTCTAGGCAGCTTATTAACAAAAAATAAAATGCTGTTTGCATTGGGGGTTTTCAGGCTTCCCAACGGCGCCTCTCTAGGCCCAGAGCTCCCACACCCAGTAAACACGATTTGCTGGGAATTTAGAAAGCAAAATTCATCACATTTAAAGAAAAAGAAGAACTGGGCGCTAGGCAAGATGACTAATCGAGCGGTGGGATTTTTTTTTTCCTTTATTTTTAAACAAAAGCATATTAAACTGCCACAGACGCTGTTATAAGTTGGGTTTTTTTTAAAAAAAACCAAACCCAAGCAGCTTGAGCACCCAGCTGCTGGCCGTGCGTGCCTGCCCGCACGACGCCTGGGACTCAACCCACTCACCCCGAGCTGGTGGTCAGCTGGCAGCGCCACCCCGGCTTCCCAATTTTATAAAAATTAAATAAATAAAATAGTGCTGCAAACATCCAGCCAAACGGCTTTTAAGACTTGCTGCAGCCTGGAAGCGGCAGGATGGCTTTTGGAGAGCTTTGCCTCTGTCCTGGTTGGATTAGGTGTGACTGCGCCCCTGCCCGTGCCGCCCGCTCTGCCCGGAGGACTTACCCCCCACAAACTCCGCCGTCCTGGATTCTGCAGAGTTCCCAACACCCAGAGCAAAAGCAGCAAGTGAAATGGGATGTACTGTTGGAGCTGATGGAAAAACACCCCTCACGTATGCGCTTGTACGGCAACTTGTTAATTCAAGATGGGTAAAGGTGATATCAATCCCTTCTACAAACCCAAACCCATGCCTAGAACATCCCAGAGGCTCCAAGACTTGAGAGCTGTGCTACAAACCCCAGCAAAAAAACCTCGGCTGTTCCGTTCTCTTCTCTGCTACCTCTAATTATATATAAATTATAAGTCTAACTAATTTATCTCGTGCTTTACCTGCACCTCCTGTGCCGGCATGGAGAAGGAGACGAGCTCCTGAGCAGCCGAGAAGGAGCCAGACCGTGGTGGGGACACAGGCAGGAATAAAGGGGTTTTCTTGGCAGACGAGGGTTAAGACGATGTTCCAGGAGAGAGGGGGAAGAAGCGGAAGGGAATAAGGTAACGAAAGCAAGAGGATGGATATTTTATAGCAGCGAGCTGGTAAGGACAAGCACGGACGTTAAGATAAAAGCTCTGTTGGTGCTGCCAGCGCTGGACCAGGGGACGGGCACGGCCCGTGCCAAATCATCGTCAGCTTCGTTGGGCGCTGGCAGCGGGACGGGGAATCGCCGGCAAGAGGAATCGAGAGCGTGAGGACTCACAAAGGAGCCTGTGGTCAGAGAGGGGACCGAGCTCAAGGCCACAAGCCCTGGTTTAAGGGACAAACGTTTGCAGAGCCCTGGCTTTACACAGCCTCTCGCAAGCGAGCACAAACTCTCCCTAACAGGAGATATTTAAACACGCGTGTAAATCCACTGAGGTTAATGAGAAAAGCCCGTAGGAGGAAGGAAGCGACTCAAGAACCTGCACACCCCTGAGCGCTGACAAAACCTCCCAGTGTCCACGGCAGGGCTAACTGCCAAGCCCAGCACACGTACCCACCAACAACTTCGCCTCTCTTCGTCTCTCCCCGCGAGCTACTGCCCAAGGCGCCGCTGGCGAGAGAAGCGCAAGAGGATTAAGACAGGAAAACAAGGAGACGCGGGTGCCGAAGCTCTTTGTTTGGGACTTCTCGCTGGGGGAAGGTTGCGATAGGACCTGGTTGACCGTGATGACTTAACGCGCTTCCAGCCCCGAGGCTCAGAAACGCCAGACCTGCTCGGCGAGCTCCGACTTCTCCCTGCTGTCCCTACCCTGTGGATGAAGCCACTCCACCAGCCCGTCGATGGGCGGAATAAACACCGGCGAAGCTAACGAAGCGGGTCTCGTTATTGACATACCTTAACGCTGTACTTCTCATGCGTCGCACCAAACGTCCGCCAGCCTGGGGCGTCTCGCACAGACCCGGCAGAAGCTGCTGGAGGACTCTGCCGTCTCGCTGGCGGGACCTGGCCTGTCCTCGTCACTTCCCCAGCTCCTCGCTGCCACGTGCGGAGCGAGGTCTAAGCCTTATCGGCATCATTTCGGAGCTGGGGGACAGGCAGCACTGCTAAAGCAAGAGGTAAGCGCCCACAGATGAAGCCTGTGGCACAAGAGAGGGCTGTTCCTTGGTTAAGGGCCCATTAAAAACTCCAGCCTATTTTCTTTCACGTGAGACGCATTTCCTTAAAATACTTTTTTCGGCTGAAAACATTTTCAACCAAAGGGCAGAGGACTGCAGCGCCGGGAGTCACCGACCAGTGGCACCCCACTTCTGCAGGGAAACCCCTTCCCGGCTGCCTCAAACGACCCCAAAAATGGGAAAGCTCCATTTTTGCTTTTAATATTTCTCTGGCTTGAAACCAGGCCCCTTTAAAAAAACCTGTAAATCCAAAATCTCTAAAATTTTGAAAGACGTTGTGGTGCCTGGAAGGAAGGTCAGTCCAACTGAAGGAAGGTCAGTCCAACCGCAGTACTTCTTTTGGTTGAATGTATCTCTTAACTACGAGGCGCGTTTGGATGAGCGTTCCCGAATTTTAGCTGAATTTCGT
Source organism: Rhinoptilus africanus (assembly GCA_013400135.1). Classification (NCBI taxonomy): domain Eukaryota; kingdom Metazoa; phylum Chordata; class Aves; order Charadriiformes; family Glareolidae; genus Rhinoptilus; species Rhinoptilus africanus. Next base: position 18,083 of record VXBO01012699.1, read on the forward strand.
TTCCACCCAAACGCAATTTGCCAAAAAAAAAAAAAAAATCACAGCTGTTCAAGCATCTTTTCACCTTTTTCAAACTAAAAAGTAGTATTAAAATTGAACAGGCACCTATTAAAGTGATACACCTGCTTCAGACGGCTCTAGTTTACAACCAAAGTTAACCTTATAACTAAAGCAAACACCGATTTCCACAGTAAGGTTAAATTTAGTCAAAATAAACAAGCCTACAGCATTATCCAACAGTGAGAACGAGCCCTCTCTTTCGGAAAATAACTGTACTAACTGAAAATAACTGGAAAATAAGAAAAGGAACGCCAGCCTGAAGTTAAAAAATAAACTAGATTGAGTTTTAAACCAGATGTGTGTCAGATAACCATCTACGCCATGGTTAAATTCACCGATTTCACTCGCTGGGATTTATCCCGCCTGCTGTGCCCTGGGATTTCCCACCCCTCGAAGAGCTCATCAGCTCTTCCCACATCCTTTGCCGGTGCTGTCTTTCTCCACGAGGCATCGTGCTGTCACTCTGGGAAGCGGTGAAGGACCATGGCACATAGAAAGCCACCAGTAACGTCACGGCTGAACCAGGAAAATACCCTCCGCAGCCGCCTACCCCTTTTTCTTCCGAGGAATTCAACCCCGCAGCTCCAGTCCTCTGCCTCCCGCTCGCAGCACGAGCCTGAGGGTTTTTTTGACCTTGCCTCTCCGACAGATGCATGTTTTAAACCGCATCTCCACCGCCTGCATTTCTCCCTAGGAAAGGCAGAAAGGGATCAAACCGGAACGTGCACTTTATGCTCCCAAGTCCAAACATAACAGATTTTAGCGGCGTCCAAGGGTTTGCGCAGAGAAGCTTTCCACCGCCCTCCGGTTTTGGGGATGCGTTGCCGTGATCTCACCCCACGATGGGTTGCCACCAAACAGCCTTATTATAAATAATAAGCCCGCTTATTGCAAAAGCCATCATTTACAGTCATTCGGCAAGATTCCCGACAGGTTAATGAGAGCTGTATCATCCCCGGGGTTGGAATTACCTTGTGTCTGGGCAGCATCACCCTTCCGGCTCCGAGCCGCCCAGCAGCCCCATGGGACAGGATGGTTTCCCCGCTGTGGTACTCACCCTTCGTTAAGGAAAGGGTTTCACTTTGGAAAAGGTCCCAATTAACAGATTAACCGCGCCGGGGAGGACCCTGCACAGGCAAGGCACGGGGTGCAGATGGGCGGCGCAGCCGGAGCTGCGCAGCTCGCAACCGCTTCCCTTGCGCCGCTAATAACACTCGCCTGACTTGGCCGTTCACGGAAATAAAACAGAAATAAGCTGTATTAAAAAAAAAAAAGGGAATAATTTTCTGCTGTCATAGCAGGGGAAGGGGGAATACCGGGACTGGCCTCTGTCAGCAGTGAGATCCACGGAGAGCGATCCACGCTGTGATCGCCACCAGCTGAACGGAAACTATTTCCTGGTACCAGACAAGACAAAACCTGCAATTCCTTTTCTATTTATTTATTTTTTAAAAAAAACCTTGCTCCTGTAATGATAGAAGGCCCTCAGGGAGATTTATAAATGGGGATCTCTGGTCTAGAAGCTATCATTACGTTCATACCAGCAGCACTTAATGGCAAATCCCTAAGGAACAACTAAATTTCTCGCTGCAGGCGAAGGACGAGACCTGTTTTTCCTGTAGAAGGTAAAAAACAGTCCCGAGGAGGAGCACACAGCGCATGTCCTCGTGGTTCAGCCTCGTATGTTTGGATTCAAAAAGCATTCCCTGTTCTCCACAGCCAAACGAGCTCTCTTTCTTCTGACCAAATAAATACTACGCGTTCCTACACCCGATGGAGTCAGGCGACGCTCACGTAACGCAAAAGTAAAAAGAGCTAATGATCTTCTTGACACCACGCCACCCCGCCACCGACAGCTTTCCCTTTGCTCAAAATTCATCACAGCCTTGCCTGCTAATTCCAGAAGCACCAGTAGAATATATATATTAAAAAATATATAGAGAAAAAGCTTTGTCTGGCTGAGAAAAACCCCATTTTTGTCCTCACTCCGTGCAGCCGGCAGGGATGGCCTGCTCGGTTCCTGTTTTGATTTTACAGAGCAGCTCGAACTTGGCTGTGCAGGATTGGGGAACTGGCTGTTTTCTCCATCTGGATTCAAGAGTCGTCTCAAACGAATGACCTTCCTTTTTATTTTATATTTCCATACCGCTGCATGCACCCCAGGCATCTCCGACAGCAGCAGCTCCCTGCCGGCAGCGGGATTTTATTGCCTACCTAGAGTCGTGGAGCAAACTGCCTTGGGATGTCCCTCCGTTATTTGGCCTCCCTGGCTCTCTGCAAATGCGGGACGGGCATCTAAAGCGGAGTTTCGGTCGGGGATTTCAGCTCGCAGCTGAAGGTGGAAGCAAGAGCGGACTGTTCGGTGGTGATGCCCGCGCTGTGAGAGAAACCGGGCGCTCCCGCCGAGTTAAACACAAATCGGCGCATTTATCTTTTGCTTGTTGAGGCCGGAGTTCAGGATCGTACTCCAGGCACACATGAAACCACCGCCAACTTAATCATCTCCACATCACTAAGGCAGAATCAGCTGTTAACGCTCTGTTTATACAAGCCTCCCAAAAGAGAAATATCCCAGAAACTCCACCTTGGCAAGCTCACTGGGAAGAGGCTCGAGGATAACTCCTTCGGGCAGGACTCTCACAGCCTGAAAAATACATCTTACCTTTCAGAAGATTTCCACCTTTACGCAAGGATGTGCTATTTTACAATATATCACCTTAGGGGCCTTTCTTTTAAGGCAAAAAGATGCTGTTTGCCAGCAATAAGAACAGCACCACTGCTCAGGAAGCATCTTTTCTGACCACAAATATCACCAAATTCCCTCACAATGTGTTCTCTAGATGAGTAACAAAAGGCACGCTCTCCCTTCCACTCCCACGGCCACAAAACGTTAACAAGTTCCAGGGTACAACGAAGCTTTCTCCATAGAAAAAAGGGATGTAGGTGTAACAAAGGCATCTATTGTTTTCGGGACACTATGAGCTGAGAAGTCTCTTGAGTTCTCTGCTGCAAAGATCTTCTCCAAAAAAAAAAAACCAACCAAACCATCTTTCCTGACATCCACGCCACAGAGAGGCCATAGCAGAAATTCAGCTGACGTCCAAGCCAGCGGAGCAAAGTTTTGCTAGGGAGAAGATAACGGAATCGTAAAGTTCAAGAGATTCTGAGTCAAAATTCAGAAATTCAGATAAATCCTTCCTCCCTATCCACACCTTCCCACCCAAGGAGTAGCTGGATGGGAGGTGAAAGAGTTGTGATCAAACTTGGCATGTGCAAAAGCAAGAGAGTGATCCCATTAAGTCACACATCCTTCCGGTCTCAACTAATTAGAGTCCTGCTGACATAATGGCAACTAATTACTTGGAACCAGAAAGGTTCATGCATGTACAACATGAACACATGCTCCCAGATAACTCACTTCCAATTCAGAGAAGCTTTGCTGGACCCCGGGTCTCTCCATTTCCTGTGGGGACAGGGGCAAGGAACACATCCCGAGGGATCGCCTCCAGCCCTGCCCTCCTTCACAAAGCAGCTCTGCGGAGAAGGACCTGGGAGTCCTGG
>VXBO01012699.1:30399-41487 GCA_013400135.1 Rhinoptilus africanus
CCCAGCAAGCAGAGCTGTGGGCATGGCTATCCATGGCATTCCCCATCCTCATCCCACCTCTTTTGTCATCTCTCCTAGGCCACCGTGCGCCACCCGCCTCACGTCCCGCGCTCTCTGCTTCGTTTGCTCTCAGCTGGGAAGGCAGCAGGTAATTGGGGGCTGTTCTCTCCCCCGTTCTCCTCAGGGCAGGGGTGGCCCTGGGCCTGCAGGTGGCCTGAGGTGCTGGGATACAGCTTTCGGTGCCCAGCCAGCTGGGTTCGACTCTCAGAGCATCACCGGAGTTTGAATTCTAGAGGCAGCCTCACTGTCACACCCCCTCGAAGCAGCTTTGCCTCCCCAGTTTGCCTCTGGTGTTTAGGACAAGGGGGAACTGCGTTAAAGAGGGGAGATTTAGACTGGATATAAGGAAGAAATATTTTGTGCTGAGGGTGGCGGGACACTGGCCCCAGGGAAGTGGTAGATGCCCCATCCCTGGAAACATTCCAGGTCAGGCTGGATGGGGCTCTGAGCAACCTGGTCTGGTTGAAGATGTCCCTGCTCGTGGCAGGGGGTTGGACTAGATGGTCTTTAAAAGTCCTTTCCCACCCAAACTACTCCGTGACTCTATTCTATGATCCTATGATTTGCCGTGAGCTTTTGCCCGTCCGTGCTGGATAAGCTCAGGGCTCTCAGGCAGAACCAAAACCCCACGCTTCATTCCTCTGAGCGCACGTTTCTGTGCCGATCAGCCCCAAAATCACCATCTAAAATTTCCCTTTGGCACTAATCTTTGTCTTCGCGCCTTGGCATCTACCTTCATTGCAGGGATAATTGTGTTTCCATTAATTCTGAGCATAAATAGTCCGTTAGTCTCGAGACTAGCTAATAAGAGGGTCCTGCTGGCTTCAGCTGCTCTCTGAGGAGGGACCAAGGAACTTGGGTTTGGCACTTTATCATAAAAAGCGTCAAAACCAACATCCCGAGTTGCGCCTTGCGGTTGGCTTTGCTTGCTTGGTTCGCATTCCGGGTGCTGAATGACGAGCGGAGGTAACGGCAAATTTCGCTCTTGTCCTTTCAACATTTATTCTTCGAACCGGGGGAGGGTGATTTAGTGGTGAAACAGCCGGAAACATTTTCGGTTAGCTGACCAATAAACGGGTAGTTTTCTCCATAGCGCCTCAATAAAAAATCCACTGCGGACAAAAAAAAAAAAAAGGCAATTAATAATCAGATTGGTTGGCTGCTTGGGGTGTTGCTAATGAGCTGGAGACCTTTTGGTCTCTACGCTGTTGGTTAGGAGTCTGCCAGAGAAGTGCTTCCCTGTTTCCTTCCCATCTTCTAATGTTAGTGAGGACTCCCAGCAGGAATTGCTTTCTCCTAACGCCGAACAACGGGCATTGTTGTAGCGGGGAAAATTCCACTCGTTCTCGATTTGTTCTGTCTCTCTCTGATTCATTTAGGTGTTTTTGCCTAAAATTTTCCCTTGCTCCTTTTTCCCGCTGTGCTTCTTGCTGCAGCGCTGCAGGAATTAGGTTAACAGTTGGGCTCGATGATCTTAAGCATCTTTGCCAACCTAAATGACTCTGTGATTCTAAATAAAGCACGTACCCCTTCAACACTGGGTTATCTTTGTGTAGCAGAGTTTTGAGAGCTCCAACAATCCCGGTAACCAGCATTTCCACGCTGCTTTCCAACTTTCAAACTCCCTCTCTGTTTTCATTTGGCTCGTACCTGTGCTGCTCCTGCCTTCATTTACGCGGTACCATTAGCAGGTAGTCATTCAAACGCTGACCTTGGTTTTAAATAAAGAGAAGTCTTGCTTCGTAGCTCTGTGTTTCTTTTTAGAGCAGCCACAGCAGAAAAGGCAACGGGGAGATCACAAAAATACTTAATGTACCAGAAATACAAAAGATTTTGTCTGAGCGTTGTTGCTAGTTATTACCCAACTACTGAGCACAGACCGTGGGTAGGAAACAGTCGAGAGAAAGCATAGGATGTGCGTGTTCCAGGGATTTAAAAATACTCAGTCGATGCTTCTCCGGTGGGGCTTTACCAGCTGGATGTACCCCATGAGTCCTTCTCTGGGGGACAAGCCCTCTGCCCTTGCCAGTTATTGCCGGTGACTTACTGAATTCCCGTTGACCAGAAGAGCACCACAAGAATTTCACCAGCAGTTGTCAGGCACGTGACTTTTTTTTTCCTCTGGAAACTTTAAGATCAGGTGTTCAGTAGGAACTTAAAACTATTTTTTGCGTATCAGTATCAAGGAGGGGTTACAAAGATATGAGCAGGGAATGCTCAGTACAGACAGTAAACAAGGTAATTGCTGCTTGGAGCGTTGGAAATGTCGGTGTACCGACTGACTGCACGGCTTTTTCCAGTGCTGTGGAACTCTTTTAGGTTTGGTTTCGCCTCTAAGACGTCTTACTCAAAGCCTCTGACGCTTGAAGTTCTGGATGAACTGACGTTCCGAAACAGCAGGCTGCTGGGAGACTGATGGCGCAGAAGCCTTCACGCACAGAAAACACTAAACGAAAGAAAATCCGTCTCATATTCCTGCCATTATTTTGCTTTGCAAGGCTAAGCTTGTGTAGACAAACACTAACGTGCCTGAAACACAAGAGGAAATCCCTATCAGCGAGATCCTTCTCTTTCGATGTGCTCGCTTTTCCCAGCAGAACAATGCTGGAAAGAATTTTCGGCAACGCTTGTTCTTAATAAAGGATGGAAACTGCAGCTGAACCTTTGTCAAGACTTTGTTTTTAAACTTGACTACTCTGTACCTCGCCTTTCTGTAACAAATACCCTCCCGTTTAATTTTAGGGAGTGCAGCATTGTTGATTACTTACTTTTTTTTCCCCCTCTCTGGTTAGAATGGCCGCAGCAGAAAAGAGAGTCCCTACATTTGTGCGAGTCAAGCCAACAGCCGATTTTGCTCAAGATGTGATCAAGTTCGGGCCAGACAACAAGGCAGAGAAAAAGAGATTGCAAGCGTGAAAGGTTTGGAATTTGGTTTCAGTTTCGCCCACAGAAATACGGAATTCTTCCGTTCCTTAAGGCCACCCGTAACGTTTTGCTTCAGATTGATTCCTGTGTTCCTGCTTGCTCTTCTCTGCGCTGACAGTGGCTTGTGGTTTTCTGTCAGCACGTGTGACTGTGCAAAACGTGCTTCTTGCGATACAGTCGCCAGAGAAACTCCTCAAAAGGAGTGGGACTCTGACTGACCCTCGAGGAATTCCCAGTGGGAACCACAATTCCAACCTAAGAGGTCTCCCTTGTGGTAGAGTCTATTTCTCTCCCCCCACACGCAAATTCCTCCCTTCACTTTCTTTTCCTTAACTAATAATTTCCCCGGGACACAAAATCAGACACATCACTGAAAGATAAACAGATTAGCTTAGCCACATTTCCTTTTTTTAAAATATCTGTTACCACAAAATGCCATCCAGGTCCATAAACCAATATTATTTGTGCTCCATTTTCTACTTGCGTTCAGGTCTTCAGTGTTTGGTGGTTTTTATTCCCCAGACGATAACTGCTGAAACTCTTGGCTGAAGTTACCTTCACCTCTTTTTGGGTTTCAGAGCATAAATATATACATCAAAAAAGATGCCGGGAGAGGAGCTGTGAACAACAGGCAGAGGGACTGGTCCTTTCGGCTGGATGGCGTCCTTCACAACGCCTCCCTGGGACTGGCTTATGAGACTGTGGCTAAGAAATTCGTGTCGGAAGCTTTCATTGGCTGTAACGGTAATTTCTTGCTATTTTTATTATTTTGTCGATAAGTGGAGATTTGATCTGAGGGAGAGATCCTTTCGATGTTCCACTTGAGAAACGCAGAGGCTCCCTCCTGACTTGATGCTTTTTAATCTTTTCTAGGCACGATAATGTCCTGTGGGCAAACAGGGGATGGTAAAACGTACACGATGATGGGAGCAACAGCCGAGTACAAGCATCGAGGAATCATACCCCGGGCTCTACAGCAGGTTCTGGATCTGAATGGGAAAAAAGGCTGGAAGAAATAACAAGGGCTTCTCTTATATCAGCTCTTGCTGGTATTTATAAAAGCGTTTTAACACAGTGAATGTATTTTATGTTTATCTTCACTGGTCCTTTTTTTTTTGCTTCATTTTCTCAAAGTGTTGGTCATTAAAGCCTGTAAAACGTAGTTACTTTGCACCTTTGTTTTACTACACCTTGTGCGCTGATAACGGTGACGTTTCAGAGCCTTGGGATGGGGTTGGCTTGAAACGTGCTGGTTTGTCGCTCCCGTTTTGAGCGTGTGTCGCTCACATTTCCCTGCCCAGAGGCACAAATTTACCACTGCTTAGGGGGCAGATCTGCTTATCTTTAGGCAGTGATACTGCAGAATGCTCCCACAAAGACAACCGGCACGCGCTGTGTGGGGCTGAGATAATGCATACAACCTGAAACAAAGACGGGAGGAATTCTGTAGTTACGCTTTATTGCCATTTGCAGAGGTTGTTCCTCTTTAATTCTACTAGCTCGCGTAAAGCAGCTGGAAGTTCCTGCTTCCCAGATGTGAGCGGGCCTACCAAAGTGGTGTTTTCAAAACTATCATTTTGAGAAATCGTATTAAAACTGTTGGCTTCGCCCTGCCAGCCCTCAGGCAACCACGGCGCAGAATTAGCTACACACACCCAGATGCGCTTCTAGCTGCTCGGAAAGTTATAAATAGCTTCTCTGGAAAGCCGTAAATAGCTAATAATTCTGTTTGTGAACCAGCAGCGCCACTGACAAATTCTTTGTCTTTGTGTAGGTCTTCCAAGCGACTGCACATTCCGTGGATCCATTTGTCACTGTCCAAATATACCTGGAAATCTACAACGAGACCTTGTTTGACCTTCTGCCCACCGTGGCGCGCAATGGGAGCAGTGACACACAGATGGCTGTTGTGGATTGCCCACGGGGTGTTTATGTCCAGGGCTTTTCTATACACGCAGTTAGCCACGAGGAGGATGCTCTAAATCTCCTTTTTGAGGCAAGAGAAAACAACTATTACACTTCCTTGGATTGTTATGTTTATCGGCTTAGCTGAGGGAAGAGGCAGTCGAGCAGGATGGTGGGTGGCCAGGACATCTGGAGGGAGGTTCAACCCTCTTTGTTCTCTTTATTGTGGGTAGAAGAATTGGTTACTCTCTATAGCCATGTTCTTCCAAGGAAAATGTCCCTGGCACAGAGATTCTGGAAGATCTCCATGGAGAAAGCTTGTTTTTAGTGTGTGCCGGAGCAATTTAAGTGGTGGAGGTAATATGTCAGGGGGAGACCACAGAACGTAGTAGCGCTGGAGCTTCCAGGCAGCACCAGAATCTGCCTTCATTTCGGAAGACTTGTCAGAAATCCTAGCCACCTCCCTGGCCCCTTCAGCTGACCGACATCCCAGACAGCCAACAAGACTTCTTTTCATTACCCTGGTTATCACATAAGGGTGTCAGTGAGTGACTTTATACAAAGTGTACATTCTTTGGGATCCTTTTAGACCCACCAGCTGGTCTACACTGGAATTTCTTCCTGAAAAACACACCCGCCTGTCCTAGCCATGTCCGTGCTCCAAGGAAAGAGTCTTGCCAGTGACAGCTTTGGCAGGTAGTTTGGGATGGTGGTGGCACAGGTACCGTCAGTCACATTTTACAGCACTGCCTTCACACAATGGGTGACATTTATGAAAGGAGTTTGCTTGCTTATTTCTGCGTCTTTCTTTTTCTTGCGGGTGCTTTAGTTCATGAGGAAAACATGAATAAATAATTGGCTGTGTATGCAGGAAGCACATTCCTACCAGGAGCCATCTGGTGTCCTTAAAATCTTTCACTTGCCTTTTTAATAATGGGACTGTGGTGTCCTAAGCCACCCTCTGCGATTCGCAGGAGCTCACATTTTCTTTTTAAAGACTAGAAGGATGATAAAGCAGCTTAACTTGAGATCTGTTGGCATCAGAAGTGCAAGTGATGCCTGGGAATCCATTCAGGTCCATAGATGAGCTCTCCCTGTGCTTCTAAATTCACAGAGGAAGCTCCAGGCTGCGAGGAGGCTGCCCACCCCGCTGTGACTCTGTTTCTTCATCTGGGGAGTAGGGTTGAAAGAATTTACCTAGAGATCTTCACCTTCATTCTTGCTCTTGTGTGGTGCGGTCGACACGCTGGAAGGAAGGGATGGCATCCAGAGGGACCTGGACAGGCTGGAGAGGTGGGACCGTGCCAACCTCAGGAAGTTCAACCAGGCCAAGTGCAGGGTCCTGCGCCTGGGTCATGGCAGTCCCAGGCACAGATCCAGGCTTGGCAGAGAATGGCTGGATAGCAGCCCTGAGGAGAAGGACTTGGGGGTGCTGGGGGGGGAAAAGCTGGCCATGGGCCGGCANCCTGCCCAGGGCAGGGGGTGGCACTGGGGGGGCTTTAAGGTCCCTTCCAACCCAAACCATTCTATGCTTCTATGACTTAAATTCCCTCGTGTGGAGCCGGTCACTAACTTTCCAGCTCTCAGAGGTCACTGTCCTTTGAGACCCAGGCTGTGAAACCAATTGATGAGTGCATTTCTATGTTCTAGATTCTTCCGTTTCCTTTTCTGCCCCCCAGCCTGGCAGCCCAGCTCTGCGACAGACTGGCGCTCCCAAAGAGCAGTTGCAACACCATTTTCAACGTTGCTTTCCTTTCCTGTAAGTCGGCATGACAAACCCCTGGCCGTCATATATATATGTGTGAGTTTTCTGGGTGACATTTGAAGCTTGGGGGAGCTCTTTGGTTTTTCTCGTCATCCAGAAACCGAAAGAGCCAGGGAGGTATTGCCGCCGAGCAAGGCTTGCCTGACTCTTCCTCAAAGAGCCACAGAACTGTGAGCTGAGCCTTGAAAGTGTAGATAGTGCGGTCTCCGGTAAAAGGCATTATTACAGTAAACAGTGACCTTTACCCACCGCAGCGTGAAATGTTTTGAGAGCCCTTTGGGTACGAAAATGAAGGAAATGTCGAGAGCTCCTGCTCTGACTGCTCTAACCAACCGATCGGTGTTACAGGCTCTGCAGAGAAAGGATTGAAGCGCTGTTTATTGAACTGTGTGGATTTCTAATTTTCCTTTGTTCTGCCAACACAGAAGTTGAAAACCACTGTCTCGAATTTTGACTTCATTTGCAGGGCGAGACCAACAGAGTGGTAACAGAGCACACGCTGAATAAAAATTCATGCAGGTCCCATTGCATCTTCACTATTTATATCAAGGTGAGAGCTCCAGTAGGTTTTTTATGGACTTAAATGGCTGAGGATCTTTACATGTCTGTTTCTTACTGTATTTCAGTTTTGTCTGCCATTAAGTACCGTTTATATTCTTTCCCTGCTCAGTCTTGTTTCAGGGTTTTCTCAGACAGCAAATGCATTCATTCTAAAATCAACTTAATAGATCTGGCAGGCTCAGAGAGACTGAGCAAGACTGGCGTAAGTAACGGGGGAAATACTTCGTTCTATGGTGAAGAGGCCAGTCCTCAACATGGTAGGGGTGAAATTACGGGTTTTCCCCGCAGCTGAATTCAGCCTGGGATAAATAGGAGAGACCGTGATGCGTTGGAAGTCGCATTAATACATCAGAAAGTGCTCGGTTGTTTGCTGCTGCTGTGTGTGATTTCTAAATCCACATCCTGAGTTTCCTCATCTTAGTTTATCTGACTCCGCCAAAAAAAAAAAAGGCCAGAGCCATCAACTATTAAGGCAAAGAACCCCTGAGTTTCCTCTTCGTTCCATGAGGGACAGTGCAAATCCCCCACTTCTGGTCGCAGCAGGCAAACTGGTCAACCTTTCCTAGAGCCCGAGGGCTCAACAGCTGAAAGCTCCTCAGGTCCCGTCTCATATTCTGTGTTGATCGGAACAGAAATTGCATCAAATATACAGTTTACCCTTTGGGAAGCAAAGCCAGTGGCCCTGGTAGACTTTTAATGAAAAATTGAGTCTCAAAACTTGTTTTCAAAAGGAAGAAAGCTCCAGATCACGAATTTATTGGGTCTGAATTAGCTCCTTACCCTGGCAGTCAAGCAGAGTTGTGCCCTCGGTAAGGAAAATGCTGTATTCTGCGGAGCAGCCAGAAACACGTGTTGTGTAGGCTTTGCCTTTCAGTCTTCACTGCAGGCAGAAGGACAGGTTCTGAAAGAAGCCACGTACATCAACAAGTCTCTCTCGTTCCTTGAGCGAATCGTCATTGCCCTGGCTGATCCGAAGAGGGACCACATCCCCTGCCAGCAGAGCAAGCTCACTCACCTTCTCGAGCACTCGCTAGGTAAGAGCTGTGCAGTGCAACAGCCCCAAAGATGCTTCTTAGAAATCAGCCCTGTTCCAATAAGCATGTTAAATCCTAAAACCTGCTGGGAGCAGCTCTGGGGAAAGGGACCTGGGAGTCCTGGGGGACAACAGGATGGGCATGAGCCAGCGATGGGCCCTGGTGGCCAAGAAGNCAGTGAGACCATAACACATAAACACATGGAACTCATCCTCCTTCAAAGGATGGCTGTGTTTCCTCATCAAATAAAACAGCAGGGGCAGGAGACGGTACAAAGTCCACAGGGATCACACCAGTAGAAATTCACAAAACCTTAGTTAGAATAATTAAAAAAAACTGGCCACCAAAATGCCCATGTGCTTTACAAGCCTTTTCGGATGCTCCTGCTTTAACATCAGGCTGCAGGTGATAAACCCGAAGCTGTGGTGCCTCGTGAGTCCACAGGAAAGGCTTATGCCCTTGGAATGCCGTCTGGATTCATGGGAGGAGAAAGCAGCTGAAAAGAGGCTGTAGATTTTTGTGTGGAGTAACCGAAGTCACCAGAAATGAGAGTGAAGTTTGAGGCATTTCAAGCAGCACAAGCCTTGCGTCGTTGCTTTTTGGAAAGGCAGTGACTACATCCTGCCATGTGCCCCGCTCTTCGATTTAGACCAAGGGCTTTTAAAATCCTTGGCTTTCAGGCTTTCAGGCTTTCACAGGTTGTATTCCCATCTTCTTGCTGCGTCATCACCTCACAAGAAACACATTTTACCTTTATTTTTAAGTCATTCTGTGCTGCCGTGTTTCTGTACCCATGGGAACTTTCGAGGGACAGTTACAAACTGGCTGTGTTCTTCCTTCTTTTTCTCTGTTTCAGTCAACACATAATATAATACATTCCAGAAAAGGAAACAACAAAAAAACCCCAAATTGTATTCTTTGCTTTTTTTTTTTTTTAAAAATTATTTTTTTTCCCAGGGGGAAACTGCAATACTGTCCTCGTGGCAAATATCTGTGGGGAAGCTGTGCATGTCGAAGAGCCTGTAAGTTGAACTGATTTCTGCAGAATTAAGGTCTTGTTCCCGCTACTGTTGTAATTGGCCGTAGCTGGGTTTAAAGAATAGTCTCTGGAGGGCTATGACAGGACTCCCAGAGAAACATCTTGCCTAATTCCTCAGAAATATTGGATAGCTCGTCTTATCTCAAGGGCTGGGAAAACAGATTGCTCTCCCCAGCCTGCTTTGTGATGCAAAGAGACGAGTGGTAACCGGCCCAGGGGAAAATAAGAGCTTGAAATAGAGCAGGCACAAGCAGCTAAAATCCAAACCCGCTGGGTAGTGTTAATTATTCCTCTTGGTTCCACTCTGTGACTGTGTTTGAACGGTACCTCACATAATGAGGGCGATGGAATTGCGCCGGTTCACATCTGGCTTTCATCTGGTTCGGGAATCAGGAGTAACCTCCCGGGAGTAAGGCTTTTTTTAACCTGCGAAATAATGAAATGGGTGAAAGTCTCCCCGTATGAACTGCGTCGACTTAACCGCACCGGGAATACAGAGGAGGGAATCGCTTTGCTCTTTGCCAAGAAAGTTTTACGTAGTGAAAAAAAAAACCCCATAAATGTAGATACCTGGTACGCAGTTGTCTTTAAGGCAGGGGTTTTTTTATCATCTCCGTGTGTTCTGATAGCGTCTAAAAACTTGTAATCTTACTGAGGAGGCAGCTGTTACACTCTGCAGCGAGAGGATTTTCAGCCTGCAGGGGCTTCCCCTCAAGACACAACTACGTGAATTAAGCTTGAAGGCCCTTAATGCGGGATTTGGAGTTTTTAGGACGTGTTAATTTTGCTCAGAAATGGGAGCGGGTGTTTTTGCCATCACAGCTCCGGGACACAAAGAGCTGCCCGCATACAGAAAAGACAAAGAGATGATCTGAAGCCGGTTAATCACATAAAAACCAGCGAGCACTAGGAGATACGCTCCTGGAATGAGAAATCCTATACTGCTCCCTGCAGTTGAATGGCTTCTGTATTTCTGTGTTCCGGGATTGGAGATGATTAAGTAGTAACAGATTACGGAAATTATATCCTTGCCAATCTCTCTTTAAGTTCCTCAAAACCCATGTTTTCTCAGTTGTCTTCTCTTCGTTTTGCCACCAGAATGAAATGGATCGCAACAGAGCCAGTCATCAACGAGGCGTATGACCCAGAGGGGAACGGAAGAGGCATATTTTCTCAAAGTTCATTAATATTTAGCATAATGACCATAAAAACCAGAGGGAAATTTGGTAGTTTAATGAATTACCGCTCAGCAGCCAAGCTGACACTCGCTGAATTTAGGTATATGATAAAACGGATTAGAATCACACTTTTTTTCATTGGTATTTAATTACAGTTACCTCGAATGTGCTCGAGGGTGCAGTCATGCAGATGGTCACATCTTCCCTGACCTGTGGTAATTCTTTCAACGGCATAAGCGGGACTCCTTCATTTTTGTGCAAAGATTCCCCTCCTAACAGAGATGTGAAGTTGTGGGCTGCTCTCCTGGCACACAGGGAAATCACCTCTGGCCCCACCTGCAGCTTCACACAGCTTTATCCCCAGTGCTGCTGGTTACGGGACACTTTTTGCCACAAACACAAAACTTGTTGAAACAGGGAAAACTTGTTGAAACTTGTTGAAACAGGATCTGGACGAGGGGATCGAATGCACCCTCAGTAAGTTCCCAGATGACACTGAACTGGGCGGGCGTGTTGATCCGCTGGAGGGGGGGTTGGCTCTGCAGAGGGATCTGGACAGGCTGGATCCATGGGATGAGGCCAATGGCATGAGGTTCAACAAGGGCAAGTGCCGGGTCCTGC
>VXBO01012700.1:0-22725 GCA_013400135.1 Rhinoptilus africanus
TTTCTCTGGTGTTATGGGGGCATTTGTGTGAACCAACTGCTCAGCAGCGTATATCTTCTGCACTGCTGTCTTTATTGACAAGTTTCACTTTACTGTCCAGAGTGAATAATTTGATAAGGGCAGCCCTCTGCCACGGCTGCTTCTCCTCACTGCTCCTCTTGATGAGAGTTAGGCTGTTTTCATTTTATTTTTGCTCATTGCCTGTGCACTTACCTCAGAGAGCTCTCCCGGCACCGTATGGTTTGTTGCAGCGGGGCTCTGAACCACGCTGCTGTTACGGCTCTACGCACAGGATCCTAGCCTCTTGCCTGCTCTCCCCCTCGGGTGTTTTCAGTTGCTGTGGTCTAAAGTAGCAGACTGCGGCTTCCAAGATCGGAGCGAGGATATTGGAATCATGTGTGTGTGCCTGCCTGGAGTGAAAGGCTTTGCTTTGTACACTGCTGAACACAGCGCTCCCTGGCTCCTTGCAAACAGGCAGGGAGCAGCGCAAGCTCCCTTCCCTTGGAAAGGTGCCTTACCGAAAATGAGCAATGGTACAGATTTCTGTGCTTAACAAACTCCAGCTAAATGTGCATATTCCAAACAGGACTGGAGCAATGCCAGTGATGGGTCAGCTTATCTGGAACGCAAAGTGCCTGTTTCTAAGAGAGAGGGTTAGGGTTGCAATACTGAAATGCTTCTTTTGATATGTGCTGCTTTGGAATTGCAGGAAAAGAAGGCATTTTTAAAAGGCATTGTTGGAAGCACCTTTTAAAGACACCTCAAACCTATTTGATGTAACAGGGATGAGATGATCGAGAACTTTCTGGGTATGGCCTTGCCTGTATTAGCATTTTAACCACTGAAAAAATCCAGTTCAGCATGAAGTGTGGGGAAGAAGGCAGAGAACTCACTGACTCTATGGCTTGTATTTAGTGGGTCATCCCAGCTTAGTGACCATAATATGCTTTCCTGTCCTGTAAGTGTTAATTTTGAAGCTATGTCGTGTAGCCACAGTGTTTTGCTGAGGATTCTCGACAGTAAGTCATGGGCTACCCAATTGCCTTGCTCATAACGTTGCTATGTCGCAGCCTCA
Source organism: Rhinoptilus africanus (assembly GCA_013400135.1). NCBI lineage: Eukaryota > Metazoa > Chordata > Aves > Charadriiformes > Glareolidae > Rhinoptilus > Rhinoptilus africanus. The sequence continues at coordinate 1,076 of VXBO01012700.1, forward strand.
TTGCCATTGCTACGGTTGTGTTGGTGTTTTGGTGAAGAATCCCCATGTTCAGGGTTTTATACAGCTAAGGAACAATTAGATTTGAAATTAATCATGGCAGAGAAGACTTGGGGAATTAATTTTTTTTTTTTCTTATTATTTTGGTAACATGTTTAATAGAATCATATGCAGCCATGTAGTTAAGCAAGGATTTATCTGCTTATCCCAGTTTTTTACTCTGGGTGGTGTCTGCAGAAGAAGGATGATTAAGTGATAGAAACTGGGAAAGGAACATCTTAGTTTGGGTGTGCTGAAAAAGTTCTTCCAAGTATAGGCACTGGGCCAAGTGATATTGCATGAGTTTTGATTTCAGGGCTCTGTGTCTGCCTAGGATAAGTGAAAGGCATGTCTTAAGCACTTCTAAATAAATAAATGTCATTTAGGCATGCAGTTGCCACCCTCAAGAACTTTCCAGTGCTTTTCTCTGCAATTTGATGTTATCTAAACTTCCCTGCACTTAATATAAAGGACACTTAAGCAACCTGTGAATAATGAAGTATCGTTATTTAGTGACCTCAGGCAATTGAAAAGATTTTAGAGGTGGCTTCTGTAGTACAATGGCTGCTATATCTTCGTAAAATAACTTGTCATTATTACAAGCCTTTTCCTAGATCAAGGAGAAGATACTTCCACTCCAGAGTGCATCATGTCAGCTGTTTCAAAAATGAATTGTAAGACTGACTGTAAAATACCAAGATTTTTAAAAGTATATAATTTCATTTATTTGTGTTGGATACTGTGTTTGGAGCCCTTCGATACCACACTTTGAGGATTTTTCTGCACCTACCAGGGCTGGAGATTTTTTCTTTTAAGATGAAAGCTGAGATCCTCATGTAACCCAGATGACTTCAGGAGTCAGTGCTTTCAGGAAAACCTCACCCATCTCAGTAATCACTCAGTTATCATCAGTAATGGTCAGTAACATTCAGGACCCCAAAGTCCTTTAAGTCCATTTCAGCAGGCCCATGGCATAGGTAAGTCCATCAGCCAACCAGTGGGCTGATGGCATGAGATGAGGGTGCTCATGGGTGATCAAAAGGCTTTCTCCTCTCTGTTGCTACTCTGTGGGTCAGGGGTGTTTCAGTGAGGGATGGACATGTGTTTACAGCAACACCAGTCATGAGACGTACTCTGTTTTCCATGAAGGGCTGAAGAGGAGCCTGGGCATGGAGGGAGGCAGCGAGCACTCCCCAACCATCAGCACAGATGCAGGCTTTTGGAGTTTGTCAAATGGTTGTTCAGCTCCCATCGTTTAGACTGGACTGTGTTCTCCCTTGCACATTCTGGTTTGTAAAACCACAACAGAAACACAGACATTTTTCCCCTCGGCATGGCAATGGATAGTGGAAACCATTGATTTATCATCCCATCTTCTCATCACTAGAAGATGGTTTGATTATCAGAGGCTGCAACCATTCATCTTCCTAAATCTCAATAGCCTGTAAAAATTTGAGTGTTCCTAGAGGTGTCCATTGAACTTGACAAAATGCTTGTAGCAAAAGTTTTCTCAGGGGAAAGAGGTCTGATTTCAGATTTGTGAAATGAAAGAGGGAATATATATTGTGGGGAAAAAAACCCACATTAGCAATGGCAAACAGGTTAATGAATACATTCATCTCTTTACCTGGTTGGGTGTCTGACAACAGCTGCAGGACTTAATAATTTCCCTTTTGATTCTGCCCTTTCCTGAGGGGTGGGGGTTGTTTCATCAGTATCTCTCATATACACTGCTTCTCTGGCTGCCTGGACACGCTGCTTGTCATTGTGAGTGTCACCAGAAGATAGCTGACTGATCTTTTTGAGTGTGGCTGCATTGTGGGTGCCCAACCAAAGTTGCCTTAAAAGCTGTTGGTAAAAAGTACAATGTGGGCTGCTCCTTGTAACTTGTTAAGGGAATTTGGTATGTCCGCTTCCTCACTGAAGGTCCATACAGGAGGTCTATGGGGAGGACAGAGTGTGCATTTGGGCTGATGGCTAAAAAAACAGGCAGGAAAGGCTTTCTCCAGAAAGCAGGAGTAGGAATTATTAGAAGCATGGGCTTTCCTTCTGCGCCTATAGTTTGGATGTCAGGAAACCACACTCCTTTAATTAGGTTTTTGTGATAGGATCCTCAAGTTTTCCCAATCAACAGCTAACCTTCAGAACCATTTTATTACCTACATATAAATTCTGGATTGCTTTTATACCGTTCAGATCTGGAAACTGCTTACAATATCTAGGAGAAAAAATGGTGGAAAATTTGGATATTTTAAAAACTAACAGTCAGTACTTGTTTCCAGCCTGTCCCATGTACTCCTGAATTTGGGATTTCTGTCTCAACACAGTTGAGGTGGGACTGCTATAAATTTGCACTGTGGTAGAGCCACAGCAGCCAAATTTCAAGAGCAAGTTGAGGCACCACCAGATTTTTGGAATCCACAGCTCAAACTCAGCCTATGGAGCTCCCTTGAAGATAAAAGTCAGCAAAGTTTGAGAAAAGGGTTTGGTTTGAACTCAATTTTCTGACACCTACTCAGCCCAAGATACTTGAAACCCCACAGCTTCGGGGTATCTCATACTCTGCTTTGTGCTCAAACACTTGACAACACACAAAAGTTGCCAGGAGAGAGCTCCAGCACTGATGTTTTTGTTCCCAAGTCCAACTGCTTGGGTAGGGCTATGGAGATGTCTCATGGGGAAGTTGCATCAAGGTGATGGATTGAGACGCAGAGATTAGGCAAAACAGGATCCTTGAAACCTAGCCTAGTAAAGGCCAGACAGGATTTGAACTTTAAACAAATGGTTCTCATTTTCTCTCAGCAACTTAAATTTACACATAATCTGGCTATAGAGTCAGAAAGATCTTCCTAAAGTATTCTTCCTTTTGGCAGAGTGTTGTCTTCTGAACCTTGTTTTCTTCTTTACATCTTCAGAAACATGATCTGGGAGGGATAACTTGTAACCGAAATTCCCCACTGCTGGTATTAATAACAAAAAGCCCAACGTGTAGCCTCTCCAACTCCCACCCGCCTATGGCAGGATCAGGCCCTAACACGGCTTAGAGACAGATGTTCTAGGAAGTCTCAAGTTGCTTAATATTATTTGTTCACACATCCCAGTTGATGCTAAATCTTGTTAGGGAGGTGTTAAATGTCTGAAGACGACTGAGGCACTATCCATTCCCAGAATGAGTCACCGGGATGGGAGAGCTGAGTTCAACTATTACCACCCGCCAGGGCTTCCGAGACTTTCCCCCAGTACTCCCCCTTTTTCTTTTTAATGGAGATATTAATTCCATTCCCATGAATTGGAATTTGGACACAATCCCTGGTTTTCTTATGACATATTAATAGCAAAATTGGAAAGGCACAGGATTAAAAAAAAATAATGTGATGCATGGTCATAAATGTATAATAAGGACAAAAATAAAATCTCCGTTTTTCTTAAAGAGAGGGAGCTATTCTTCTAATTATAAACTCTTCTAAAAATATGTGACGGCTCCTTGCATACAAAGAAGTGGTTCTGTGTGGGGAGCTCAAAATGCTTTCCAAACTCTATATTCCTTCCCTGCGGAAAGGGTGCCGAATTTGTTTATTCTCCTCATTTCACAGAGGAGCAGAATTCACAGATTGGGAAGCAGAAGCCCAGAAGTGAAGAGACTTGCCCGTTGTCAGCTGTGGTCAGGCATCAATCCAAGCAGTCCTGCTTTCCAGCCTCTGCTTTAACCCATCAAGAAGACTCTGGGTCTTCCTCCTCCTCCTCCTCGGCGGCGTCCTTAGTGGTTTTGCTGCCTCTCTCTCTGCAGCTTCTTTCTTTGGTTGAAAATGGGGCCAAATGTCTATCCAGTGTCGTGCTTAAGGGAGCAGCACATCATACGGCTTCCCGGCGTAGAAAGTAAACATGAAAATGTCGTTGTCTCAGACCTCAGCCTTATGCACACATGGTGCGCAGCTCCACTGAAACCCATTTAATGTGTTTAATATGCATCATCCATGACTTATATGTTGGATGCAGGAAAAGAAAAACAAAACATCACTGTAAAACAAACTATGATTTCAGAGAGTTGCTGAAAACGAAAAGCAGGAACAGGCACCAGGGATCTTTCAACAAATGTAATTTAAAGAGCTCACTTTCAGCTCTCTGGGCACTTTGACAAGCATTTAGTGGGATTCAAGCAACTACTGAGTAGTAACGGGCAGCTGTGTGCGCAGCATGGCCGCGCTGGTGCGGGAGGGAGTGGGAGGCACTGGAGAGAGAAATGGGGTGACGGGAGGGAGCAGGGCTAAGCGATGTGTGCCGGGGTCCTGTGTGAACCCCAGCCCGGAGCGTGCATGGCTGCCTGCTGTGACTTTCACTAGTCAGGGAGTGAACACCCTCCTTGGTAATGAGCGTGATAGTAAAACTGCCCTCGCCAAGCCAAACAGCACACGCTGTTTCCAAGGCTGGGGAGAACCCCAAGGGAAAGGCTGCAGCTCCAGGTGGCTGAAGTACAGGGGAAAGCGGGGAGGGGGGAAGGAGGACTGGGCTGACGGGAGGGAGCAGCTTGGCAGTGGTTGAGATTCGCCCCGAGCTGCAAGAAATTTCTCTCGGCTGCTCACTCCTTGCAGGAAAACTGCTCCTTTCTGCCTGCCAGAAGGGATTTTTTTCCTGACAGCCAGCTCTGGGCTGCACCAGCCCCGCAGGCAGCCATTTGCGTCTGCACTAGAATGACCTTTGTGCATCGGGGACACCTTTGTGAAGACTGTCCTACCCACACCTTTATTTGCCACCTCTGCAGGGCTAGTGGTTATGCTGGACCAGGCTTTCTTCACCTTCTTGTCCTTCCCAACACCCTACAGCATCAACAGAAGAGATCCTTCCCTTCCTTTACTAAGCTCTTGCATGGCTTGTGTTTCCGCCTACCTCCACGCATAGTCCTTAAAATCAGGCATTGAAAACAAGCCCAGTTTCCTTTGATGGATCTTCCACAGAATCACAGAGGTCAGAGGGGGCCTCTGGAGGTTGCCTAGTCCAGCTCCTCTGTTCAAAGCGGGGTCATCTACAGTGGGTGGTTCAGGGCTGTGCCTGGTTTTAGTTTTGAATATGTCCAAGAGTGGAGACTCCGCAGCTTCCTGGGAAACCCTCCATTTCTCAGGTGCTCCTAGGTACTTCTCAATTTGCTCTACACCACAAGCTGTGCAAATGCTATTGTGGGTTTTCCTGGGACAGGGTAGGGGCCCTCCTTCTTCATGTCTTGATAGCTGATATCCCCGTCATCACCATCTCCTCTCCACCAAATACGGATTGTGCGTTTTAGGTACTTTGGGCCAGAAATGGACAGCACTGAATATTATTGCATTACATCAGTTATGCATCTGCAATTGTGATGTGTGTGTGATACATGCATGACTTTTTATTTGTTTTTGTCTTCCTATAGAGATTTTATGTGACACACTGGGACATCAGTGGCTTTTGGCTGGTTATACTTTATTTCCCCACCTGCTTTGAATGTTTCTGTATCATGAACAAGCTTGACGTTTTTGTAAAAAGTTCATGTCTTATAATGGTTCCAATTTTTTTTAGGAGAAAAATGCCCTCCTTCATTATCTAGGTAATAAGAGAATCAGATGATGTTTGATTAGGTGATAATCGAGTTCCTGAGCAAGTAAACTTTGACAACAAGGAGATCAAGTGGTTTATGCCACTGGCTGAACAAGACCATTTACTAATAAACTGAAGCGCTCCTTCCTGTTTCTGTTGCATTGAGAAGTGGGTTCAGTGGTGTAAATCTCACTGTGGAGTTAAATAGCCCCGTGGTTGGCTCCATCTGGCACAAACACCAGCACATCCCTCCAGCCACTGGTCTGGAGCAGCTTCCCCTTGCTACCTCTCCAACGCAGGAAATACCCCCACGCACCGGCTTTGCTCCTTGAGTTATTTCCCGGGACAGGGATCCTTCCCACCCTTTGGGAGGAGATATGTCTTTTAGGAATGGGCTGGGAGTGCCAAAAAAACACCCACTCAATCAGCCGGCAGGAGAACTTGGTTAATGGCCTTGCTGCCTCCAAGCCCTGTTTGGATTTGTTTCCTCAGAGTTCGGAGCAGCAGGGGCAGAGTGGGGTGGTTTTAACCTTTCATGCCAGCACAGCAATCTGATGATGACATGTGGTGTCCCGGGGTATTGGCCAGCTGAGGTTACTGCCTTGAAAAAAACCCAAGCAGCTTGTGAGGTTTGAGCGTGATTTCCTTGAAGAGTTCGACTCCGTCTCTGATGGGGGAACAGCCTTGCCAGGCCAAATGGTGTAACAGCGCGATGTTGCCAAGAGGGTTAGTAGTCCTCATTTTGCTGTACCACCTTTGTATTTCTGCATTTGCATCATGGCATCTCCCACTCTTGCTGAGGGGGTCGTAACTCAGAGGCTGGAATAGGTAGAGGTAAAGTAGGTGTAGGTTAAATGATGTTTGGCAGCTTTATTCCCCATGGCTCTGCCTTGGTATGTAAAGCAGTTCGGCACTTCTGCTGCTTTTGTACTGCTTTCCACCAGGCAGAGGCCTAACCACTTTACTTTTTAAAATAAACACCCATGGGTGATGGAAATAAAGATGTGGGGCACCCACCAAGCGTGTGCAGCAGGAGAGACTCGTGTCTCCAGTAGAGAAACAGGGCAGGTGGAAGTTAGTCTCAGCCAAAGGCAGATCAGAGGCTCTGTGCTTGTGTCCAAGAGATAACTTAGTTTTTAGCCCATGTTTTTGACCCTTCTGATTAAAAGAAGGAGCCAGATCCTTTTGATGAATGTGCTGAGTAGATGAGCAGTATTTAATGACACAGAGAAAGAGATGGAAGTGGCCCAAAGACTGTGTTGAAAACTTGATGTGAACTTGTGCCGGGCCAGCACTACAGGGACAGTAGCCTTGAGGGAACCATGCAGCCAAGGTGCTGCTTGTTTTGTGTTGAGGAGGGCCAAAATCAAAACATTTTGAAGGGCATTACCAGGAGAAGTGTGGGTTACATGCAGAGGGTAATTTAGTACCTAAACTCTGCTGAAGACACTTGGAGTGATTAACTCAAAGTGTCTCAAACTTTGAGTGATTAACTAAACTTAGGGAAATGTATTAGCTGAACTCCCTGCCTGTGAAAATACGTATGTGCATGGCCCTCCTAGGTATGGAAATTCATTCAGGGGGAGAATACAAGCCAGGGGGACTGTGTGCATGTATGTGCATACATCAAGGTATTTAAAGAGACATGACAGATTTTCAACATGTGCAACATACTGCATGCTGAATATCACTAAAATGTCATCTTTGGAAAATAATGCTTGTGTGGGACATTCTGAAAATACATTAATCATGTTTATAGCCATACATTAAGTTGAATGTGTATTTTTCCTGCTTAGGACATGAGGTAATCAACACCAGATTTGTAAGTTTTCCATTGCTTCATTCGATTAAATAATCATCAGAATATATTGATTTTATATATATAAGGTTTTGCCGTAACATTTTGTACATTGGCTGAGAAATAAGCTCTGTGATTATTCTTTGAATTGAAAATCCAAGTATATACCAAGGTAGTTTATGCACAAAATCAGTGAATTAAATTCAATTTAGCTTCATAAATGAAACACATAGAACCACTCCCATTCAATGTGTAAGCCAAACTCTCATTGCATATGGAACTTTAATGGTGGATAACTTCAGGTAATGAATACATCTTTTTAAAAGTGTAAAATGGGGGGAGGGAGAAGGGAAAAAAGAAAAAAAAAATTAAGTATTGGCTATGAATTATTGCATTGTTACTGTACCTACATTATCATGTTTAGTAATATTACCTTTGTTATTAAGGTGCTCACTCCCGCTTTATAATACTTAATCAATTATAAAGTAATTGGTAATTGAATAATAAGGTAATACTTAAGTAATTGAGTGAAGGATGCAGGTTGTTTGAGGAAGTATCTTTAATTTTCTGTAAAAGAGTAAATCAGCTCTGAAATGATTTCTATTCATTGCTAAATTTGCTTTGGTTTTGGCTTTAAGAGGGAAGGGGACCAATTAGTGATAGCCCAAAGAAGAAAAATCATGAATATTCAGAGGCCTACAAAGCGTGACCTCCTGAGGAAAGACTGAAAGATTTGGGTTTGTTTAGTCTAAAGTGGAGAAGTGTCAGAGAGAAAAATGATCGCAGCCTTCGAGTACATTAAAAGTTGCTCCAGAAGAGGATGGGAATAGGCAGTCCTCTGTGTCCTCTGTGGATGGAGCAAGAAGTGTACGCTGAGGCCAGGACAGTTTGGATACGGCTTGGGAGGCGGTGCTAACGCTGGTGTCTGGGATGGAGGTGGTGGAACAAGTTAGAAAATGTTAGGGATGATGTAGATATTTCTTGTTCCGGCTTTAATCGTGATCCTTCTGATTGGACTAGGTGACGTCATAAAATATTCTTTTTGAAATCCTTATTTTCTAAGGCGGCAATTCTTTGTAATGAAGTAGGGGGTGAATGTATCCATATAAATGTTTACCTGTCCTTTGTATGGTACTATGCTGTGAAGTCATGTATTTTAGCATTTTTGGCCATAAACATACTCTGGACACAAACAGAAAAACTATAAACGCAAGCTATAGTGCTATATTAATTGCAGACATTCAAATACTGTCGAGTACTGGCTAAAGCAGATTAAGATGGAGACAGTACATAGAACAGAGCTGGAAGGGACAGATGTCTGTTCTGGAAGAAAGGTTCAAAGGAGGGAAGCAGTGCTAGGTTTTGCGGGGCGGGGGGACATGACACACTAAGGAAGATTATTTTTCTGCAGGATGCAGGGTAACAGGGAGAGCAAAAGACATGCAGTCAGGAAGGCCAGAGAGGAAAGTGCTACATTAGGGTGAGTGAGAGAGAACAGAGACACAAACCAGGCTGTCAGTAAGGGTAGTGAAATGGGGTCCAGTTTCATTACATTGACTGGAAAAGACCAGAGTAGAGCAAGAAACCGAATGTAAGGAATAAAGGAGGAATCCAAACTAACACGCGGACTGGAAGGAAGTAGATTGAAGGAGAGATTAACATAAGCTACAATGGAAAGGGAGTAAATAGAGAGGAACTAGGAGAACAAAGGAGATGTTTTGTGTTTACCATGTTTATGGAAGTGTTGGGACTTCCAAAAGCATTTATCAATTGCTAGAGAGATAAAGAAGCCGTAATAGCATGAGAGTCTTGAAAAAGATGTGATGATCATGCACAAAAAAATAAGATCATTTGTTCCAACTAAAATGTAAAGAAACACTTTTCTTGAGCTAATTTTAATCCAAAACCTGTTTTTGCATTACTATGGTGTCATGGAGCATAAGGTCAGATGCTAACTGTGTGGGACCAAGCAAATGGACTGCACTGACGGTTAATTTATTATTTTTCCCTGCATTCATTGATGGATTTCAGAAGACTTATAATGTACCTTTTACTCATGGCCTGAAGTTCAGATTGCTAAGGAAACACAAGTCCGCAGAGTAATGGAGTCTCCAGCCTAACCCCAACAGAGCCTTTGTTTATAAATAGGAAGAGAATATCCTAATAACAGGAGGCAGATGTTAAACATCTTGATTCATTTCAAATCTACTCAGTCTAATTCAACGAGCCCCGAGTCAGGCAACAGTGGACAAACACAGCTTTATTTTATCCTAGTGAGTCACATCAAAATATATGTCGTGTTTTCTGCAGCTTGTGAGCAGACTATGAAACAGTCTGAAAAAATTTTTGAGAGAAATTTTCAGGATTAATAGTTAAAACTATTTAATCATATCCTGGTTTTCCCGATTATTGTTTGTATAATATTTTAAACATTCTGCTTATTAAAATCCTTGGGAGAGCCTTGGGGTTTGTTAATTTGTTGATTATATTACGCTTAGTTTCTCCGCCACCATCCCTATTAAAGCCAGTGTTACAACATCATAAATAGTTCAATTTTTATATTGTCAGTGGTTTCAGTGATGGCAATTTAAAAATATTACTAAGTGTTCTTTTTCTGCTTGGCCATGTATACTCTTTCAGTGCTGTTCATACACAAATAAACAACTGGGATAATGCTGTAAAGTTATTTTTGAACTGCTGCCTGGGCTTGAAAAAGCTCAATGCACAAAACTTACTGAGGTGAATGGAAACATTCCAGCATATTTCAGTGAGCTCTGGATCAGGCTCCTGAGCACAGTGCCGTTTCAAAGCCTTTTTTTAAAACATATTTGTAATAGGCAATGTTTACTGAACTTATCTAAGGTTTCCAGCGATTAATATACATCAGCTCCAACGTGTTTTGACTGGCTGATGATTAGGTATCACAGGGCAATTTCTTGGTGTTTTTTCATTCTGCACTTCACAGGCATTACGCAACACTGCTCCAGCTGTCCCCATGTCCAGATGTTGGCTGTAAAGCCCTCTGAATTTAATATTGTATGCAATCCCCTCCCCCTCCCCCTTTATTATTTTTTTTTCCCAAAACTGGTTGAAGCTGCAATGTCTGTGTTAGCTCTGTTTTCTTACAAGGACTGTTTTGAGGCACCTATTACTCCAATGTGGTTTGGAGGGAGCTCAGGTTTCGTCAAAACCCGTGCACAATCACTTCGTTTGTTTGAAGCTATCTTTCTCATTCAAGGTGAAAGAGCCTTCTGAACATGGGTGATGCATTCTGCTCCTGCATCGGCTGGAGAGCCTTACATTTCTGTGTTTTCAGTCCTGCATCCTTGCCACAGTCCCTAATTAACTTCAGCATTCCCCAAAAAAAACATCCCCCCGCAAAGCTTCTGCCTGGCACCCTACACAGGAAAGGCACTGTCTTTGTTTTAACAGTTTTGGTCACATTGGGGTGAACAATTTCTTCCACTTGGATTTTTTGCAGCTTATTGTACGTCCTTTCTGTGCTTTCCCCATACTTTCTTCTGCATCCTAATCAATCTCCACAACTGCTCTGTAAAATAGGTAGGTCTCCGCCCTGTTTGGCCCTTCTTTGAAAGCTGAGGAATGGATAGATGTGCACCCGTGAAAGCATGTGGCAAAAAAAGCAATTCCTTCCTTTTGGTTAGTGTCTCTTAACTATACTTGTGAGCTGTTTGCTAAAAATCAATCTGTTTGGGAAGAAAGTAGTTAATTGTCCCCAGATATTCAACAATGCTTTTTGGTGTTGGCAAGGGGCTTGTACTTTCGCTGTGTACCACTTATTGCTTTTCAGGTCTCTTGAGAGCTCAAAGAGGGTTGAAAAATGTTGCTAATTCCTCTAATCTTTCAGCGTAGAGTTGAGATGGGGCATGAAGTATGTCATTCAAAGGCTACTTGAGCAATATGATTGGCTAATGGTGAGTCCTAGCAGCAGGTACAACATTTTAAATATGCACTACCAGAACACAGGCTTTTAAAAAGCATTTCTCGTCGCCCTCACCTCAATGTTTGCAACACTGTAGATAGCTTTCCTAATTGTAATAAGTCACAACAGGGCATGCCTTGTTGGGCCATAATCACACTTCTCAGGCTGCTGATAGCACTCCTCCTTCGGGTTCGTGGCTGGCGTACACCCGAGGAGTGCAATTATGGTACAACAATGATTGCCCTGTTGTGCCTTATTATTCAAGCAAGGCACTGAAGCAAGTGTTTGTGTGTGTGCACATGCAGAGACAAAGTACATCTGAGCAGGTCCTTACCAGATAATTAACAAACTTGCATTAACCCTATCCCAACATTTCTTTAATTTGAATGTTCCTTTTATAGCTGCCGTTTTACTCTACTTGCCAGGTAGCTCCTAGGAAGCCCAGGGACTCCCTTTTTGGTTACTCTTTGTCATTTTGTTCTGTGTTTTTCTTAGCATGAACTTGAGTCCTGACAAGGGTGCCATCCTGCCAGCCTTGGAGTTAGAAAGATGCCTGTTCAGCTACAGGGCACAGAAATCACAACCTGTGGTAGCAGGAGGTCCCCTCACATCAGGTGGAAGGCTTGAGCGGAGCTTTTGTGTCCCGATGGCCCATTGAGGCTACGCTTGGCCAGATCACTAACAAGTGTGTTTTGACAGCGCTAATAACCACGGCAGGTCTAAGGAAGAGGCCCCTGCTCTGCTCAGACCCAGACCAGAAAAGCCAAGATCTCATTTCACAGAAATCCCACTGCTTTTGGATGGGTGGACCTGAACCGACAACATGAAAATGAAAAGTGCAGCTACTCTACCAAACTCTCTAGTTATCCAGTCTCCTTTAAATTTTTTTGTGTGTTATTCTTTAGCTTTAGGTATATTTGGATATGCAGAATATGAAATGTATTCATGACACATTGAAGCGTGGCATAAAGCAAGTAATGCTGTTCTCCTGCAATAACGTCTGTAGCAGTGGACTGCTGCTGCACAAGGCTGGAGGACACCCTAGGGTCAGCGCACCATCATTTGTCACTGCAATTTGGAATTGAGGAAGCTGCTTAAAAGCAGACAGGGAAGAGGCTCTTCTCTCATTTTTCTAGGTTTATGCTGTCAAATTTTTAAGTCATAAGAATGGAATGAGTTCTATGATCCACATGTTTTTTTGGAATATCTCTTCCAACTCTGAGGATTTTTAATTGCAGATGTTGTTAAGATGTCATTTTTAACTGCCTTATAAAAAAGCTCTGCCATTTCCACATTCTTGAGCTTTGAGCAGTGTGCATTCTTCAGCTGCTCAACAACAACAGCCCGTCTCCCTCGGTCCCGAGGATGCTGAGAATGGGAACACTCCATCTTTGCAGACGAGCTGGTGTTTGTCATTGCACCGTAGCACATACCCAGTTCAGGGGCTGTAAATTTTCCTTGAGAGGTACAGCTTTGTGAGAGTTGGTCACAAGTGAGATTCTGTGAAAGCTAATGCAATGTTTCCTGAGATTACAGATTGCTAGGCTGGGGTCAGTGTTAGGACCACAAACATCAGGTGTTTGAGCTAAAAATATTTTACAGCATCTGCCAAACTGGTGAAATTTTCCATATTTGCTGCTGTGTTCAGTTCTTGTACTGGTTACAGAGGATCTTGGCTCCCTCTTTATCCTCCCTCGATAGCAAAAGTTAATCACTTGCACATGGACTCCCTTGTAAAAATATGTAATGTTTACTTGTTTTCCTCTCCTGTTAAATTTCATTTCCTCTGCTCCTACCATTTCTCTGTGCTGTGAACCTATTGCTCATTGGGGTATAACACACAGACCTGTTTTTCCTGAACAAAAAAAAAGTGATGCTGTTCACTTCTTTTGGAAAGGCCACTCTGCGTGGCCAAAGGCAGAATCTGGGCCCTGATCCCTACCGCTCTCCTGGATTCTCTCAGTTTCAGTCAAGGGGAGCAAAATTTGGAGAGAGCAAAAATAATGGTGTGAAGCTGCATGGGTGTTACACCTGTAAGCCACTTCTGCAGGGAGGTAGTCAAGGACTGGGGGCTGGGATGCCAGATTCGCTAAGCACCACTTTTGCATTCATGGGGAACAGGCTAATGACCAAGTTTGACTCTTGGGATTTACATCCAGCTGCAGAAAAGTACCAGGAGGGACCCTGGTGATGGGGAGACCTGGAAGGTTTTGGCCTGGCTGTTGTTGCTCCTGGCTGCAGGATGGCAGCCCAAGGGAGAGAGGGATGGCATCCCTGTGCCCCTGTGAATCCCAAAGGAGCCTTTCTGACCCTCAGAAGCCCAGTTTCAGCCAGCCTCCTTTGCCTCTGTGTGCTGCCAGCAGTGTAGGATTCCCCCAGACTTCCCTCTAATTCACTGATGTGCTGTTCCAAAATGTTTTGGCCCCTCCTAACCATGTTTGGTTATGAGGTATCACTCCAGCTCTTCAAGGGCGAGCACCTCTGATCTACATGCTTTTCATGGCCAATTATAGGATTTCAGGGCTCAGTCTAGCATACACCATTCAGGATGGTCTCTTAAATGAAATCTCTATCTATCACATATACATCCTCATCAAATTAGTCTCCCCTCCCCTCTGGATCTGCATGCCGACCCTACTGCTTTGATGTTACAGCACTGAGGAATTTCTAAGACATGGTATTTTTTCCCAGCAAGAAAACATGAGCAAACCATCTATTATGATAATTACTGAAACTGATTTACATCTTGTGAAAAGATTAGGTGGCAGCTGCTGCTGCTGCTGCCGCCTTGGATATGTCCCATAATGATATCAAACTTCAGGCCTAAGGAGAAGTACAAAAAGGCAGCTTGAAAACCTCTGGATGTATATCTTCTGATAAGTCTCCATGGATTTGCTGATAAGGCTGCCCCTGGAAGGATTCTTGCTTCTGGTTCTCTCACCAGGCAGAGGGATTTTCCCCTCCTTCCAGTTGTGCTTCCAGTGAGCATTTGAATATGGTAGGACTTTAAAGAACGACAACCAGAGAAAAATTAGATACAGGCACAACTAATATTTCAGCTGGCTTTACGGCGTTAGCTAGCAAGTCACACTGAGAGCTCTTCTACAAACAAATCTGGAAAACATGGCTTCAGAGAAAAGTCTGTCTAGTGGGTCCTTCAGTATCTCTCCTCCGGCTTTTGGAACATCATCTTGCAGACACGTTTGTGCAAATAAATAGCTTCACATGAATAATCTTCTATGGCTGTGTAAATCCTTGAAGTATCTTGAGACTTTGCCGTAGATATGAAGGGGAGTTTTGTTTCTGGCTCCAGCTGGTGTATAAGGACAGCTCGGGTATGTAGTTTGCTTCCTCCCTCTCTGTATAGACACCTCTCAAATAAGGTATATGTAGAGTTGGGTGAATTATGCAAAATATTTGGGGCCTGTGCACTAATTCTTGCTGGGTGTAGCCTGCTGAGGTTTCATAAGAAAATTATTTTTACTTTCAAAAATAACTGAGTTTCAAAGTTGAAGGATTGAGCATTTTTTGAACTTTAAATTATTGCTAAGAACACCAGAATTCACACAATCTAAAAGAAAACAAGTACCAGGTGAGTTGTTTTGGGGCTGTTATTAGATAGGGAAGACAAATATATCAAGAGATTATAAAAAACTTTACTGTGAACTACAGTGTTAGGACTTTTTATATTCTGATAGTTTAAAACATTACGAACAGAGGACATTCAATGAAACTGAAGGGCCCTTCAACATCTTGGCATGTGAAACTCACAGTCATCTAATACTGAGGTTATTCCAGTGACTGGAGTCTATCAGGGTTCAAACAACAGTATGAAAGTTTACCTGGGCTATGATAGGGTCACCAAACTGCCATACCATGTACGAAGCAATCTCACTAGTTTGGTCCCCAACCTCACCACCTCCCCTAATTAAAAATAATAGTTTCTGTATGGAACAGCACTTTGTCATGGACATATGCCGCTGCCTGGGTCAGGCAGGGGTTTGGTGCAAAGCTTTGGTGTATTCAGATGTTACTGTGAGCACAGCTGGGTTTTGCTTTCAGCTGTGTAAGCCATGAGGTAGTGCCAGGCTGTGCAGAGTGAAGAAGATGGGCAGCAGTCTTACATGACAGGAAGTTTTTCAAGTTCCTATGAATGACTAGAGGTAGATTTTGGGATATTTAGGATGCCTATGCTGAGGGGAAAATACGCAATGTACATTTAGTCATTTTAAACACCACTAAACTGAAGGCAATGGAAAACACAAAATGGATCTTCCGTGGGCAAAAAGAGGTAAATTAATCATATATTTTACTGCATGTAAAGTTTACTGTGTAATGGTGTCTTATAGGGGTGCTACAACCCAAAATAGTTTGTCCACTGGTCTTATAATGGATTGAAATAGAGCTATGAACACGGATACCTTTCATAAAGTATCTAATTCAACACACTTACAATGCTCAAGCCAGTACACAAGTATTGCTCTGTGAGTAAAATAAATCCGAAACGAAAGATTTGGCTAAAGGGAGCATTTTGGCTGAAGTCAGGGGTCAGTGCCTGCATGCCTCAGGGACTGCTTTGCAGTGGGCGTCCCAGCCACTGCTACCCCTAGATACTTTGTCCTGCTTTATGCAGCTATATTTATTGTCATATCTCAGTCCAAAATGAAAGTTATTATTTGTGTTTAGATATTACATATACACATCCCTGTAAGGTCCAGTCAGCGCAGAGGAAAGGTTGGTTTATGTGGTGATGACCACGTGCTACTGGGGCACCAGAACAGAAAGTCTCTTCCAAAGCCGTAGTTTCCCAGAGCTGTTTCTAACCTCATAGAGGCTCGTGGAGCTGCAGCAGAACTGCAGAGCTCGGTCTAGTGTAGATTATCAGAAGTACTTGACTTGTTTGCTTAGGAGCTCACTGGCACCAGGTTTTCCCTGATGGCTGCTAGGATCTGTGTGGAAAAGCCCTACAGGATGTAATAGGAATCTTTGCAGAAACATTAAAAGGCCCTATTTAAACTGCTCTGAAACCTATAGAGTTTAATAGAGAGTAATATCCTTTCTATTGTTGTTTTTAACTGTCCTATATAATTCTATATTAAATTCTTGAGAAGGGCTGTAATTTTCTATTAAATTCTTTCAGGCTTTTCCACAAGGGTTCAGTAACATTTTTCATCTTTCCCAGAAGTCAATCACTTCAAGCCGCTAGCCATATGTACACATTATATATATATATATATATACACACACACATGTGTATGTACGTGTGTTACTCCTCTGGAGTCCCTTACTAGGAGCCAGGTTCGGTTCCCTGAGAAGTGATTGCCCCAAGGAGTTCCCCCATCACTGCCTGTGAGCAGACGACGCTGGGGGGAGAACGTTACACGATCGTGCTGCGGGTCAAACCTACCCCTGCTGGGCAGGTTCCCTTTCTCTGCTCACCAGGGGCAGACCCTCGGCATCCGTCTCCGTTAGCTATGGAGTAAAAGCTGGGAGGTCGTTGCCCAGTGCCTGCGCCATGAGCGTGCCCGCTGGGGACACTTGCCTTCTCACCAGGAATGTCTTTTGCAGGGAGAGGAAAAGCGGGCTCACATGAGGCAGGCAGCTGAAGCCGGCAGCCGAGCAGCAGTTCCAGCTGAGTTGCCTGGTTCACATGAATTAATCTACCCCTTTTAAGACATTCACACGCTGATCTGATTTTGACTGCTCCCTGCACCCAAGTGGCTTTAGAGCTTGGTGTGGTTTAAAGGGAAATTCCAACGGCACTTTCTCTGCAGATTCACTTCATCCCAGCGCTGGCACTCAGACCACCTGATGTGCGCGTTATGTTTGTTTATTTTGCTGATACTCTGAGAAGGTCGTTGGCAGTCTGTTTCCTGCTCTTTGGATACATATGCCGCTGCAATCGCTCTGCTCAATGTACAGTATGCAGGAAATGTAAAGTTCAGTAAACAAAACAAACACACACAACTTGCGAATTGGGGAATATTTTGTTTTTCCTTCTGGATTGCATTTTACTCCCACGCGGTGTAAAAGGACCATCAAGCTTGCCTGTGAGAAGCCTAGCCTGACCCGGCTGCAGTGCTTGCAATGGTGATCTCTTCCACCCAGGGTCTGACACAGAGCCCTGCAGCAGTGTGTTTGTCAGGGTTTGATGGTGTTAACGTCCCAAACCAAGCCCACAGCCATAGAATCACTCCTTTTCCAGCCTGGCTTTGCAGCTTGGCTTTGGGGCCTCTACCTACTTCCATTGCAAAATGTTTGAGCATGAGTTAGCAAAAGACTTAGCAGCCAGGCTTGCAGTGACGCGCATTTTGGTTTTGTGCGTCTGCACGTGGACCTGAGGAGAGAAAACGCATGTGAAAATTGCTCATGAGGTGTTTGTCCCTGGAAGCTCTCCTTTTGGCAGCTTATTCCCTCCCTTACAGCATGGCACAGACAAATAGGTACTTTTATCTTGGGTAGGGGATCGTTCTGCCACGGCGCTGTGGGGGCCCAATCTCTGGAGCACACGGGAAGCCTTGGGCCCAAGCCTGCAGCCTGCCTGTGCAGTATCCGTGTGTGCCAGGAGGTCAGAAGGGCATGCTGCTCTTGCCTCCCCTTTTTAGTTAGCTCTCATGTAGCCCTAGCCCAGGCGGTGATTTTGAAGCGTGCAAGAGAAAGCATGTCTCATGGTAAGAGGCTGGATTCAGGGAGCTTCAACTGGGAACACGAATGTTTTAGTTGGAGGGATTAGCTTTCTGTAGTAATTTTGGGGGTGGTTGGGTTTGGGGTGAATACTGCAAACTTTTTTACTGCAAAGAGCTGCCATTTGGCTTGCTACTGCTGTTCTCGTCTCGGCTTCATTATGTGACTAATCTGCTAGGGTGCCTAGGCCCTGGACTGGGAACTCTTTTAATGGCTGGATGTCTAAATAACGGTGTATAAACAACAGTGAGTAAATAAAAATACATGGGTATTTCTATATCTGTAAAAAATTAGGGCATTGAATATGGGCTTGTATATTGAGCTGTCCGTGCACAGCCATCTTCTGTGATTGTGCCTGCCAGAGTTGGAGAGTAAAATACATGAGATATGGAGCAGCTGGGAATATACACACCAAGATACACTTATCAAGCCCCCTGACAGCTATTCCGGAGAAATTCCCAGACCTGTGGAGTGTGAATGTCTTGAAATTTGGGGGAGCAAGGAATAGAGCACCAAAGTTTACCCATCAGAAAGTGCTGCTCCAGCAGTGGTGAAAGTCTGTGGTGACTCCTGTAAAATTAATGGAGTTGCAGTAATGCAAAACTGTTGTGAGATCGGCATCAAGCACTTTGCTTTTCTAGGAGATATTAATCAAAGTTCTGACCTTTTCCCTGGGAAGTTTTATTTCTTTTTAACTCTGTCCATAGGGTTACCAGATGTGCTGCGTTGCTGGGATTGTCTTAGCCGTGCAAAGCATTCTTGGGGTCCCAGCTGATTTGCTGAAACTGGGATCTGTCCTGATTTCAATAAAATGCTGGGATTTCCCAAGGGCTTTCCCAACTGTCTTCTCCATTCTCACAGCACGTCTATGTGGCCAAGCACATCTTCTCCTTCTCCAGCAACCTCAAACCCCAGCTGCCAGTCAGCTGAAAGCCCGAGACAGACAAGTCATATCACTGCCTTAACAGTGGAAAGGTGTGCACTGTAGCAGCAGGAGCGCAGCAACAGCAACAGTTTCAAGCCTGACACACAGGGAAAAATGTCTTCATCCTTGTTTGCAGGCACTCACAGCAGGGGTGAGAAACGGGCAGACCGAGTCCACCGACTGGGGAAGGGATAAAGAAAAGAGAAGAACCAGAAAACCCATCAGAAGCAAAGCTAGTAGGATAGGAATTCAGGTAGGACTGAAAGTGAACGGTAAACATAATTACATTTTGCATTCTGGAGGCTTTTTCTCTGCAGAGACATGGTGAGGTTTGAAACAGATAAAGATCATTTATATAAATGATATAAATGATCTGAACTGGCAACACAGGTTTAAAAGCGAAGTCCAGGATCTTCTGACAAATCAAGGGAACTGATCTTTAGGTTTGATATGAGACTCAGACCAGGAATGTTTGGCATGATTTAGCATTTCCTAATAAAAGCTCACAGGGCCTGACATAGCATCCTACTCTTGTTAAAACAGCAGTAGAATTTTTAATGAGCAAGTGTTCAAGAAATTGCTTTAATGTCCTCTTCAAAAAAACAGCCCCTCATATCACAGCACTCCTTAACACCATACACAGGACTGTAACTTTACAGCCTGCCTCGAGCAAGACGTGGTGCTTGGCTGTCCCAGGGCTGTGCAAGCAATGAGCTGCAACTTGGTCACAGGCCCTGTGCCCCATCTCCCCTTCCCTGGGGTCTAGCAGAGAGTAAGTACCTCTTACCCCTTTAAGTGAAATAAGCTGTTGCACCTCATTTTGCATTCTGGCGGAGAAGGAGAAGGCTCCGGGTTCAGAATATTACAGAGGTTTGAAACCCTTTCCATGTGAGATGCTGCAGGTGCAGGCAGCGCAGACAGACTGGCTTCCAGGTGCTCCCCATGAGCTCCTCCGGGTGACAACTCCCACCCCTCTGTTCCACCTCCCTGCAGGCTGCTACGTATAACACAAAAATTATGCCTGGTAGACAACTTCTGTGGTCACTTTTTCCAGCTTCTGAAGCCTTCTTTCTTCCAGCTGTTTCATTGAGGTTTTTTTACCTAGTTGATGGCTGTTGGGGCCAAGAACGATGAGGTCTGCCTATGTCATGTGCCACGGCAGCCCATGGGTGCTCAGGTGGCTGAAACAGCTTCATACCAGGGCTGCTGGCAGGGGACTTGCTCCCCTCATGTTACCAGCTTGACTCTCTTGGCTCATGACTTGCCGGTCTGAAATGCTGTGACACAAACCTGTTTTTCTGAGTGCAGTGTTGTATGCTGAGGCTCATCCCATGTCCCCTGGCCTTAGTTTTGTTTGTCCTCCTCTGCTCAATATCTTCTATTTGCAGTTGCTTTTTGTCTTGCTGTCCTGGATCTGTAGCTACCTCATATACCAAGTATTCCAGTGCAACTTGGACATTGCCTTTTGCCCTTATTTTTTGTAGCTATTTGACAGCAAGGTAAAAATCCATTTGCACTGTGATCCCAGGTCTTTCACTTCTTTGTGAAAAGCAGGCTGCTGGCTCTCATTCTGTTCCCTTTCCCTGTGTGCCTTGCACTGCTCCTTCTACGGCCTCTTCACAGGAAGCAATCATGTTTTCCTAGCCCTTCAGTCAATGCCGAGAAACTATCTAGTCCTTGGGAAAATGTCTCATGTTGGCCTGTGATGGTCCATGCTGTCTGATAAGCGACATCCTTCTGTCTTCTGTGACATCAATCTGTGGGCTGTCTCTACTGCTGATGTTAGTATTGCAGGCAATCAAGGGAAGATGCATTGCGCTCGGATTCCCTTTTGGTGCTGCAGGGCACAGTGGGAGGTTGGCTGAGCAGAGGGTGTTGGATTATGACCCCTTACAGGATCAGGTCCCTGAGCTTGCCTCTTGCCCTTGTGCCCCTCAGAAGACCTTCCTCAGGGGCATAAGAGCAGCAATATGCTGTGACCATATAGTCCCAGTTACTGACGGTGAAAAGCTGCCTGTCAGCGCTTCCTTAAGTTTAGATTTGAGGGTTTTTTGAAGCTGTAGAATCTGAAAATTAGAAAATATGGCTTTATACTCTAAATTCTGTTTTCACAAACAGCACACTGCAAGTGGTTTTGTTTGGATCACCTCACATGGGTCTCCTGCCCCAGGTGTGAAACACATACCAGTCTCATGAGATAATTCCCAGTCTCCCGGGATTACTGCCAGTCACCCTGAGGCAATGTTACTTTTCCCAGTTCAGCTGGAAGCATGGAGTTACCTCTTCTATGAGTTTCTTCATGTGATCTGATCAGCGCTGCTATTTGGCTCCATTGTGACCCCTAGGGTCTTTTAGCAAAGAAGCAAAGATACTGCTGCCCCCTCACGCCATGGTGCACAGCAGCTTTGACCCCCAATGGAGAAATGACTCATGGTTTGACACAGTCTCCCACAGCATCCTCATAGGAAAGCTTAGGAAGAGTGGGTTAGATGAATGGACAGTAGGGTGGAC
This sequence comes from Rhinoptilus africanus, assembly GCA_013400135.1. Taxonomy (NCBI): domain Eukaryota; kingdom Metazoa; phylum Chordata; class Aves; order Charadriiformes; family Glareolidae; genus Rhinoptilus; species Rhinoptilus africanus. The sequence goes on from VXBO01012700.1 coordinate 22,535, forward strand.
AGATAACTGGTTGAAAGACAGAGCCCAGAGGGTCGTGATTAGGGGCGCAGAGTCTAGTTCGAGATCAGTGACGAGTGGTGTTCCCCAGGGGTCAGTACTAGGCCCAGTCCTCTTCAATCTATTCATCAGCGACCTGGATGAAGGTGTAGAGCGCACCCTCAGCAAGTTTGCTGATGATACAGAGCTGGGAG
>VXBO01012700.1:30428-56195 GCA_013400135.1 Rhinoptilus africanus
CACTGAAAGGGTTATTAAACATTGGGATAGGCTGCCCAGGGAGGTGGTGGATTCACCATCCCTGGAGGTGTTTAAGAAAAGGGTAGATGTGGTACTTAGGGACATGGTTTAGAAGGGGTTTTTGTCAGGGTAGGTTAATGGTTGGACTTGATGATCTTAAAGGTCCCTTCCAACCTCAGCGATTCTATGATTCTATGATTCTAAGATAGTAAAGAAGGAAAGTCAGGCAGACACTGTGGAAATTTTTCATACTTTCTCATGTAGCCATACCAAAACATGTCTGCTGTCAATGTTTTGGGGACAGTCCAAAACCTGATTAATTCTCCTTGATCTGTCTTTATGATATATGAATAATGCTTATTTGTTGCTAAAACCCTTATTGGTTAAGAGCTGTAGACACAATGAATTGATATTTAAAACTGCTGCTCCGCTGAAAAGAAGGATATCTGCAATTACGAGCAGGAGCTGCATGTCAAAGAGTGGGAGCTCTGACGACTCTTATTAAATGAAAATCATGTCCCATTTTAACTCTACTCTTCGGCTTTAAAGGACTGAACAAATCAAACTGAATTTTGATCTAAATAACTGAGAATCCCAGCTGAGAGAGTTAAACAAATTCCTCTCAGGCCTTTCTAGACAGGATCAAGGCCATCTTCCATTATCCTGGTTCCTGAGAGAGGAATGCTCATAGCTCTTAGAGATCTTCTTGCTGCGTATGTTTCTATGAGCATGTATGTTTTGACACTACAAACAGAAAGGGGAAAGAGAACAATATGACTTGATGTGAAATTCAGGGTTAAGAGGAGGAAGGGAGAGCACTGGTTCAGGAAGTGTGGTTTTTTCTCCTCCAGCAGTCCGTATATCGTAGCTGAAATCAAAACCCTATAGCAAACTCCCTGAAGGAAGCAGCATAATAAATAGGTCTTTAAGGTCCTTTCTGAATGACATGGAATGAATGCCCCTCTCTTTCCCCCTCTCCCCTCCCAAGGCAGAATTAGAAAATGATTCTCCATGTAGAGATATGTGATCCGTGCTAATGGCAGCAAATGAGAATGCCAGCTGCTGTTTCACCCTCTCTCGCACCCCTGCCCTGCTCCCACCTCCTCACAGTCACTCTGGCAGTAGTTTCATGCTTTATTTCAGGCTTACTGTTTGAATAATGATAATAATGTCTTGCACTCCTGTAGCGTCTTTCATCTGAGGACTACAAAGCAGTTCTACAAACGTTAGCTCTGTAGGGGTTCATTCTGCAATGTACTAAAGACAGTCACAGAATGGACATATAGGCAGCCATATAATCACACAGTTGATTGTTTACCCCTTGCAAATCTGTGCCATCTACATCTATATCCATCCCAAAGTGAAAGCGTCATGACTGTCTTTACAAGGTGCAATGCATATATGCATGTATAACGCATAGAAAAAATTCAAAGGAAAACTTACTGCAGTGTTCCCAGGAGGAGGAGACCTATTATATTTATTTGCTCCCTCCTATACTGTGAAAAATGGAAAGTACTAAGGTTTTTGTGCTTCATTATCTAAGACAGGTTTATATCAGTTCCATCAGGAAGTTGTATTCTCTCTACGATCTGAATTAAAATTTCTGTGGCCTTGCTGCAAAGTACCAGGTCCAAATAACCCTGGATCCTGTGACACAGGAGAGGTTGAATGCGCACACTTGAAGCGAGGTCCTCTGTTGTCTTGGAAAGTTTGGGATTCCTGATCTGAACTATGCATCTTTCAGTTCCCATCTAATCTGAACTTTGTGTGATAGGTTTTGTTGTGTTTTCCTGTCATTTTCATGCAGGGTAAGGCTAAATTCTGCCCTTTTTGCCATTGATAAGCAAATTTCACTACTTGCAGTTCCCATAAACAAATACGTGTCTGCTTGTTATCTTTACCTCCCAAAGCTTCAAATTTTTGCTGGAAAATTCCAGAACCGGGCTTTTTCTAATCAATTTTACATCAGCGTCACAGGATCTCTCATGGTATGTCAGAATTTTAATTTCTTCTCTCTTCATCTTGGTAGTGAAAGAGCTGAATAGAGATGAGAAACAGGCTAGCCAGAGGTTTAGAATTCAAATTCCAAAAGCAATTTGAGCTAGAAATACAATTATATCACCCAGCAGCATATCTTTTTTTACAGCTTAGCTATTGACTCACTTGATTTTGACCAAGTCACTTAGGTCAGGCTTTTCAAAAGAATCTATGAATTTTGGCTCCCTCCATGTTTAGTGCCCAAATGAAAACACACTAAACCTAATTTTCCTTGTCACTGTCCCAGGTTATTATGTGCTCAACATCCATAACTGGGCACTGTGTTTTGACAAGATCCTGTGCCCACTTAGTCACCTAAATAAAGCCCGGATACGGGCCCTAAGATAATTCTCCTGTATTTTGATTCCTCAGTGAAAAAAAAGACAGTTCATAGAGAGTTTTGCCATCATAATGTGTTTGAGACAGACCGTGCTTTTTGCTTGGATCACTGAGCTGTATTTTGTTAAGATCATTGGTAAAAGTTTTCTGGAAAAAGCAGACATAAGGAGAACTGTATTATGATAAGCCACTCCTCCTGAAAGATTTGAGAGGTCTTAGGAGACAGAGTCACTGGCCTTGAAGTTTGTCATTCAGCCTGGGATTGCAGTTTGACCAGAGGAATGAATCGCAGGTATGCAGGAGAACTCGGCATGGCTCAGGAGAGGTACTTTCTCAAGAAATAGCTGACTGTTGCCAGGGAGAAGCAAAACCAAGCCAAAGGAGCTGTGGGGTTGCTTGAAGCTTCACCAGGTTGTCCCCTGGAGATGATAATTTTCTACACAGGTGGACATGCATGTAGATTATTTCTTTCTTTAAAATCTATTTCTTTAAAAGTTTAGGTTTTTAGATATACTTCTACTTGTAGGGTGGTGGTTGGGCCACGTTACGCCTGTGATCACACTTCGGCCAGTAGCTTTCTTCTTCTGTATTACCTTTGTCCTTACAGAGGACACGATAGATCCCAACCCAGGAAGGAAAGCAGTCCCACCCAAGGGGAGGTGCAGATTTGGCATCTGGAAGAGAACAAGGTAAACTCTGGCAAAAAAGAAAAGGAACAGAACTTCCACTAGCCTGTAACCAAGCAAATCCAACACCAGGTATATGTAGGACATTGTTATGATATATATATATGATATATATAAGGCTTTTTTAATTGAATGGTCAAAACAGGATTAGTACCTGGAGTTGACACTATGAAACAAGGACACACAAGTGAGATGTCGTCTGTTTTTTCAAAAACTTTTTAATTTGTAGTTCTGCCTATTGAATTAATTCAGTATGTTCCTCTCCCAAAATGCTGCAAAACGAGGCCTAAAAAAGCCCTCCAGAGTTAACACTAAATCTCTGTTGATCCAGCCAGGAAAACCATTTTAGTCTTCTCTCCATTGGATTTGAATTAGCCTAACCTACCTTATTGGTGTCACGTTGCTTGTGACAGCCCCCAGGAAAAAGGGTCACATTCAAAACAGACAGTTCCTATAGCCATGGCTTAAACAGAGAAGAAACTGGGATTTCTGTCTTTGAAAAGGTCTAGTAGTCCTTTTTCATAAGCCAAACAAATTTTCATAGAAAATACCCCCAAAATTCCCATTTGGAAACATGTCTTGTGGCTTTGACAGTTAAAAACACCTGACTGAGATGTCCTCCCACCACCCCTCTCTGAATGTTTGCCTCCAGCCACTTTTGCTTTGTGGACCTGTAAGGCGTGGGCCCCTGTGTAGGCTCATTGAGCCTGGTGACAGTGGCTTTTTTAACAGCATATTTATATATCATGCAGGTGTTTCTCAGGGGTTGTCATATCCAGCTTGTCCATGCGTCGTACACGTCTTGCGGCTGTATTGCACCTTTAGGTTCGCTAAATGATGCCCTGGCTGGGGGCACCAGGTACAAAGCAGAAAGGTAGTGTGCACCGGGGTCTGGTCCCTGCACCCAGACGGGCATAAGGTAGGCCGTATTACTTGAGCAGGGAGCTTCGGGAGACTCAGCTGCATAGGTGGAACCTGAGTTAACTTTTCGAGAGCCCTAGGACTCATCCACAAGGGCGGAAGCCATCCCCTATGGGTCTTGCAAAGCACTTGTTAAAAATCACTGAATTGCACTGGATGACACCAAACACAAGAGTTAGACACAGGGAAGTAAAAGCTGGATACGGGCACTAATGACAGGAGCTAAAGGCTGTGAGATTCACTAAAGGGCACACTGGTGCAATGCTGGAGGAGAATGCACTTCATGCAGGAGCTGTGAAATTTCATTTTTCCATTAGCTTCAGGAAGGCCCCACAGTCCTTGCTGGAAAGGCATGAGAGCGATGCAAAATGTTGTGAGTGGCTGAGCTGTGTGGTAATCAAAGCCACCCTTGATATATCAGGAAATATATCTGCAAAATTATTCTGCTCCAAGGTCACACTTCCATCCACAGGACAGTCTCCAGGATGCTGGGGAAGATTACTAAAATGAATCTCCATATCATCACAATGTTCTCGGAGCATCACCGGCTTCTCGGTCTTTTAGAAGTGCCGCTACAGGGAGGCTGGGTGACGCCTGCACATTATAGCTGCACAGATGTGTTGAATTACTGTAGATGCCTGAGCAGGCTGGAAGACCTTGCACAGAAATGGGAGCTTCGGTACCTAAATCACCTCAAGGTGCCTGCCAGCATCCTCCTTGCATAAGTAACAGCATTTAATATGGTCACAGACAGAGGTGTGCACCTAAGCACGCATCTCTCGGGCAAAGAAGTAGTTCTCAGATGCCTCTACATACTAGCCATGTCCAGCACAAAATGTATTTCAAGCTATTAATTTCCTTAGCTACTGCTGCCCTGTAAATAGTACAATAGCACCAGTATCTTCTAGTGTATTTCCCCTACGGGGGAAACAAAATAGTTTTGTCTCGGGGCAAAACGTTTCCCTCAAACATACATGCACAACTGACGTGGATCTCCATGGCACCTTGCCCTGAACGTGTAATTGCATTTGGTTTTGAACAGCTTTGTTTATTTGTGTATTCTGTTAATGTGTTTTGCACCTCAGGCGTGTACTTTACAAATGCAAATTCCTTGGCTTACTGTGGTAATTTACGGCTTTTAAAGGCTAATTTTGGACCATTTTGCAATGGTAAAAAGCCCATGTTTCATGAGATCCCTTGCCAGGGGGGGACCTTCTGTGTCTTTTCAAAAAGGGGCAGGGTATTCCCACCAGCCAGTGAAATCGGCAGGACTCAGACAGCCGGTGGGAAGCCCAGGAAGCCCTCAGCCTGGCACGAAGGAGAGAAATCAACCGTCCTCCTCCTTATAAATCATTATATTGGAAGAATTCACAGAGGCTCAGGGCAGAGAGCAAAGCACACGGTTCTATCCACTGTCCAAACAGAGAGAGAGGGGAGGGAGAGGATGATCCTGCCCAAGGGAGGTGAGAAGACGGTGGGTTATATGTTCAAGACCAGGTTGGATGGGGCTTTGAGCAGCCTGGTCTAGTGGAAAGTGTCCCTGCCAATGGCAGGAGGGTTGGAACGAGGTGATCTTTAAGGTCCCTTCCAACGGAAACCATTCTAGGATTCTATGATTCTATTGAGGAGGAGCTGAGAAGATTCAGGGAGGGTTTTCAAGCAGGAGTTAGCGTTTGTTTTCCCATCACTAGCAAAACCCTGCAATGGGACTGACAGAAAAGGACATACAGGCCTCAGCTTTGGTGCTAACAGCTTAACTCGGGGTTACTGGTGCCTTGTCCTCCAGTGGTGCGGGTCTGGTGCAGTGCAGGAGAATTAACTCCAAGTCGTAGATCAGTAAATAGGGCAAAGGATGGTCTCCAGATTTCTTCAGAGATGTGATACGAAGCCTGAATCAGCTTTCTGACTTTCTGTCATGTTTCTTAAACGTGCAGCAGCTTTCCAGCCACTACTCAATGGCTGTTCTCACTGGGGAAGGAGCAAGCGGATTTCTGGCCTGAAACCCTGCTAGAAGTGCTGTACTTGAGGGCATTTGCCCAAGTGTTATACTATAACAAAACTGGGCCCAAGCTTGCTCCGTTGCAAAATGTTTCTTTCTATTTGCGTAGCTACTTCTTGAGACAAAAACATTCAATTTTTAATTGTAAGTACTTAAGAAATGGGGATTTTTTTGTCTAATAGTTTGTTCAAGAAATAAGAGAGGGTAAAAGAAGGGCTGCTTAGTTTTCAAAAGAGCCACTGAGGTTTTAGACCTATTCCAAGACTTGAGGTTTGTTTTCAAAATGAAGTCTTTGAGAAAATATCTTCCTAATAAAATTTTAAAATTTGGAAGCCTGGAGTTTTTAGGTAACTTGGTTTATTAAGGAATTTTACCTTTAATATTTCTTGCAATGACTCTGCTGACTTATGGAAAGGGCCTTGAGGTGGCAGTGGAGTGTACTGGCCCCCTTTGCAGTTAAGGACCAGAGGGTTAGAGAAAGTACGTTAGTTGCTTCATTTATCCATTCCGTTTTGTGATGGGAAAGTTGCTTTAAGCCAGCTCTGCTCAGCCCAAAGCCCTGTTTAGACATGAGAGTCATATCTCACTGATCCAGCTACTCCCAGCTTGCATCAGCTTTACCTTACACCGGTGTCTTGTGCTTGTGAAATGAATCGCCCAGGCTCATGCCGTTTTGACAGAGAGCTTAAAGCAGCTCAGCAAGTCAGAGTTAGACTGAGTGCGTTAGGGCACATGGGGTCTGATCTGTTAAACTTTCGGCCGCGCAGCTCAGCGTAATTGTGTTCTTTCTCTTTACAAGCCACTAGATTCCTAGAATGGGTTGCTTATGTGTACTTTTTTCTCCCTATCTGACTAATAAGATTTTTCAAGGCTCAAAAGCCACACAGCCTTGAATGAAATCCTTTCTTGGTTGCTTAAGAAAGGTATGTCTGGATTTTCTGCAGTGAACGTCGGTAGCTGTCACATTAACCTCTGAAGCTGTTGTCAGCATTCCTGGTTTATTCTAGAGGAGGGCAGAGAAAAATAATGCTTTGCCCTTATAAGAACAATACTCGTTTGAAGATGAAGTGAAACATTAAAATTACAACTGATGATAGTTGTAAGGCTAAGGGGCTTTTTCACCTCAGAGGGCCTCTCAGCTGGTATCTTTGTTTCACCTGAAGGAAAATGAGAGGCAGGAGATGCAATTCTGCAATTCACTGAGGAGCACACAGCACCGTGGTATGAATCTGATCTCTCGAAGCTGGCACCCAACCCAGGTCACTGCCTCGCAGCCGTGCTTGAGGCACAGGGCTGCGCTTCCCCCCCTTCATGGCCCACAGAATGGTTATGTTTCATTTCCTCCTATTTGGGGTTGAGTACACAAACAGAAATAATCTGCGAGATTGTACAGTAAGGCTTCGGTCCTCCCTGGAGATCTGTAGGGATGCCGTAGAGACAGAGCTTCTGAGAAAAGAGAGCAGCAGTCTCCACACTTGCAACATTTCCCCAGCCCTCTAAGCCTCGGTGACGTAGGTGAATAAATATGAAATGTTAAGTGATAAACTTTTAAGGTTGCACCGTTCCTGCAGGAGACCCATAGCACATTGCCAGTGGCATTCCATATCCAGCAGAAATTTCTTTCTAATAGTTAGGGGTTTATTCCTACATGTAAAAGCAAATGCTGATCTTGATGATGTGGGAGCTGAATGCCACTGGAGAAGTAAGGAGCTGTAATAGTAGCTAACACTTAAGAGGTAGATCTTTCTTTAAATGTCAATGCAAAACCATTCCTTTCCTTTTTTTTTTTTTTTCTTCTTCTGTTGGAAACTACTAGAAGAAACTAAATAGTCACGCGTCCTTAAATATGGATGAAATGCAAGTGAAAACAGTTGCAGAAGCTGGCCTAGGGCCTGGGTGCCCACATGCCTTATGAAGTTCAGTATATCCAGAATCATGTCTCATGAAGATTCAAGTGTATCTGTCATAGTACAGTTTGTGGATCTGCAGAATAATAAACTCAGAGATAACAAGCCACCCTTATCCCAGCTTTGAACAGGAGCAGTAGATGCTGACAGTGTTCACCAGCCCCTGATGCTTATCCAGACTTCTTAAATTTCTAGCTTTACTCACATTCAGCTTTCCAAAGGGGATCATCGTAAAGCCACACTGCTGAGATTTACCTTGCAAACTCTGCTTAAGACTGGGAATCGGACATATACACAGCCTACTGAGATAACTCTAGTGGTCTTTGAAGGCAAAAAGATCTAAGAAATTCAATGTTAAGGCTCAAACTCCGTCTTTATCCCCATCCTTCAAACCCTATGCTTTCTGCTTCTGGTAGGTGACATCTGTCGTGATTTTGAGGATCCCTGATAATCTGGGAGGTGTTTGTTAACTCTTGTCACCCAGGCTGAGCTTGCTGATGAAGGACATGTGGTAGTCTCTACTGTGAAAATGTTAATGGCAAAGATTCAGGGCAATAATCTTATATGCAGTTGAAGTTTCTATTCATTTTGATTTCCTCTTTGTTGAAGGGTGGGGGAGTAGGGAGACTAATTTTGCTTTCCCCTATTTAATCTTAAAAAATTGGTGTTTGGGTGGTTTTTTTGGTCAAAAATAACAGCACGGAATCTTTATTGAAAAAGTGTTTAATTGGAATACTGACACCGTTGTAATTTATTTTTTTTCTTCTGTAACAAAATTGTATTTTACCTTTTTTTTTTTTGTAAATGAAATAACAGTGTAGGCATGATGTAATAATTTATCATGTAGAAGACTTTGGAAGCAATTTCCGTTCAAGGATATTGCCCTGTTTTAAACTGTGTGGTATCTGCTTTGCATATTCAAGCCAGGAAGCGTGACTTTCCCTGCCTCCTCCTCCCCAGCGTGCTGAGGGTAGATGTTCAGCCGTGGTGTACATGGTCATGAGGGATGGGACGATCTGAATATGCCTGGGTCATTTCACACAGACTGAGAATCTGTTGCAGTCTCCCTTTGCAGGCTTTGTGTTGTCGTTACTCAGTAGATCATGAATCTCCAGGCTCTACAGCTCAGTGCTGGGAAAGCCCTAACATTTCTAACCCATCTCTCCACCAATGCAGAGGGTTCCTGCTGCGCTTTTACCTCCCTTTTACAGTCCACAACATAGCAGTTATTGGCATCTTTGCTCTGGTAGCCATTCCACAGCCCAGCATATCCCACTGTCAGGAAACTCCCCCGTAACTTTTATCTCTTTTTTTTTTTTGCAACATTTCTTTGTCTTTTGCGGTACAGCCCCGTGCTCTCTGCTGTCTCCTCTCAGCTTGCCGTTCGCATCCTGCAGATAGCTGTGCTCTCTCCCCTCGTGCAGTCTGTGCCTCCACACTCCTTGCTCAGTCAGGATGTGCTATTAGCAACTGGTCTCTCTTTCCGCAGTAGTTTTCCTGCCCTCCTCAGAATTCATTCCAGTTAGTTAGTCTTCAGGTAAAGACATGCCCAGAAATTAAGGCTACATTCCAGCCTCTGAAATGAGGCTTCTGGTGACTCAACCCAAAATGGCTTTGATCTGTTTCACTACTGTATTACTCTTTACTGCATGTCCAATTTGCTGCACACTATTACTATTAAATCTCTGTTGACATTACCACTTTCCAGGTTTCTCCCTCCCATTGTGTGACTATTTCCCATCTGGGCTTTTCTCATGTGGGAAATATTCACACAAATTCAAAACTTCAGCAGAGCTTCCCAGCTGCATTAGGCATTTCACCAATAAATCACTGTTTCCTGTGGCAGAAAACTGACTGAAACGGCCTTTCAGATCCCACATGCAGTGATAGCTCACCCTTCCCTATTCCCTTACTCCCAAATCCTGTGTAATATCACAAGCAAAGTTTTAAACAGAAAATTGCATCAGGCAGGATTTCAGGGAGGATTCAAAGTTGCAGTGCTAACAGTTGGCGAGGATCCACATGCTACCTCTGAAAGACATTAAAAAACTAACTGCAAAACCAACACTAAGTTTATTTTTGCTGTGTTAACCCAAGGTTATGACCTACTGTGCAGCCACCAGGATCATTTCCCTGTTCTTTAAGTTTTTGGCTAAGTTGATGCTGTAATTTAGTGTTGTTTGGATGTGGTGGAGTTGATTTAGACACCTGGCCACCCTGCAGTGTAGCTGCAATGAACACGGGGTGTTCAGGAGGGACAACCTCTCCCCAGTGCAGTGCAAGGCCAGGACCCTTCAGAAAACAGAACAATTCCCACAGGAGCATCGTCAGTGTGCTTTCAGCCCTGATGATGAAGAGAGTATATTTCATCCGGAGTCTGTCACCAGTGAGGATGTGAAAATGGCCAAGATCGCTCAGACTCCTGGACCAGCTAGTCCAGTGCTCTGTTCCTGGTAGCACCCCTAAGAAGGCAAGGGTGAGAGCAGGGCAAACCTATTGTGGTAATTTCTTCTTTCAGCTTCCAACTATTTCCAGCTCAGGGGATTTCCTGGCCCTGGTGAAGTTTATGTGTTTTGTAACCCAGGGGATTTCTGTTTCAAACACTGTCCAGTATCCCCTCAGGCTTACATAAAATTTACGTCCACATAGCTCTTTGGTAAAAGCTCCACGAGCTCTCGAATTGCTGGGTTAAAAAACACTTCTCCGTGTGGCAAACCCAGCTCCATTTAACTTAATCTGTTGACTCTGGTCCTTACACTGGAAGAGGGAATGAGCAGTCATTCGCAATCCAGCCACTCCTTGCTACTCTGGATTTTATAGATTTTCATCATACCCTCACCAAGTCCAGGCGGAAGAGTCCAAGAATACTCAATGATTTCTCATATGAAAACCATTTCACACCTTTCATCATTCCTGTTTCCTTTCTTTGAGTCCCTCTTCCAGTTCAAGTTTGATACAGTATTGAAGGTAGAGGGGAATGAAGGAATTGTATGGTGGCACAAATGATGTTCCCTGTTTTGGTTTTTATTAATTTTCCAGACTTTCACTGGCTTGAATTGCCTTTGGACTGGGCATGCAGAGCCTTTTGGTTCTGCATGCTGATAACACGCAACAGCCTGTGTTGCAGGAAAAAAAAGATTTTACTGTCTGGTCGCTGCTAGAATTAAGTTTATTAGCAATACATCAGATCTAAGATGAAAGATTACTAACACAATTCAGATCAGTTCCTGGATTTCTTAGCTCAGGAATAGCTGTAAATTAAGCAGTGCCAAGGCTTGAGCACTGGAGCTCAGTCGCTGGCACTGTTGTTACGGTGCTCCTGGCTATGATTTTGGCCTGCACCAACCTGTCCTCTCCCAAACAACTCCTGAGCATGCTTCAAGAATTAGCATGGGCCAGGGATGGTTCCCAAGGCACTCTGGCTGAAACTCAGATGCTGCTAGTTTCTTTAACTGTGTTTTAAAGGATGAAAGAGATTAATAATATAAACGTGGCCAAACCATGCCACAGCCAACCAGAGCCAGGGAATGGGTCCTGGGTATATCTAAAAGTTTCCTTGTGGGGATGAAAGGGTGGTGTTCACAGCAGCGAGAGCAGGGTCTAGAACAGGCATGGAAATGGCTAGACCTGACTGTGGGATACTGAGCAGTTAATACCAAAGTTGGTCATGCTGTCTGTGTTCAGGGGTAACAATGAACTTCTGTTTCCAGAACTTTCCACCTGCCCATTTTCTTCAAGCAATCAAAATGGGAGATGATTTAATTATTCTAGATGAGATTTATACATTTATTTTACTGCAGGGCGTGAAAGATCCATGCCAGGGGTATATGTTATGTGGTTGATTTGGTTACTAAGCCAGTTTAAGGAAATCCATTTATAACATGCATAGAAAGCACTCTGAAGTGCTGGTTGCTTCTGGCTATCAAGAAAGACTATTAATGTACTTTACAAAGGTAAACACAGCTTGGATGTAAAAAAGTGCGAGCCTTCTCCACTTGCTTCAGTGGTGGATTCGAAGCATTTCAACTGCTTTAGCTGTTGCCACTGCCAAACTCACTTTGCTAAAGCATCGCTTCTCTTTCACTTGCAGGAGCACTGGCAGCATAAAAAAAAATAAAATTCCATTTACATTTTTTTACCATCTGGGTTGACAAATAATATATAAGGTAACTATAATGGAAAGTCATGAGGGACAGGAAGTTTCTCATTTATTTCAGTTAATTTACACTGGGCACCAAGAGCATTTACATACAGTTAATGCACAGTTGGCATGGGTTCCCCTGTTGTTTGTATGGCTCTTTTACACAGCAGCCGGTGGCAGAGAACATTTGAATACATAAAAGAACTTAGGCACAGGGAGCAGAGATTCAGGTCTAGTAGATAAAACTTCAGGTGCTCTCAGACACTAAGATAAGTCTTCCGGGGGAGGATTGCATTGGATGTTTTATGAAGAGTTGTTTTTATGAAAACTGGTGAAATAATGACCGTATTTATTTATAGATACCAGTTTGGTGACGAGAGGCCAACACTCCCAGTGAATGATTTGCATTAGTCATCAGTCATTTATTTTATAGCTATGATGTACAAAGAAACTAAAAGAATCTTAAAGCCCTAAAATCAAGAACTCAGAGATAAATGCCAAAATTAAGGTTATGGATAAAATGGAACAATTTGGAAGTGGTGGAGGCAATGGGCAATGCAGAAACAGTAAGAAGTGGACATTTCATCCTCTTGTAAGGTGGTGCTTCCCTTTCTACAGCTTCAAAACATTAGTCATATAATCCATAAACTCTTCTGTTAGTCTGAGTCTAAAAAATTAGCCCTTTTATGCTAATATTTTAATGATGATATCTGGAGACTATTGAATGTTGACTGTACCTGAAATTCATGTTGACTCTACTTGAGACAAGTGCTGCACAGTTTTCTCTTACCTTTATACTCCAGATCCTTGCCAAAACCCCGAATCCCTCAAATCATCAAGCCCTTTTGGTCCTCCCTTAATTTTTTTCACTCACCCCCAGTAAACTACAGGTTGTATCTGTATTCCCCAGACACATCCATTACTGCACAGACCAGAAATTCCTGGGGATGCTTTCACAGGGTGCTTTGGCTAACTAAGACTGGTCACACTGTGATTTTCCTGATCCGTCCTGTCCTGGGGCTTTTGTTTTCTGTGTGCTGCCTGCTGCTCTAAGCAACGCCTATCTCCTCCTGATGTCTACCAAGTTATTACGGATAGCTGAAATTAGCCATGCCCAGTTCTCCTTTTCTGAAAGCCACCAGTGATTGTACAGTGTCCTTAACATCCCTGGCAGCATACATGTATAATATCTCCTCTTAGGCCTTCCAGGACCAGAAAGAAAATGAAGTCACAAAAATTTGTGAAAGGAATTTTTTTCTAGGGAAAAGAAACATGTAGTAGTTTCATTCAGTGATGTCTGAAGCGTTGTATTCCCTAGGTAAGGACTTGTGTATGTAAAGGCTTTCATCTGCAGGATACTGGATTTGGAGCCTGCAAGGGTGGGCACACCTTATGCTTGACTATGTGGCAGAACTGAGAATGACATACACACCAAGGAGGCCACGACTCAAACTCATCTTCTTGCCTGTAAAGGAAAAAGAAGAAAAGAAAAAAAAAAATAGCTTGTTTTATATGGGAAAGAAAAAAGAGGGATTATGTGGTGCGTGAAGAAACTTATTTGGAGGGACACTTGACCTTGTGAAGATGAAAGCAGACTCATCTTCAGTTGAAGCTTTGTATGATTTTGGCTTTCAGTTCTCATGTTGCTGTGAAAGTCTAAGGCATAGAAGTTAGCCAGAGGAGAGGTATTTTCATATCCTTCACTGGAGAGCCAGGTCCAGCACACGGACCACCAGTGAATGGCAGTGTGAAGCAGACAGGTTGCGACATAGCCCCCAGTTAAAAGTTGTGCAGGGCACAAAGCCCTGCTCTGCTTGTATTGCCATAGCGGCACCTAAATGATACAGATATGTCCGGTGCTTTTCCAGCCATCTCTTGGATGTTTTCTAGTGATGTGGTACCCTGACATGCTGCACTCGGCAACATGCCTGAGCAGGTGAATGGTAGTTTAGGGGCCAGTTTATTTGACTGTCATAGGAGTGAAATTCTTTTTTCTTTGGTGGAGTCTCTGTCTCTGGAGACATTCAAAACCCTCCTGGATGGGTTCCTGTGCCACCTGCTCTAAGGTGACCCTGCTCTGGCAGGGGGTTGGACTAGGTGATCTCCAGAGGTCCCTTACAACCCTATCATTCTATGATTCTATTCTTTCTGTTTCATCATCTGTGAGCTCCGTGGAAGCCAAATGGGCTCTGAAAAGTAAAGTTATCTTCATCTGCAAGGAGTTTTTTTAGCTGTAAAGTATAGCATATCTAGCCTTATGCATTTAGAAATCATACTTGAAGGCCTAAAAATTCATACATTGAACTTTTTAAAAAATAGTATTTTTTAAAGTAGTAACTTTTTAAGTACTTTTTATTTTCTGTCTTTTTTTTTTTTTTTCAGGCCTTAAGTTCATGTTTACAGACTTGTCTCTGCAGGCAGAAAACCTACTTTTTCTTTTAATGAAAGCTGAGATTTTCACAACTCCAGAACCTGGAGCTCTGAGCAAAACAAACATTAATTACAATTATAAGAACTGGCAGTACTGAGAAGGAAAAGTCTTCAAAATGCCTTCTTGTCTCTACTAGCAAATTTTTTCTTGCTGGATTCAGCTAAAACTAGCCACTCTTCACCTAGATGATCATTTAAGTTGCACCAAGGCAGCTGTAGGGGATGCAGAGAGGAGCTGATGGTGAGATGTGGACATTGGCAATGTTTCTGTGTTGGTGGCTGTTCTGTTTCCCCGTGACCATGCACAGCCCCAAGAGCACAGCCCCTGCCTCGGGTTGATCGGAAGGGGAAGAGTGCTTTGAGATATTTTAGAAGAGAGCAATTCTGGTCTGTAAGAACTTATCCTGATACTTTCTGGAATCTGGTTCATACTTTCATCCACTTAAAAAAGAATATTCCTATCAAGCCAGCAGCTACCTTAGAAAGTTTTGGAAAGAAAAACATATATGTCCTTCTTCAGTGGATGTTGCTTTTTCTGATTTTTATACTGCAGATATATTTATACACTGCAGTCCAGATCCAAACCACCTAAATACTAAATACTAAAATACTAAATACTGGGCGGGCATATAACAAGTACATACTCTGAGTATATGTCTGTGGAAAAAAGGTGGTTACCCACTAGAATAGAGACCTATCACCCATTTCCTTAGTCTTCTAGAAACCCTTACTTGTGCCTTTATGGAAGTCACAGAATTTGTTACTGAATTATGTATCTGTGACCTTCTACAGTTGGCCATAGTGTATGAAGAAATCAGAAGGAAAAAAGATCTTGTTTAAAAATCTAGGCTTATTTAAATATCGTTTTCATCCAGCCCAGAATACTTAAAGAATTTGTTTGCAAAGTTAATTCTATTATTTCATCCACGTTCAGAGGTGCAACAGTTCAGTGGAGATTAGTCTTTTCAGAGACATGATTATTGATAAAAACCTGTATCCTGCACTACAGCTGTTATTTACAATCAGAGGGTTTTGTCTTACCAAATAAAAAGTATAATAAATTTGTAAGATCCTCAATGTAGCCTCTGCAAATTTCTCTAGGGGGATATTCCACCCCATAGAAACAGTCCTTCATTGTGTGTTTATGCAGGGTTTATGTCTGTGAAATTAATTGAGTCACAGGTGGTAACTGTGATTATCAGTCAGTGTCCTATTTATCTCCTACAGTGGGACTAATGTTCCTACCAGTCTAAGATGTTTTTCTTTTAGTTTCAGAGGCAGCAAGTACAGGACTATGAACTGTGTACACCAAACATATGCATATATGCATTTATATACATAAACATACCCATACATAGGTGTGTGTGTACATACATATATTAAAATATATATTAAAATAGATATAATATGTATATCAAAAGTTTTTCAGAGTTTCTCTTATAAAGCTTGAATAAATTGGTGACTCTGACTGGCTGTTTGGAGTCATCCAAAGGCTAAAGCATGTGTGGAAAGTCCCAGGATTGCCAATCTAAAAATGTAAGTTAACCTCATCTTCCTGCATGTGCCCATATGTGCAGATTCACCCCCCAACCCATGAACGCCACTTACTTTTGCAGTTGCAGTCCCCGTCGAGCGGGTGTTGTTCCCGCTCTGGTGTCAAGCCCTCGGCGCACATTCCTCTAGAGACACAAAGTTCCAAACCTTTTTTAGAAAGACCCAGCTTGTAAGTCTTCCAGCTGTAAATACACGATAGATGGATACCAGGCACCTGTTGCCTAATTCCTTGCCAAGTTTTTCAATTTTAAATTGCATTAGATGCTTGTTCTGGGGAATCTTTGTAACTTATTAGCTGTCGAATGTGTGGGAAAGTACCGGCCATGTATGGGAATGGCAGAAAACTGCTTTCTGAGGTATCAGAGAAAAGCAATAGCCACACACTTACAGTATAAATATGAAACACCATCTGGTCTTAATTACTGTTGAGGAACGTATGTATATCATGCATGGAAATTACATCCATCAGAGGAAATTCCTCTCAGTTATATACCAGTGTAATTCAACTGAATCCAGGGGGTTTACTCCAGAGTCACCTTGCTCTAAGAGCAGTGCTTGGTCCATGCACTAACTGCTGTGATCCTGTGTAAGGAAGAACGTGTAACGAAAGTACCTGGCATACACTTAAACTGGCCATTGGCAAGCTTACACCTCAGCAGAAAAATATATGAGACAAGGACAAGCACATCAGGGACCTCCTTCAGTAATATTTGACTGTCTGAAATGATCACTTTAACTGTTAGGAAGAGTTATTTATTATTTGCGGTTTAGTTGTGTCAGTAGGTCTTAGCTGAGAAAGATAACTATGAGATGCAAATACCTGTTTTCCTGCAGTATCCATTAGAGGATCCCCATAGCAATGACTGACATTTAAAAAGCTCTGTGGATGGCCAGTATTTGAAGGAAAATTCCAAGATGCCAATCAGAGGGAGCTACAGCTTGTCTTGCACAAGGCTTTTCAAAGGGATCCTGTAGAAATTCTTGCTATCAGATGCTATACTTCCTAAATGATAATCCTTTTAAAAACACATCTGTTTTGCCTTGTCCTAATTAATTTTTTTGTTTGTATACACTGTCAAAACCAAGGCCACCTGCTTATATCCTGTAGTGAAGAAGAAAGTTAATTTGTATGCTATACTTTTCACATACAATAGTGCAAATATATACGTAATATTTTTAATTAACTAATTTGTGAAACTCAGTCTGCAGTCTGAACCTCTTTAATATTCCTCACAGAGGGATGGATTTTTCCACTGCTGCATTAGTGCAATTCGTACACATACCAAAAGCTTGTAAGACTGATTCTTCTACCAGTGTGGTACGCAAGAAACCAGTTTATTGTTTTCCCATTGTTTATTCCTTGTGATTTTGTCTATGGCAGAAACATACTTAACTGCTGTTAAAATCCCCGTTATGCTCCAAAAGTGTTTTCTAACTCTATGCCTAAATGAACTTTCAGCTTCCTAAAAACAATCTGTATAATCACTCGATGGTCTGCATGCTTCTAAGCTGTGCTAAATTGGCGTATAGGTCACCTTCAGGCTTTGATTAGCCATTACAGAATCCCAAACAGATTCCCCTTTCGCTGATCCCTTGGCAAGTTTACGTTTCACGGTAACAAAACACGCTTTACATATTATTTATAAATCCTTTTTCTAAAAGGAAAATATGTCTGAAACTGAAGAGGGTCCTTCTATACTACCTTACCTGCAACCTATTTGCTAACCCAGTGATTTGACAGACAAACACTGTATGGTCTCCACCAGTCAAAATAAAGCAAGTAGAACTGATGCTTGATGCTGAGTTCCCCTCTGCTTCTCAGAGATGTGAGACAACTTTTGTAGGGTTTTTCAGATTAGAGAATGTAATATTTTCTTTCAAATAGGTGGCATGAAGCTAGGCAGGAAAAAGTCTAGAGATATTTTTGTTTTAATGTTGTAGCTAGTGTGGTGTAGAGGTATTTCATCGAGTCAGATAAGGCTACTCTTTCAGTTTTAGAAGAAAATGTGTCTTCTGACTCCTTACCATTAATACATGACTAATAATGTGTCATGGGATGAGTGAGACTATTGGTGTAGGTAGAAGTCATCACTCTGTAGGAATGTCAAAGTATCAACCTACCAGTGAATATTTAATTTCTTAGTCCTTTTCACATCAGAGAGCAGTCTCAATACATCCTCTCTCTATCTCTGTGCTACCTAGCAGCCAAGCACATTTTTGGTTTTCCTCTTCCAATAAGCAACACTGAAAGCATGTGGCCTAATTTCTTTGTCTTTGCCTAGGAGATTTGAGAAACTGGCATGGTCTCTACCATGCTTTCTATCAGACATGAAGGTTCTTGAATCCCACCAGGCCTCCATCCCCCATTCTTCATCATGATGCTGGAAATGGTTATTTTTGTCCTTCTAATGAAATCCATGCATCTTAAAGAAGCCAAGAGTACAAATTCTATCCAAGCAGACCTTCTAGTGAAGAAAGCCTCGTGTGTGACTTCCTTTCAGCAAAGCAATCCACAACAGCATTGGAAGGGTTCCCCTGCATTTTTGAAGGAGGCCTGTGATACTGCTTTGAGCTTTTTTTTCTGTTTGCTCCTGAGCAGACATTCCCATCCCCTCTAATGCTTTGTTTAGCAGAAATGTGGCAGGATGGGATGTCCCAGTAAGCATAAGTTCCATTTGAATTTTGCATGGATTGTTTTCCTCCCATAGGGATGGCTCACTGCGTTCTGCATCTCACTATGAATCAACCTTTTTCTGCAGTGATGTCTGAGACCTACATCTTACTGCAAAGAAGGGAATGTAAAAGGGAAAATCTTTGGACCTCAATCAGACAAGCTGAGCTTATGACAGAAGACTGCCTTGGCCCCAGGATCATTTCTGCCTATCATCAGATAAATTAGAAAAAAAAGGACTAGGTCCCTTCAGAAAGTCCATGTTTCGCTCAAAGGTTCTACTGCACTTTGAAACTTGCAGGTAGCTAGAATTGTTTATTTTCTGAAGTTTACATATTAAGTTCATCCCAAGGATCTCGCCTCTCTCCTGTGGCCACAGAGAGAGTGGAGAGTGCTGTGAATCGCAAAATCACAGAATGGTAGGGGTTGGAAGGGACCTTTGGAGGTCATGTAGTCCAACCCCTCAGCCAAAGCAGGGTCACCTGCAGCAGGCTGGACAGGAGCACATCCAGGCAAGTTTTGAATATCTCCAGAGGAGAAGAAAATACATACGGAAATTCCCCTTCTCAGGCACCATGGTTGGACAACTACTACAAACTGTGAACATCTTAAAAATGTTTCCACAGACCGGAATATTTGTGGGTCAAAGGGTTTTATGGTTGGCTTTGCCAGCTTTTACAACTAAATCTACTCATAATTTACGATTTTATGCAAAGTAATCTATAATATGCCCCCCAATTTCTATTGACTTTTTTTTCCCTAAGTTGCATTGTATTCTAAAAATCAGACAGTTGGAAAAATATAATTAGTTAATAAAAAGAGTATGTTAATGAAAAGAAAATGTATACAGTTGTTATATTTAGGGCACAAAACATTACATGCTAACTGATTTCTATTACTGCAAAAGAAATGTGTAGTTGTGTTAACTGTCCTTAGCATATGTTTAATTTCTTAATTCTGTTTTCACTTATGGCACATTTCAGTTCCTAACCTGTGATTCTCCCCTAAATATGGTCTGCTTCATGTAAAAATTAGGACCTTTACTCTGGAAACTATGAGTATTTTGTTCCAGTAATGAAGAGTCCCTTGTTTCCTGTCCCACACAACTGCTGGTCTCTAGCCGTTTGGAGTCTTTGCCTCCCTTAGCAGGAATTAAAGAGGAACTCTATTTATTTATTTATATGAACATGTTGTTTCTAACGATGTGGCAACTACTGGGTCTTTTAATCTTTCTGAGCAAATGCAAAATCGACTGTGCTAACAAAGAACGCAAGTTATCTTTGGTAATCAGTTGAAATATCTACTGCTCAAATTCCAAGTTTCCTTTGATTTATCAATGTCACATTTCACATTAAGGCTCCCCACTGTCCATTTTCTTAATTTCCTTTCTAATTGCAGCTCCATAGCTCAGTGGTTTGCAGTTGCACCTTTTTTGAAGTCTTGTTTTCCGTTTATTCAGCAAAGTGCACAAGTAACGTGATGGCTAGCCTTGCTGGGAGCAAAGTGGTGCAAAAAGCTTTCTTCTCCTTCATCGTGCAGTTGTGGATCAGTGCTGAAAAGATGATTTAGTACTGCACATGGCAAAAGCCTGTGTTTGTATGTTGTTGTTGATTCTTACATTAGTATCTTGCAAACTAAAAATCGTGGCAGTAAAAGCGGCACGTGAGCAGTCATGTGAACAGACAAGCAATACTTTCATTCAGGGAGGTTTAAATAGGCTAAAAAAGGGACTGGGACATGAACGCTGATAACCTCAGTTGGGCTCTGCTGCAATTTCATTACAGCATTTCTAATGATATTATTTCATGTTTTTCATTAATCTTTGGTACAGTAATCAAGTCCACTGTTTCAGCTGTCATGAGCTGCCTATCTAAGCCCATTGAAAGTATCTTTACATGCACTATGGAAACATACACCTTCATAAACAAAGCGCACGTGTTTCTCTGATGCCTAGTCACGTTCCTCAGAAATAAAATGACGGTGCTATATATGATTCTTAAATTATATATATAGAAACAAGCTGTTCCATAAGCAATGTAAGTAATGAAGCCTGGTTTCCTTAAGATTTGTGTTCTTTGTCCTCAAATCCTCAAGTTCAGTTCCCCCTGAGTTTACAGTAACAATGACTCACCCATTGTGGATAATATTAGAAGTAAGTCAGGACTTAAAGAAAGACATGTTCCTACAATATGGCATGGCAATATTTGTTAAATCCGTGCAGGAAATTTCTACTTAATCATCCTACGTGCAGAACTGGACAGTATTGGTTAAAACCAGAAGACTCTAAACTCCAACTGCAAACTTACCCATAAATGATGACAAGTGTGCAAAAGCAGTTACTGCAAGCCCAGGCAAAGGGCACCTCTTGCATCATGGTGGGGGTGAACTAGTGCTGTCAAGTGACACCTCCAAAAGTGCTCCTAGGGCTCCAGCACTTACCTGGGAGATGTACAGCTTTGCATAAGGAGGAAGGCAGATATATAAAGGGAGAAAATGGGGAAAGATGAGCCTATTTAGGACTGCTCTGTCAGTTGTCCATTTTTTGTGAGACTAATTCCATGTTATGGAATTTCCATATCATTTCATTACTGCTGGTTTACATTCAGGTGCTGAGATCACAGCTGGGCTCGGTCTTATAACTGGCAATATGCCTGCCATCCTTAGATGCAGACTTATCTAGTCACTGATGCAAATAGAGATTTACTGTCTTTAAGATCATGTTAGAAGACCTCTGACAAGGGATAAGACTCAAAGACATCCTCTGTGAAGTTCACAGCAAAAGCCATCAAAACAGCTGAAGGAAAAAAAAAAGAAAAGAAAAGGAAGTTAAGCATGGCAACACTGGCATTTGTAATGCTTAGTTTTCAGAGGCACATCCTCTTCAGGGCTGTTGTCCTTTCCTGAATAGGAAGAATTAGGTTGTGATCCCAATTGTATGGAGGCAGCTTGCTTGGAGCTAGCCCCAGGGAAAAGCAGAGGATGTGGGTGTCTGCCCATCTCTAGAGCTTATTCAGAGACGCTGTATGGCATATGAGCCAGGCTGCAGAATGTGAAACCTTTCTCTTGTGGGAGATATTCAAACTCTTTCAAAACTGAAGGAGAGGTCCCTCCTCATAGTCATCCAGTGGTCCCTTTCTGTCAGCATCTTACCTTACAGCTCCCTAACAGATACAGCACTGACCTACTGAGTAGAAGTGGTCAGTTCAAGTCTCTCCTTTTCCTTTCAGCATCACCCTCAGCCAAATATAAAGAACTTTGACCGCTCTTTGCTCTTCAATTTTCAGAAAATTGGTTAAGACTTGTTGGCCCAGCAGGAGAAACAGCAAGCACTTGGGTGCTGTGCAATGCACTCTGTTGCTATGGCCCTGGGCTGAGAACTGTGAGAACTCAGCTCTGGACTGTGGTCCTGGGACTGTGTCTGTGTGTTGTGGAAGGGCTATTCCCTGTAGGACAATTGCATCTGGGGGAGGAGGAGAGGAGGGAGGCGTGAGTTTGCACCTGATTGGGCAGGGGAGAGAATTTAACTTCTGAGGACTGACAGAAAATGGGGAAGATGAGAAAAAGGTGGGAGCACAGGTTTGGTCACCATGTACTTCCCACAAGCTTTGTCATCAGCGCTGCACTGGTACAGCTGGTGAGGAGTCCAGGCCTGTTCCCAGTCACCGAGGTCTCCGCTGCTGCCCAGACGAGCCCTGCAAGGCAGATGCACATGGAAATGCACTTCCTGGAGCTCAGACAGGCTCAGACATGAGTTATGTACCCACCTGCTCTTCCCTGGCAAGACGGGTAACCTGGAGGCTGTGCAAAAGCGCAATTTTAAGAAGCAAGCCCGGACTTAAAACTCAGGACTTACGGACTTGTAGAGTACAGGCAGCAGGGTTAGATAGCAGCTGAGCAGACCTGTGAACACTAATCCTAATCCTTAATAAAATAATTTTGATCTTGACACAACTTTTTCTTCTCTGGCCATGGAAAGAGAGAGAACAACCTGCTTATCAAACCTACGTTCTAACTTGATGTTGGCTTGATAATGGTATGTGCCTGGGTTAAGCTTACCTGTCCGCTGCAACTAAAGGTAGCAGAGGACCAGGAAAGGTTGGAAATGTTATCTGTTGGGAAGCGGGAGGAGCAAACGAGACCCTCTTTAGACACAAGTTAGAGAAAAGACTCCTCTGTAGTTTCTTCTCTTTCTGCACTTATTCTTCCTTGTCTGGAGCTGCCATTCCTCTAGGGGAGAAGGAAACACTAATGGATGTCTGAGATCCTGTCTCACATCATGTCTCCTCACGTTGCCCTCTCAGTAATACTAATAATGAGTCTGGCCTCAACACCCCATTTATTTCCAGCTCACACTCCTGTCTCCATTAGTTTTCCCTTGATGACTTTGTGCGTGTTTCCAGGGCACCTAGCAAATGGTCCACAGATCCTGATTATGGCTCTTTGCACTAACTCATTAACAACGGCAGTACTCCAAAGGAATGAGTGTATTATTAAGATATTTTAAAAGCTGCCAATCCCCATCTCTGACTTGCCTGGTGTGTTTTGTCCTTCGTGTATCTGTTTTTTAGATTGCTATCCTTCCTTGATAGAAACTACCCACTGCCAAGGATGGCACTGATAAGAAACAAATAAGTAATAATCTGTACTCTCAATTAATACCCTAAGGTAATAAAAATAAATAATAAATTCAGCAGTTTACAAATCCTGGTAGCCAGATGGTTTCTTCTGCCATTGTTAATCTCTTTGTGATCTTTGGCGTTATGCATGTCCCATGAAGTTTGTGTGTGCATTATTACATCTTTGCTCTTTAACCGCTGTTAGTATAAGAACGAGGTAATCGTAAGGCTTTGAATGCTAGTCTAATAAAAGTGGATGAAGATGGATCATGAGAATGACATGAATGCATAGGGGATTTATCATATGACTGTGAGAAAACATGTTGGACTATTTGTGAATGATGTTTTTGTTTGATTTATGGATTCTGTCATCTTTTATAATCTTCAAATTAACAAAAATCACAAGACTTTTAGGTTCTACTAAAACAAAAAAGTTTTTTCCTTTGGCAAACTTTATCTACCTGAGCTTTTCAAGCATTTTAAAAATCCAAAGTTCCTGTAATTTTTGACCTAGGTTATGATTTGCTAAAATAATAAGGGACCCTATGGGAGAAAAGATTTTTTTCTTCTATTGAATTTCCCCTAATATACTTGAGTTTGTTTGTTTGGGGTTTTTTAGCTTGCTTTTAAATTCTGGGCCTGAAGCAATACAAATTCTCCTTGCATAATATAAAATATTTATGTTCGTTTTCAAAAATACCAAAGAAAATGCTTTTTTTGACAAGCGTTATGATTAACTAACTGTAGTATGTTACAAATCCACAAGATGGGTTTCACAGTAATAGCTTACTCATTTCCGGTTAGAAATAATTTTAAAACCATAGAGGTAAGGAAAGTCATCTATTCAAGGAGAACTCCTAGAATGCTTAAAGAAGGAGATGAAGAAGGGGGAAGGAGGACTTAAAATCTATAACTGAAGGAAAAATTGTTATTTAACACCTAAACATATGTGTGCATATAAAAGCATACCTTATAAAATGCTTAGTTTTGAACTATATAAAAATTTTTGACATTTTTCGCCTGAAGGAATGTGCAAAAAATGCAAGATCATGTACCCCAACTGGCTCCTCTCTGTCTGGGAGGTGAGTTGTTTGGGATGTCTGTGAATAAGGGGGTTGCTGCATTTATCTGAGATGAGCTCTGGTGTTGCAACATCACTGAGGCCTTGGGTTACAGTCTGGTTGAAGCCCAAGGGACTGCTGGTCAGATTCATCTGTCTTCCATTCTTTCTCATGGTTTTCTTCAATAAGGAGCTTTTTATTTTCCTTTCTGCTGCCTACCACATTTCCTGGAATGAGAGACCTCTTAGGATGCAGTAGTCAGAAGTGAGTATGCTGGTTGTGCACAGATAAACGTATAGTGAAATACAAAGCTAACGGCGTGTTGCTAACTGCAGCTTCCTCTGCTTGGCCAATACTTGACTTGTGTCAAAGGGCTTGTAGGCTTCCAAAGAAGCTAAAAAAGGGATTGGACTGTGTTCAAGTGATTTAAAAACTTTGTGGGTAAGATGAAAATCCACCATGTTTTCACATGGGAATAAAAAAATAGAAGAGACATACTCTTTCCTGTCAGCAGTTATTCAGTGTTAGGAAGATATTCATCCTATGAAGAGACCATTCTACCATTAGATATTGTTGGGGTTCTTCCCTGTTCATCTGAAGGTGGATTTACTACAACAACCTGTGGAGATTTGACACCGCTGCTCTCCCAGTATCATCTTGTAATTACCAAATTCTTATGATATAACAAACTTAAGACAACCATACAATAAGCTGGTTCTGAAACTCATAGCAAAATGTTGAAGTGCAAAATAATGCTGTTTGGAAGAAAAAATATGTACGGCAGGCACTGCTGACTATTGAACCAGTAACAAGTGGCTGAGTACTACAAACCTCCTTCACAAAGGGCTTTCATCACATTAAAAATGAATTTTCATTCAGCCTGTCTTCATCCCTTTATTATGTACAATTGAGATACATCGGTAGGGGAAGAATTTTGATTGTACAAATATTCATAGATATTTCAGATTCAGTGCAAGAATGAAATACCTTTTGGGCAGATATTTTTTTATGAATCTTAGTTATCCAACAGATAGAGCATCCCATGAGTTAAATGCCCAACACTGTATCTAAGGTGTGGTGTTCAATTCATTGATTATCCTTGGTTTGTCATTAGTTTTTCTATCTGCATTGAAAAATTATTTATAATTTTTTGTGGGAAATATTCAGTAATTAGTAGATACTTTGCTGTCCTTATTTACAGAAGTGTTATACATTTTTGTGCTTGATGTAGTTACTTTCTTTTAAAGAAAAATCAATAGCTTTAATGTCATAGAATCATAGGGTTGGAAGGGACCTCTGGAGATCATCTAGTCCAACCCCCTGCCAGAGCAGGGTTACCTACAGCAGGTTGCACAGGAACCCATCCAGGCGGGTTTTGAATGTCTCCAGAGACGGAGACTCCACC
>VXBO01012700.1:57937-112456 GCA_013400135.1 Rhinoptilus africanus
TTTTTTTTTTTTTTTTTTGAGAAGCAGAGGAGACTCTGACTCAGAACATGTAATACAGGGAAGATCATAGACTCTACTTCTGCTATGGCCCCCAGGAACTCCTGCTGCGGCCTTTTGTTGTTGTTCTGGTCTGGTAGCAGTCTACACTCACTCTGCATGGGTAAAAATGACAAGATGACGTATAGGTACTGGAAGACCAAACTTTAGATGTTCTTTCCAATTTTTAGGATGTTACTGGATCCAGCAATATTTCCTACAGTTAATGTCCAAAATAGTTCTACAAAAGGTTATTCTGTAGCAAAGAAGAAAACAGATCAAAACCACATAGTAGAGACAGAACATTACAAAACGTATTGAAAATAATATTTAAAATTACTTTCAGATCTCATGTTTCATGGATTCATTTGTGGCAGTGGATTGCATGTGTTATTGTCAGTGATGCCCTTCATTTGAGGTTCCGTGTGCCAGGGGCTGCACCTGTGTATGCTCCTCCTGCAGAGATCCTTCAGCCTCAGCACTGAGCTAAAAAGGAAGTAATTTCCATTTCCTATCCCAAGGCACCTATAGTAATAAAAAAGGCTAAGGATGACAAGTGATTCTAAGCACTCCTTGAAAATAAGGTTCATCAAGCCTTAGTTCAAAAGAATCAGTGCGGGGGGGCGCAGAGGAGGTGGTGGTGTAAGAGCCAATGAAAGACGTGCAAAAATGGGCTGCTCTTCAATATCGCAATGCTATGCGCCTTGCAAACATATCCCATTCTTTGCATGTATCTAAGAGGAGGTGCATGAGGTTGTTCTTCATACACCTAGTGACACATTCACTCAGACATCCCATCCCAAAGTGCTCAGCACTGATCGCTGACATGGAGAAGACCCAGGACAAGGTGAACCTCTGGGGTTTCCTCACACGCGTCAGGTGAAATTTAATACCTTTTTTGTTGCTTAACTGTAATTTGTAAATCAGCTTCTGATACCAGCTTAATTCCTCTAACTTAATCTCCATTGTTTTACCTTAATTTGTATTTCTGTAGCACCTCATTTAGGCCATGAAAGATTTGCCTGGTGACTGATTTGGAGAAGATGTAGGGAAGCGCTGGTTTGAGGGAGAGCAGCATGTGCCATTCTCCAGGTTCCAGCCTGACCTGGCCTTGACCCCTTTGCACTTTGCTGTGTTTTTGTTTTTGATTTCAGAAAATTTTGTTGATGATGCTGTTCAGGAAGCAGAGCAAAACTCCGTTGTTTTCCCAGATTATCTCCTCAGATGCACTCCTGAAGTATATTGCTTGGTCTGACTGCAGATCAACCACAAATGCTAAAGCAAATAATACTGTGGGAGCCTGAAAGTGCAAATGCCATTCAGAGTAGTCACAGATACTTTGATGTGGGCACTTGCTTTGTATTTCTTGCATTTTTTCACTCTAAACATAGTTCTGGTTTTAACTGTTTTCACCCAGTCTCTTACGTCAGATCTCTGTGCCATTAAATGTCACTGTATAAATGCCACGCACCTGATGATTTGGTGTGTACTGTACCATAATTTAGGCCACTAGTATCTAAAATGAAGGCACGGATTTGGGAGGATTCAAATGTCAAATGCGTATGTGGGTCACTGGGAAGTTTCAAGCTCTGGGATTAATTTCTTTGGTTATATATATATAGGTGCTTCCCAGTAATCCAGACCTCCAAATTCAGAAAATGAAGTACTTGACTCTGGATTTTGAGGCTGGCACGTAAGCAATTTGAGCCAACACGAGAGGCTTGTTATGGGAAATGCTTTGTTTTAAGGGTATTATTATGCCTTTGTAGTGGGGGAATTGGAAATATTTGCCTTCCCTGATACTGTACAATTTGCTTCATCTCTGAGCTGGTTAAAAACATACTGTAAACTTATTTGTGTAGCAAAAAAGATGATATCTAAAAGATTATTAGTAGCATATGTGCACCAATTCTTGACATGTTCTTGCCAGCACTACAGTATTCATTAATATCTCCCATATTTTAGGTATTATTCTCTCTTTTTCTCTCTCTGAAGAAACAATTTCTTTTCTTATTTCATGCACGATGAATATTTATCATCCACATACTTATTTCTTCCTTTTGGCAACTGTACTTCCAAGTTGCACCAGCCAGATGGGTTGGGATGATCTTTAAAAACACGGTGCAGGACATAAGAGAATTGAAAAATCCATAGCACAAAGACCATGCCAAAAACTCTCAGAGACTTCCTTTTTTTATTTCATTACTTTTGTCTTACCACCTATGTGAAAGCAAGAATAAAGCTTGGGTGGAAAACGGATGAGTACTGTCCCATCTTTGTGTGCAGTCCTACCACAGACGGATGTTTCTACCTGAGTGGTCAGCAGAGCAAAGGTTGATATATAGCCCTTAAACTGTCTCCTCCGTGTACACCTTCCCCCCCTAAATCTCCCTGCTGCCTGGTGTCCTAACTGGACTAATTCTTGCCTGACAAAGTGCTAGCACCAGTGTGCCCCTCTGCACACCCAGGAGCTCTGTGCTTGGAAGCTCTTGTCTTCAGCTACAGAGGCAACAAAATCAAGGTTGTTTTGGGTAAATAGTGGGATTCCTGAAAGCCTAAAACTGAGAGGAAGTGGAAGGACCATCAGAAGAATCTACTGATAACCCATCAGAATCATTCTGGCTCAAGCCCAACTGTGTGGCAAACCTCCTTGATTACTCTGAAAAACCCTAGCAAATATCATTTTTGAGTAAAGCATGGCTAACAGATGGTTTGGTGGGAAGGCCGTGTGAAGTAGGATGTTAAGCGAAGCAATGGCCTGGGAGACAGTCCAATTAGCATGTAGACATAGAGGTAGGAGAAGTGGACCATAGTCTGTGGTGAAGGGAAAAAGTCACCAGTAGATTTGGTACGTGGCATGTAATGTAAAATATGAAGGAAAAAACTCATGAAGGGAGAGACAGAAATAGGGGCATAGTGGATGCCCCAGCATAAGGAGGTTGGTGTAAATAGAAAGTACTTCCCCTCCTTCGCTTTCAACCTGTTTTTTCATCAGGTGCCTTCACTGGCCAATTTCAGTGGGTAGTTCTTACCTTTTACTGCAATGACCAAAGAACAGCAGTTAATAAACACACTATTCATTACTTTATTGGTTTACATCATAGCCTCTCACAGTAATCTATCCTCAGAGATGAAGAATCTTAGTCTATTGAATCCTTTTTTGTTTGGAAGCCACTCCGTATTTCCAACTGTCCTCATCTTTATTTGTTTTCAGGCTCCTTTTTTGAATGAAGGGCCAAGGAGAGGAAAGGACAGATAGACCAGAACTGCATTCTGTATTATGAATATTCATTGCCATATTGATTCCCTCTATTCCTTTCCGAATCCTTCTCAATTATTGAGAGGTCAGTTACACCCTCACCTCTTCCACTAAGGCTGAAGAAAAAATTTGACTGAGTCAAATTAACCCTGCCAAAGCCCAAATCCCAAGAACACAACCCGTGAACAACTATTGCTTTGAGCCTGGAGAAAATATCTGTTCAAAACCATACAGCCATTTCCTACAAGAATGTTGACCACACATCCGTTTTCTTGAAAAGGAAAAAATAAAGGAAAAAAACCAGCAGGGTCTCAAATTAATTAAATGGCATTATGTCAGCAGCACACAGGAAAGGTGCATAGCGACAAGGAGAGGAGAATCTGATACAGAACTTTCCGCATTAGTTATCTGCTTTGTCCATAGGAGATCTGGACAGAAATTAAAGCACCTGTATGGCAGCTAATAATGAAGGATAGATTTCATAGCAGTGGAAATGGGCCCAAACTGTTTAGTTCCTAACGTTTCAGGGACTGTTTGGATTTTTGGCTGAGGTGTGGTTTTGGAATAGTTCCCAGCTTTCGCTTTTTTCTTGTGTTTCAAGGCATTTGGTTTCTCTTTTACTGGAGACTTCCATATACTACAAGGACAAGCAAAATACATAAATATGTAAAGAGATATTGTATATAATGAGAATTTGATGGTGACCTTAAATTCATAGTAAATATCTCAAAGTCTATATTTTTTCCTGAGCTATAAAAACATTGTAAGAGTTTTCACTCCCTCAAAGGAAGGACATGCAAAAAACCCAATCCCAGTAAATACGTAGTACTTCATAAAACTTTCCTGAAGTTGGTTTTGTGGTTTGGGGTTTTTTTCCCTGCATAAAACTTTTTACAAAATCCATAATAATTCAGAGAAAGCACTCAGGTTAATATTTCTTTTACTAAAATAGTGTTTCCCTGCATATTCTGGTACTCAGTTTATCTATGCTTTTCCTCTAGTTCTTTGAACATATGCAATTATTCATCAGCCATGTGTTAGGCAAGTATCTTCTTCTGTCAGGTCTTTGAAAACCTATGCCCTAGCTACTTACCCAAAAACCGCTTCAAGGCTGTCTCCCAGGAGACACAACACAGTCCAGATTCATTGGTTACCTTCTGGGATGCAGTGTCCAGAACACAGCCTCCGATTGGGGCATTCCCAGACATTCAGTCTGGAACCCCGAGACCTAAAAAGAAGAGCCTTTTCTCATGAACTGAAGACTTTAGCTGTTAGTTAAGACGAAGTAGAGATAGTCAGATACGCATTTCCCTCATTAAGGTGGGAGGTGGAATGGGTTGCTGTTGGGGAAAGAGCGAGCCACAGAGTCTGTCATTTTTCTCCCATGTAGGAAGCTGCTCAACAGTCAGAGCACTTTGCAGTCTGTCAAGGTCATCGCTTTCCCAAATTCTGTGAATAGAATAAAAATGTGATACTGTGTTCCAGTAGTAAAAACGGGAAGGAGGAGTAGGTACTGGGCAGTCAGGAGCATGCGCATTTGTTTGTGTGTGCATGTATGTGAGTGAGAGTGTCCTGGTTTGAGGGAAGAAGGGAACTTAGTTCTCTTTCCTTCAGAAAGATCACCGTGATTAGAAATGCCCATGTGGACAGAGGGGAGAAGGTGCCCTTATTCCTTAGTCCTTCATTATCCTCCCACCCAATGACCAAATATCCTCCTTTTATTTCACCAATCCCAACTCTTCCAAACCCCATCCTCAAACCTCCAAATTCTCTGCCAGCCAAGCCCCAATCCATTGTAAAGTCCCTTCCTAGATCTCCCATTCCTTGTCATACAGAAACCTTGTCTGAAAACGCAGCCTTGCACCAAGACATCTCTTTGGCAGATGTTGTAGTTCTCTTGTCTGTTCCTGTGCCTGCTTTTTCTCTTGTTCTTGGGGTCATTTCTACAAGCTGAACACCATTTGCACATATCAAAACAAAACTCAGAAAAAAAAGAAATGACAACAGGGACATGTGCAGAACAAAATATATGTGCTGTAGCTCAGTGTTGTGAAAAATGGCTTCCTCCTCATGGGGCTTAACTTTGCATTCAACATCTGCTAGGCTACTTAGCTCTGTAGTGGACACCACATCATTGCTTCACCAGAAATGCTATTTTAGCATAAAACCAGGACTATCTTACCGTGATACTTGCCCAATATTTCTAACTCCTTTCTGGCAGTCTGCAGCCTAGGCACTTTTTGAACTAGAGGTTATGTCTGTATCTTCCTGTTTAATAGCCCCTTGTGGACTTCCATTAGTGTATTTAATTGTACTTTAAAGCCCTTTGATACTCTAACCCCTTTAGTGTGCTGCAGGAGGGAGTTCCACAGTTTTCCCTGAGCTTGACAGCCACTTCAGTAAGGCGTGCAAACTTGGCCTCTGCTGTGACACCAGAACTGGGACTGCGATAAATGTATGCGGGGAAACTGAGTTCAGTTTTGGCAATTTGTGGGCCAAGCTGTAGCCTATGGAACCAAACTCACAGGATATAGAGCTAGTAAGTGCCAGGATATCTGACAAAGGAGAGACACGAGTCACAATCTGTTATTAAGAAATTACACTGTGGCTTAACAATATTTACCGTGCTGTTTCCCGGCTACACTTGGCTGACTCCAAGAGCTAGTTCTTGAAGGAAAGCAAATATTTCTCTTCCCAAAAAATGTGAGATTGGGAAAAGGAAATGTTGGCTCAAGGCATGGCTCAAAAAGCTCCTCTCTGGTGAGGTAACACAGTCATGCAGCCACATAAGCTGCTTCTTAAATAATGGTATAAAAGTGGCTTTTGTCAGTCACTTGGAGAATGTAGCTGCCTCATCAAGCACTGGTGAAGCTAATAAAAAGGGAGGAGTGGGTTATGCTGGAATTCTTCAAAAATCCCTGCAAATATTTGTTTTATTGCATTTCGGATGAATTCCTTTTAAAGTTCCCTGCTTGACCGCCCAGAGCATTTCTGTCCTCTAGCCCCTCAAATAACGGTTCAGATAGGAAACTCAGTCCTTGAAAGTCCTTTTCTTTTTTTCTGAGGGAAAATGTGAAGACAAACAACTGCCTAGGATAAGCTGCTTCTTATCTTTATCTTGTAAAACTCCTCCAGGAAGGCTAATTAGAATATGTAAGACAGGGCAAAGAAGCACCAGAAAAGGAAAGGAAAAAGAGGCCCTGAAACCCACAGGCAGGCAGGCAGGGGGAAAGTCCTGGCCTTTATAGTTCCCGTCAACAGCAGGAGAAGCCTGGAAAAGGTTGCACAGTGAAATCTGTGGCTCTGTGATTCATTACTTTGAGGGGAGGTTTAACATAGCGCAGGAGGCTGAGCAGCCCTTGCATCTCTGTGTCCAGGACAGAGCCGCTTGGTGGTTGTCGCTGCTCCAGGATCATGGTCTTTCCCAGGGGAAAGACCTGGGCTTTAGGCACCCAGACTTTTCTGCAAAAAACCCCATGGGGCAGGGTCACAGCCTCCCTCTGCCAGGGTCCATGCAGCGGAAGCTGGGAGTTATGGCATTCAGTGGCAGCAGGAGGTTACTAATAAAACAAAAAGAGGTTTTGTTATCTGTGCTGCCAACAATACGGTGATAACAGCAAGACGTGTTTGTGGGCCTTCCTCCAGGACATTTTTGTGCATCGTGAGTGGCTTTCAGTTGAGTTTCCTGACTGGCAATTAGCTGAGGTGCAATTGCACTGTGGCATTATTTCCATCTGCATCTCTGAAACCTCAGCTGGATATAATATATTTGTATCAGGAGATAAAGGGTGGTGATTTTTGAAAATCATCTGGCCGCGTGAGTGACCCTGGAAGAAGTCACCCCGAATCTCCCTTGAGTACCCTAGAGCTCCCAGCACTGGGGACCTTGCCAGGGAGGGCAGAAGGGAGGCTTCAATGAGGCAGGATTAATGAGCATCCTTCCCTCATCTCACAAGATCTGGGCCCCAGATTTGAATGAAGCATGTTTATTTTAAAACAAGGTATTGAAAAAATGTTTTCCCTTTTACTTACCTGCCAGGATTCTGCTCCCAGGTTTTCCCTTTCTCCTGTGAGCACTGCTGAGGTCAGACAGCTGAAGTAGGAGGTGTGAGCTTGGGCAAGCCGTTAACATTGTGGTGCTTCTGCTTTCCCTCTTGTATTAAAAGGCCATAGCGATCCTTACCTAATTTACAGTGCATTGAGAGGCTTATTATTTGCCAGCAACTTTGAAATCCTTGGCAATGTGGTGCTATCCCATATCACCGCAGAGTGTTGTAAAGAAAGTGATGTGGTGATCTTGGTCACCATCTGCTGAATCAATAACAAGCCTTCCTCTCTCATTTGTGCAGTTGGTTTCTTTTTTTTTTTTTTTTTTTTTTTTTTTTTTTCAATTTATTCAAGCCAGTTCAAGTTTCTGCAGTGCTTTGTAGCCCTCTTTTACTTTTAATATATTCTATTTTAGGTCATCTTTTGTAGTCTCTCCTTTAGCCCGTACTCAGTCCGAATGTGCCAAGTCTCCTGCAATTCCATGAACTCCACATCTTGCCAATTAATTACCTCTGTGGAGCTTGTCACATTGCTTTGAGAAACGCCCAGCCCCAGCAATGGTGTGCTGTAGCCCCTTGCCTAGCCCAGCACTAGGATCCGTGAAGAATTCCCCTCTGCTAGTGAGCCATGGTGACCTCCCCTTCCTGAAGCCATGCTGGCTATTTTCAGTTAATCTGCGCTTTTCCAAATGTTCTCCCTTTTGACTCTTAAAAGAGTTTCAAAGGCTTTTGCTCACAACTCATGTCAAACTGACTAGTGTGTAGTTTCCTACTATGTCTCTATAGGTTCACTTTTAAAGTTACGGCATTATATATTAGTCATCCGTTTTTCCTCAGAGACCACTCCTGAACTCAGTAAACTTATGAAAACATCTACCAAAGTCTTTCCATTTCCTACTGCTATTCTGTTCAGTATCCTCTGATGTCCTCGGCACCAGGGACCCAAAACCTGTTCCTGTGGAAGGTCCCCGGGCACAGGTCTCACTTTGTTACACTCCTGGCTTTCAAAGAGTGTGTGTAGAGGTGCCAGAGGAGTTATTTTGGCTTTGCACAACTGTTAGTGAC
The DNA here is from genome assembly GCA_013400135.1 of Rhinoptilus africanus. Lineage (NCBI taxonomy): Eukaryota > Metazoa > Chordata > Aves > Charadriiformes > Glareolidae > Rhinoptilus > Rhinoptilus africanus. The sequence continues at coordinate 66,344 of VXBO01012700.1, forward strand.
CTCAGAGTCTGGCCAGATAACATTTGAAATTAAGTTTCTGATATTATGAGCAACAGCAGCCACCGGAGATGTGCTACAATTTACTGTAGGCCTCTTGCATCTTCTACTATATCATAAAGCAATAGCTAAATATCAGTTCCTTAGGAAGACTTTTGGTTTACTTTTTCTGTCCAAGTAATTAATTTACCATCTTCTCTTGTAATTATTTACATCCCAGACAATTTGAATTCTGCCCTTTGGTGACTTCAAAAAGAGGAAAAAAACAGGCAAAATCATTGTCCCCTGAGATCATTGTCAGGTTGTTTGATTTCTCTACCTCTGCACTCTTATATAGCCTGTTCCCATATTCACTATGAATTTCCCGAGTTTATTACATGTGGTTTTGAGATAATCGCCATTCCTATAATATGTTTTGCCATATGCTACTGAGATGTTCTCCCACCCTTCATTCGAATGTACTCGCTGCATGGGATTTGCATATCAACATTGTTGCCTATCTCAGCATTTACATTTCTGTTTTTACAAATAAATATTTATGTTCTACAAAAGGTATTTTTCCCCACCATTTTAAAATCTAAGTTTATTTAATAGAAGAACCTATGAAACAATAAGGAAGTATAAATACAATTGTGAAATGTATAGTCTTGGATGAGGTTTGGAAGAATGCATTTTTAATTTGGGATCAACAGGAGAAATTAGGAGAAGCAGAACGTACTACTGTAAAGATGATAACTACTTTGAAGGTGTGGGTTTTTACTGATAGATTAGCAAGGAGGCCTACAAGATGTTTGTGGAATCTGATTTTCCATCTATAGTCCAATAACCTCTTTTCATTGCTTAATGTGGATAAAAAAATCTTGATGTAATTCCTTATAGTTTTCAGAACGTGAAAAACGCCAATATTTTCCAGACCGAGTACTAGCTTAATCTTAGGCCTTCATGGGATCATTTGAGAATCAGTGGATGTTTATGAGCCTTACCTGTAACCTGTCCCAACACCATTTTTAGCAAAAAATATTTTGAAATTGTTTCTGCTCTGTCACTCTGTTTATCTTTTACTAAGCCAGCAATGATTGCATGGTCTGTGAGGACTTTCTCTATTTTTGGATACGTTTCTGTACTGCTAGGTGGTTGAGGAAGGCAGGATGTTTGTCTTTTTTTGCTTCTGTTTTTGGTAAAAGTCAGTTTGAGTTCAAGGGCAGACTGAACATGTTCTTGGAAGAGAAAGCCAGTGAGGATTATTAAATACACAGGCACCACATCTTAATCAAGAAGTCTCAAGCTGAAAATAGTTGGAGAATGGGAGATTACTAATGGGAAATTTCACATATGCCTGTCTTGTTCTTTCTGTTCTTTAAGCATCCATTTAACTTCCACAGTTGGAGAAGGCATAATGCATCCAATGGACCTTTGCTCTAATACTTTATGCCTTACTGTCTTTCTTTTAACGCAAAATGGTTTTGATAACACAAGGTGGATTTGGTTTTACCTGGTAATTGAACCCCCACTAGGGAGAGCATTTCAGGTGCCTGGCACCACTGTAGATGTGCCCAGAGATATTCAGGACCTTTGGAAAGGACTGGCAAATGTAATAAAAATCCTCCTTTAAAAGACAGCCTGAGGAAATGATCTACAAGAGACTTGTACCCTTCTGAGGAGGCAGTAAGAGGCCAGGTGGGACACCCTAAGATGCCTACAATGATGTGATGTGTTTAGGCCCTCAAGTCTCACCTAAAGGCACTCAGTGTAGTCAAGAAAAACCTGTACCCTAAAAGGTGGGATTTACCCAGTGTGTCCTAGACGTGCATCTTAAGATCATGTGTTCGTATGTCTGCCTCTCAGTGTTAAGTGGACTAGAGGGCTCAGATGACTAGCTAGATATCTGGAGTTGTGGGACATGAATACTACTCACCATTGCTTTTGTCTTCTATTAATGTCGTATCTGTTAAGAAAAGCAAAAGAAACAAGGATCTGACTCTCAGGCCAGGCGCATATGTTGCTTCCCTGACATAGCTGTCCCAGCTGGCCACTCTAACCCCACTCCATCTGGCCAGATGTGTGACCACTCCTTCCCGTTAAAACGTGTAGGTGTGAAATCCCAGCAGGTAGCATCAGTCACTACAAAATGCTTATTTTGGCAGCATATATAACCAATATGCTCACTGAATCTTTCCTAAAAACATTGAATTTGAACTCTGGTCCAGGTTCCTGCTTGTAGTGATACATGTTCCTATTTATTAAGCCGACTTCTATGTTGTCAGTGTTTTCTTCAAAACTCTCTATATATCTGCTTTCAGAAGAGATTTTTCCTCCTTCTTTTCAGAAGCTGAATGGAGACAAATAATAGAACAGAGACCTTAAAGCACTTTTAATGCACTGCATGCTACCCACAGCCACCTCTTCAATAAAAGTGAGATCTGCTTCTGGATTGTATCCTTATGTGGAGTTCCAGTTTCCAAATCCTCCTTTCAGAGACTCCCTGAACCTGGGATGGTCCCATTTTCTGCTGCTAACCGTTCCAAATTCACCATCTGGCACTTCTCAGCACTGGAGAGTGAAGATAGTTGTCAGCAGCAATGCAAATCATTGTTGTTTTGTTAAACTAACCTATATTACATCCCTTCTTTTTTTTTTTCCTCTTGCTTCCAGAGGGTATAAATAATAATGTTTAAAAATGAATAAACACACATGCAAAGACATATAATATCTCAACCACATTCCAAAGTCCTTGCTCAGGTTTTTCATTCACTTCCAGTGCCAATAAAACTCCAACTGAGGTGAATATCATTTTAGTAGCCTAAAAATTGAGTAAAATTTGCACAAGAAATTTGGCAGAAATTTGCAACACCAGCACTGGCAATCCATCTCAGAGTGCTTATTAAAAGGAAAGCTGAGCTGCCGTTTGTGGCTTGGAAAAAAATGTCTTTTTTTGAGGGCTTGGCTTTTTTTCCCTTCCTTGCTGTATTCTGTCTCAGTAGTGGTATAATTATTAACGCGTATGGATGGAAGTCTGAAAATCTTACCGTATCTGCTACCTTTCACAGCAACAATAAGACACCCACCTCTGCCAGAATAGTAAGTTCTATAGCACAAGACATACAGGGAGCCTGACAGCATCTTTGCTTTTAGTCATTTCGACCAGTGAGTGGGATGTTTTATTAATCGCTTGGTTCAGTTAAAGAGCAGTCATTTTGAATACTGTGTTTGTAAACTCCTTTCCTCGGCAAGGTTATTCAGGAAAGTCTGTTGAGGACAGGCTTGGTCACAAAGCGCCCAGAAGAGGTTGTGTTCAGCACCTGTGGGCTCCTGCTGCCCGTGACAGTGTGAATTAGCTTGATGAGGCACTGTGGAGCAGTGAAGCTGCCACTCTTTGTCCCCTGGGACTGTCACTGCGCAAAGTTTTGATCTCCCCCTACCTAACAGGCAAATGAGATCGTTTTCTCAGATACAAATCTTTGTTAATTATTAGCGGAGATATTTTTAAAAAATTAAATAACAAAACATAATCTCGAAAAAGAGAGCACCGTAACTGCCACAGAAGCCGTTAAGGATCTGTCTGGAGATCTTTGAAATTTCCCGTTACTGGGATTTCCACGCTGATACAATCTAAGACTTTTTGGGGACTGTGTACTTCTGTTCTGCTAAGATATCCAAATTATCAATCTCTTGATTATAATATTCATGATACTCAAGCAGACCAGAAAGAGCACTGAAATGTAATTTAATTTAACCATTTCCACTTCCATATTTCTAAAGTTGCTGATAAATTATCCTGGTGCGGTATATCCTCTTGTTATCTCTTTTTGTTTAGGAACACTCCATTCTGCCATCACATACTGCTCTGTGCACATTTTGCCCTTTCTGCCCTTTTCAGACCTGTGGGTTTCATCCTGACCAAAGACCCACCACTATAATTTCAAAGTACTGCTATTTGTTTGCCATTACACGGCTCTAGTTTGCACTGATACAAATCATAGCAGCATCTGACCCTTGGCACCATCATATATTCTTCCTGGTGGATGACGTATTGGCTGGTCCAATTCAGCAGAGTTCCCGAAGAGGAACAGCCCTTCCTTTTATCAGTCCTAGCGCTGGTACTGAAGAGGACCTGGGTGGATTTTCTGTTACAACCTCGGTGTACCCTGTGCATGACCGATTACTGCAGCTCGGTCCTGCCAGATCCTCAGGTTCCTTCACCCAGACATGATGACATTCCTGCTAACGAAGGGTGGATGTGGCCGGCTGCCTTCCTCCTGCACCTCTGCCCCATCCTCTCCCCACCCCCAAAAGGGAAACCTTGAGAAGGAATACAATAAAAAGCAGGGCAGACACAGAGAGGCAGAGAGTGCTTGTGGTTCAACAGCACCAAACTCATCTGTCAACGAAATCTCATTACAGTAATATTCGGTAAGTCTTTCATTGTACTACCGAGGCAAGCCCATCCTTGCCCCACATTGTTTTGCTACCAGAACTTTTCTCCCTGTGGTCACAGCCTCTCTCTGTCCAACCTGGGGAGGGGTAGAAGAGGGCCCAGTAACTCCATGCCTGACTGAGGGGTTTGTAGTGCTAGCCAGGAGAGAGGAGTGAAGCGAGGGCTAATTACCACGGCAGTTTTGAGAGATGGGTATGGCGCACACCATTGCTCTCAGCTTTTGTTTGTGTAGCTCTTAGTGCTGAGTAATACACAAAATTTCATGTCACTGCAGCTTAGCAGCTGCCCTTGCAGCTTCACACCGCAAGTTAGGGACTGGCTGACAACTAGTAAAGGAAAGGATTCAGCTGCTTTTCAGTGGCATAATATCTTTGGCACCCAATATATTTTCTATTCCACATTGTCACACACCTTATCCAAAATGAGTGCCAGGCTCTGTGAAAGCAAAAGTGCTCACCAAAAGATCTTGAAGCTAACAGGAAAACCTTCCCTGCCTGTGAGGAGCCCTGGTCATTGCTCTGGGGGCCAATGATGGGGCAAACACTGCAAGGGAAACCTCCAAGAAGCCAGCAAAGTCTTCTGAGGGGGAGCTACCTGCTTTATTGAGACCAAAAGTGCAAGTGTAAACCTGATGAACGAAGGGGTCTCTCTCCTTGCCTACAAGTCACACGAACTGTCTAATATCTGGTAGTGGATTTTTTTCATTCAGCAAAACGTATGGGTATCAGAGGGCAAGCCATAACAGATTCAAAATATTTTTTTCATTTTAAAGTTCAAAAAAATTAATGAGATTTTAAACACTAATGAACCCCAAAAAGGAGTAAGCTGAACAATTTTTTTAAAAGTTAATTTGGCTCATCCTGCTCATGATCCAAATTACCTTTAAGGAGAAAGACAGGAAATGAATGAAAAGAGCTGTTGAGTTTTGTGTTCAGTCTGAGCATCTACCTCCTAACCTCTTTGATTATCTTAAAGAGAAGACACATGTTCTGATCCAGTCATTTAATACAAGAATTGATTAAACTTTTATTTCTTGGGTTCTGCATACATGAAATAACATGAATTCACTATTCAGTTGAAGGTTTGTGAATTGGGTTCATGAAAGAGGTAATGGGTTTTGAATCTTGCATTACCTAATGGCTAAAGCTAATCCAGAACTTTGCTGAATATGTCTGGAGCCACAAATAAGGTTGTTTTTATGTCTGGCCCTTTTGGAAAGGTAGATTGACTTGGTTTTTTAGACTAAACTATACAGAAAAACCTGTTTTCATATGTGAAATTTGGGTGGACATTTCTCCTTTTTCTTTCTTTCACTGCTCTTGTCTTAGGTTACATGTATATTTTTAAAATAACCCACCTCTGGATCCTGCAATACTAACAAAAGAGCCTAAAGGATGTTCAGAGTGTCATATTGTGATTTATTGTTCCCTGTCATTTATAATTTTAGTATTCTTACTGGCTCATCTATGAAGATATTACATTAATGTCTTTTAAGAAGATTGCCACATAATCTGTAAGTGTATGCACATAAATATTATTTGACTTCTAATGCAAGGGTATGGAAAAGCTAAGATGCTGCTGAGATAAGATGTCAGTGCTGTACCTGGAAGAAACTTGTGCAGACCAAACTTGGCCCAGTTTCCAGTTTTATTGAAACCAGACGCCTTTGAAGCATTTAGCTCCCAAATCTGCAGTGCTTTGTCCAAGCCATGACCCCTGGGAGCTGCTGTCACCCCAGGCACGCCACAGGAGGGCATCCGGGTGGCGGCTACCACAGCGGTGGAGAAATGGTGGGCTTGGTGTGAAGGTCCCACTTTTGGTAATTGTAAGAACATTTAACTCCATGTGAGATTTCTCTGGAGGAGGCTGGGGCTGTAGTCTGTCTGGATATTGAAGGATGTGCCTGGATGGACATTTGGAGGCAGATTAGCGCTAAGCTTTTTGCAGTCCATTTAAGACACCTTGCAGGACCCAGGGCTGGAGCTACTCAGGGCTCGGGAAGCATCCCACGGGGCCAGAGCTTCCCTCCCATCACTGCAAAGGGTATCCCAGGGCAGGGGAAGGCGATGGCCTGACTTGGCTTCTCCCAGCTGCCATATGGTGTCTCAAGGACCGTGTCCAGCTGCCACAAATTAAGGCTGTCCCTTGGCCTCAGACTGCTAGAGGCTATCCTGGAACTGGGCAGGGAATCAAAGGAGTGTGTCCGACTGATGCCCTGACAGTACTCTGCCACAGCCGCTTTGCCTAAGCCTCTGTATTTATCAGGAGATGTGCTCATTTGGATGCAACAGAGGTGGCCACCGCCCAGCAGTAGTTTTGAGGCTCAAAAAATGTTGGTTAACTTTTTTCCCCCTTCCTAATCTGTTCCAATTTTACATCTTCACCTGTCTCTGGAAATAGACTTTTTCGACTTACCATAGAAGTTGTTCTTGAGGTATCTCGGTTTGCCAATGGAAACTTTAACAAGACAGTTTTCTCTCATGGGATTTCCTTTTGAGGGTATGGCCCTTCTGATTTTTTTTGGTTTGGGGGTTTTTTCCCTTCTGAGTAATGGAACTACTCATAGGCAACTTTCACATGAGAGTGCTGTGTGATGGCCTCATTTTGCAGGTACAAGAACTGAGATAACTGATATGTAAGTTACACCAGTTGTCATGTCTGCAAGCACAGATTGAATGGATCCTACACACAAATATACCAAGGCAAAGGGGTAAAATTCCTTATCAGAGCCATGGGATAATCACAGGAAAAATAGCATTTCAAGAAAAGAAAACTAGAATAAAGGGAGAATGTGATGGTGTATGGCCTGAAAGCAACCTGCAACATGAGATCAGAGCATAAGGCTGAAAAGTGGCTTCCTTTCAGTGGACATAGCCCAAATTTCTGGAAGGGAACATCGTTGAAACCAACTCTGAAACTCTCTGGTTCTTTGCCCCACTCTGCCTTAAAAGCCACTTGCTGTCTATATAGAGGACGAACAGACACCCATATTGCTTTCTTGAAACTTGAGACAGTTGCCTCAGTGGTATAGATCAAGTATCTAGGGTTTTGTACACTTCATTTCAGTAAATGGAAGCATTTCAGGGGAAAACAGTAATATGATGCATAGCTTGAGACACCAAGGCCAGCAGGATGGATGCTTAGATGTATTTATTTACATTTAAGATATTGTCTGCAAGACAGGAGAGAAAATAGTCCACAAAACTTGGGGAAAGACAATATTTCAGTCACAAAGATGGACACATTATGTTTTTCAACATTCAGACTCTATATTAATGCATTCTTGTACCTCTAAAACACCTAAAGCATCTTAGCCTTTCCCTACCAAATGCTATAATTTGGTAAGGTGAATTTCACCCCTATTGGTCAAAATTTCCGTTTCCAAAAGCGTTTCTTTATCTTCTTATTTGTTCTGCTTCCCCTGTCTGAGTTTCTCTGAGGGAGGAAAAAAAAAAAATCCTCTTTATGGGTTACGTTACTGATGCAGCAGGCATGAAACTGCAAACACCTGGTAGAGCTTCCCTTGTGTGAGCTGCAGCCTACCTCAGAGTACTCTGCAAACATCTGAAACTCATTCTGTGCATCTCAAAGGCCCCCTCCATCACTGATTGAATATTTTTATGAGATTGATTATGAAGCAGCTGTGATTGATACTGGTGATCACACAATAGAGGCTATTAATGTTTGAGATGTGGTCACTGTCATCCAGAAGACTAATTATTAAATTAAGATAAATACAACTTTTACCCCTATTCCACACGTATTACGCCTGCTCTTGGCAGGGAACATCTGGATGAGGTGATGCTCGCTGTAGGCATGGGGATGGCTGGAGTATTGGCTCACAAGGATGTTAATTTTGGCTATTGAACTGAGAAGTAAAATATCTGAAAGAATTGCTAAATTAATATCAGATTTAAAATATCTAAATAAGAACTGAATGGACAACAGAGACTTCTGTGACTGTGGTTTTGCCTTTCTGTACATTTCCTGAAATATTTTCTGTTTGATACCAAGGAAACACCAGATTTTTCCCATGCCAAGTAGTCCATATCTGTGGCATCATCTCGTACTTGGAAAACACATGCCACTATCACTATGGAAAATAATGAGATTTTTTGGATGAAGCATGGGTGTCTCTTACATGGATGAAAATCCTGTACAAATTCAGATCCGGTATAAGGACTTGCAGAAGGGTGAGTGGGTGTATTTGGACACATATATGTGTATGTAGCACTGTGTGTAGGGGTGTGCATGCGTATGCATGTGCATGTATATATACTTCAGAACCTATTTTAATTGAATTAGACTGCCACACAGGAGCAACATTTAAGGAGCTATCTTCATACAGGAGGAATCAGCAAGTGAGATAGATACTTCATCACTTAAAAATTGTCTCTGGAACCTGGAGCTCAGCCACTAGCACTAGTTGAATGGTGCTAGACATAACAACAGATTCATTTGAGGGGCACTCTGTGGCAGTAGCACCCTTTGAAGGAGCCCATCAGAACATATATTGAAAAGAACAGAAAACAAGAACTTAACTTTTTTCTTGCTGGCTTGCACCTTCAGTGCTTCTTGATATTTAGTCTCAGTTCTTAATACGTACTACAGTTCGCATAAGGTTTACATCCTGACCGAGAGCACCTCAGCCTAGTCACATGCTGTTTAAACTACTTCACTGATGACAAAGTGGCTGTATATTAGGGAACTAAAAATCACTACTGTAATGAACTTTACTGCTAGTGCCTGTATCCTGATTCATAGTGTTGCCCATTTAAAAGAAACTTGTCCAGATTGTTTCATCTCAATGGAACTGTGTTGTTTTGTACCTGGTGGATCATATGACTCTAAGTAGGACAGAGGACAGAAGTGTCTTTTTAATTTTGACTGTTTTGATCCTTTGCTGATAGTTTTCTTCCGGTCTTTCTTCTGTCTAATCAAGTGGATATTGTTAAAAGACTAAGACACAATCCCAGAAATTATTAAAAAGAGAAAGCAGCTACCTTTACTCAGTTTTTTATAGGCAGGCTCTGCTCTTTTTCTTGTTTCCTACTTTTTTTGTTCCTTAAAGTCAATGGCAATAAGATCTGTAGTTATAAAAACAACCAATGTTTCTTTACTTTGTGTGTTGCTAAGAAATAATAAATCAAACAGAATCTTTCTAGGTTTATTTTTTCTACGAGTGGCCAAATTCTCCTTTCAGTTATACCTGTGTGACTATACTGAATTCAGGGCTGCTTACTGTAGAGATGAGAATTTAGCTCATATTTTATAAATGAATGAAGTATTTTACCAGGTTCTCCTTTTCTTCCTGTATGAGTCAGTTACACAATGTATTCAGACACTTGCTCCAGCTGTGACTTTACATAGTAATCCACAGTACTCATATGCCAATCTTAAGTTTATACTAGAAAGAATCTTTAAACAGTTGTAAGTTCAACAAAACAGAAAGTCAGGGTTCAGTGTCAGAGAATTAATCTTTTTCCAGATGCAACAGAATCTGGCCATCGTAGATGATCTCAGTTTATGCATCTGAAAACTGCATTTCTTTAAAGTGCAATTATGCTTATATTTTACATTTGGCCAAATTAAAGATCCAGTACTTTGTATCTCTTTTCTGGAAGTCACACTACTAGAGGTGGCTGCAAATCAACATATGGGATTTTTCTAATGTAGAGAAAGCCCAATTATGGCAAGGCTGAGCGGTTATTTGACATTTATATAAAGTACACATCTCCTAAGGTATGGAAAATTATCATTATTTTCAGATGGGAAATAACCTGGCAGACTATTGAACAATGCCTGTGAGAACCTTTCTTGCACAACACAACATCCAACTTTGCGTTTACATTGCTTTCAAGCGTGTTAGAAGACAAACTCAGAGAGAAAAAGCCTCAGTGTGCTACTTCTGTGTGTTTTTTAATGACAACCGGAATTTCTTCCTATACATTCTACCATGCTTTTAATTTGCAAAATCCTTTTGTTCAGGTGATTGCATCCATCAGCATTTGAATTTTGGTGGAAAGACCCCAGTCACCTTAGCAAGTGTACTCATGCAAAGTTATACAAATTATGATCTTGATAGCCAAAATATTTCTCAGCTTCATTGTCTCTGAGGCTTTTCTAACATCCTCGAATAATGTAGTCCTGCGTTAGGATAGGGTATTTTCTGTAGCACTTTTCTGCTGGGACCTTGGAGGAGATGAACGGTTGCTGAAAGCAGCCCAGCGGTACGGTGTCTCTTACCACATGTGTACAGACAGCTACCCCAGCACAGCTTCCAGCTTACATCCACCCCAGCGGACGTACTGATGTTAGCGCCTTCTGTGTTTTGAGGTGTAAACTGAAGGACCTTGCTTTTCAAGGTGCTCAGCCTTGAAAAAAAAGCAGTTCTTTTATGCTGAAATCCTAATGAAGGCAATGGGAGTTGGCTGGCCAAAACCAGAGGTCCACCTCTGGAGGTCTCTGGTTTTGTTAGGTATTGTCCTTTGGGTCAAGTCCTGTTAATATCACTGTGATTCTTGGTTGCGGTTGACTTTAGGAAAGTTGTGAGTGAGTGAGAAATACAAGCTGTGTGGATAGAAAGGACATGAAAGAGGCAGCCCAAAGGCTGTCCCTGAATAGTTAGAAAGCAGGGCTGCAGGTGCTTACAGCTACTCAGGTCCCATGCTGTCCTTCCAGCACTGCTGTGCCTTAGGACACCTCCACATCCCCAGATAAGGAATGTGAAACTGTCTCTGCATTTTCCAACCGTACTTCACTTGAAATCCAAAATGTGCTTCCAAAACCTCCAGATTTGAGCGTGCATGTTTTTCTAACCTAATTATATTTTGGAGACAATTTCTTAAACCACCTGAGATGAGATCATATCCACAGCAAATGAACAGGGAGGGCTTGCTTTTTATCATAGCAACCAGATGCTTGAAAAGAGTTCTCTTTCAGTCATTCTTTCAAAAATCCTACATGATCTCATACATTGTGTCCCTTCAACTTAGCTGTGTGCTCTTTTAACACATTTCATTCATTTTTATCTTATGGTATATGTTTCAAAGGGAAAAGCAGCACAGAGGAGCTGCAGATAACCTAGTGGGGACTGATGGCATGCACTGCAGTATGCCTCAGAGGGTCATGTTGAGTTTGAAGCGAGATTTGCGCTCCTCACGGCGGAGATGAAATTCCGTTACAGCAAAACCTCTTCGTTCCAATGGACCTACGATAAGGATGCCCAGAGTTAAGCATGCAAATCAGCTTTATCCGAAGCTTGAACTTACAAGAAGATGACTCAGGGAGAAGGGAAGGAGAGTGCATACCAGCACGTAAGAAAATTTTGATCGTATCAGTCCAGATTTTTGCTCTGGCTTTCTGTGTTTTTCGAATTCTGAAGTAGAGAGCTGTGCTGCTTCTGTATGTATATTTTCTGTGTCGCACCGCACAGGAATGTGCTGGGTGCTGCAGGTAAACATCCCCCAACACAGGAGTACATGCCCATACCACTGCTGAAAACTTGAAACCTAATAATAAGACCAGTTCTGATGACCTCTCTCCACCCCGTATTTAGAGGGATGGGATGAATATCGGTGGTATTTTGTTCTTGGTAGTCATCAGCTGGCTTTTTTTAAAATCGTGAGAAGGTGATGCTGCATAAATAGACTTTTTTTCCTGTATTTACTTGTGCACTGGTGTTCAGGCAAGGACTATCTTAGATACAATACCTCTGAAGCTCTTCCTACTTGGTCTGCATTCTAAAAGCCATGACACAGTGTAGAAAAAGACAGAAAATGTATGTAAATGGGTATACGCACAAATATGCGATATTATGTGCAGTGCACTCCGTTTAATACTGGAATTTAATAGGTCAGGTTGCCTGCCTGTTATTCTAGTTTTCTGCTAATGTCACTCCTCTGAGAATCATCTGTTATTTATTTTTATTCCCCCAGGTGATGTGGAGCCCCGGGCCTTATTTAATACGTATCATCAAGCCCTGCAGTGAGTACAGAATTGTTAATTTCATAGTCGGCTCACTTGTGAGCTGTTATGGGAGCAAGAGTTCGGTGAAAATTTACAGATGTTGAGGCTGATTTCAAAGTTTGAATATTTAATGCCTGGCTCTGATTTGGTTGGTTTTCTTCTGTGGAATGTCAGACCTCCACTAACACGACCCCAGTGCAGGCTTCATCACATCCTACCTATGTGCTCACCATGACTACTCGAGCTGCTAGCATTTCTGGAGTCCTTGTCTGAACTCTCCAGATAACTTAGGGTCAGGCAGGCTCTTCCAAGGAGGGATTCATCAGGTCCGTGTAAGGTGTCCACCTTAGGAAGAGGTTAAAGATGTACTACAAGTATGTATTTTTCTCCTTGGACTTTGAAGGGAGTAAGGACCAGTAGTTCAAAGCTGAGGCCCCAGGTCAACTCAGAGGAACTCCTCTCAGGGATCTAATGATAGCAATGACAAAATGAAGACTCCAGTTCTTTCAGGGTAGTTTTCTGGATATCACATTAGATACAGGAAGCAGTGTTGTATTATATACAGAGTTTGTTGTATTAAATACGTATCAGTTTATCATGAATTTATTAGATACACACACATATACAAACACAGATTTTGCAGACATCCACACATTTTTTATGTATGGACACTGAAACATAAAGGCATTTCTGACAAAATGAAGGATAACTAAGGCAGAGCAGAACTATGCTGCTCTTAAATGAAACTTTAGATGTTCTTCAAAAGGATTTTATAAGGAGCAGGTAGAGTTTCATTTTAACCATTTGGGAGGACACTGCAAAGAGCTTTATTACTGGCTACTTGCAGGAACTTTCTGGATATAAACCTAGGAATATCTGCACAGCAATAGGATGGCTACATTTATGTATTGCTTTATACAAATATTTTTAGTGCCTTTGCATTCATTACTAGTGGTGTCGCCTTTTATATGTTGGACATGAAATTCAATTCTGCTCCTTCTTCCTTGATTTACTTTACAACAACAAAAGTTATACTCAAATAATTCCTACGTAAGTTGTAGACAACTTAGTTGAGCAATTTACCAGAAGATTATCTGATTTTTTGAGTGACGCATACTGCTGGCAATTCTCTCCATGTCCAGAGGTCTAAGAAGATGTTGTCTTTTGCCAGCAAGGCAAGCAGAGGAAGCGCTAATCCGTTAGGTTCTGTCATTTACTTTCTGCAGTAGGTTGGACTGCATTCCTTTACCATGTGAAATTTAAATCTCCTTAACTTTCAGGCAATAGAATTGCAGCTACTGCTGCTTTACCCATGGCATTGTGGCTTGGTTGCTTCCTCCTCCCTGACACCTTCTTTACAAACTATCACATTGTCTTGCTGAGTGGGCTGTACATAGTTTGTCTTATACAACCTGCTGGTTGAGTGAATTCATTCAACTAATTGATTAATTTGCTGTTCTGATTGCAATTTATATATTCGTAGGGAAGAAGGGAACAAACTGGAGAGTGGAGGGGTGATGCTTCCTGTTATACTGCGAGTGAGGTGTCGCATCTGAAGCAACATATCTTAGTAAAGAACTTAAGAGTGAGGAAGTGAGTGTTTGCTTCCTCCTCCTGCTTCTCTCTGCTCTCCCAGTTAATCTGTGAACTGGGAGTGGAAATGATAGTACTTGCATGTCTCAAGAACAATCTTGGTGACTGTCACTAAACAGCAGATAAGTAAAATTTAAAGAGAAATAAACATATAGCTCTATCCTCAGCAATTACCTTCCACCATGCCAAGCCAAGTGCTACCTTCAAGTCTGTTATGCTTCAGTTGCTGACTCCTTTTCATTGCCAAATTATCTCCTTCAGGCTTAGACAAGACTTATTCCAGCTTCGCCTTTTGTTAAGCCTTTTAAAGAAAATTAAGCAGTTTCCATATGACTTCCAGGAAGGTATTTGATGCCGTCTTTTCAGAGGGGTTACTAGTGTGTTTACAATTTGGTGGGTTTGAGAATAACTTCAGGTTGGTTCAGAATAACTTGCGGGAATATGGTGAAGCCTCTTCAGCCAATGTTGACCTGTCAGAATGTAAACCCACAGGTTTTTTCAGCTACTATTCAGACTGATTTAGTGTTTTCTGGGACAGCTGAGAAGATGCAGACAGTATTTCTGAGGTTGCCTGCAGAACAATCTAAGTATTGGGGATGTTTACTCAGATCTAAGAATTAACTGCTTGTATATGACTAGATGAATTGTAGGTACATACTTTACAACCTCTTGGGTTTACTTTAAATTTTCTTAATTGTGAATCCAAAAACTCTTGCCATTCATAGCAACTACCAATTTTTTTTTCCCAAAAAATTGCTCATTGCTTTGCTTTCTTACCATTCTGAGGCCATGAGTTCCACAATCAAATGAGCTTGCTACAGAAAAGGTGTTCCTATGTTGGTTTTCCTTCTAACATTTTTCCAAATGATCGCATGTTCCCTGTTTCACTGGATATTTTAAAACGGGTGAATATAAATTCCCAGACTATCGGCTCTCCTGGTTTTTATTTAATCTGTGTTTACATCATGGTACCTCTTGCTAATCTCTTACTGAGGTAAAGGAATGATCTATTAAAAAACTGGTTTTAAAGCATTTATCTGACAGCATTATAATGCTCCATAGGATTAAAGCACGCTCAGGAAAACACTGAGTGCTTTGAACACCAAAATGAGTCTTTCTACCCAAAGCGTGTAACATCTCTAGTTCATTGTTATTTGTGGCAAAAAGAACTACCTCTTAGCAAAGAGCTTTATTAATTTGCATTGTCCAAACAGAGAAGACAAAGCCCACATTCTTAAATTATTTATCAATATGTGAGGATTTTTAAATTATTAATTAATTTAATAACAACATCTATCTGCTACACTGATTAAGCAAGGCAAAAGAAAAGTCCTTCCCTTGGATCCGAATAGGAGCAGAACTACTGCATGTGCTTGATGCTGCTCCCTCCCATGACGCCTACCCATTGCATTCAGTGGGACAAACCATGTGAGTAAAATCTATAGCACTGAACACTCTTACAACAATGGGAAAACTACTCATGCAAAGAGGGGAAGATGTCAGAACTGAGATCTAGGGCAGGAGAACACAATTCTGCTCTCAGGTCTCCAAAACTTTCTACAAAGTTTACATGCATTCTACATGTGACCTGTCCAAAATCCACAGAATTTAAAAAACCCCAAACTCTTAATGATTCCAGTGGGTTATGAAGCCAGCTCTGTATTATTAGAGCATTACTAGTAGTTAAAACACCCTCCATGGAAAACAGAAAATGCTCATTTAGAAATCATTTTCCTTTACAGATTTCTCAGGCTGTAGCCTTAAATGCAAATTTCATTAACATAGATGATAAAATAATACAGTAAGATACCTTTTTTCTCCAGAATTCTCAGAGTAATAAAAAGAACAGTGGGCAAAAGTGCTTTAAATATATTAACATTTTTTTTTAACTCTGCAAGCCTTTGTTCTCAAGAAAGAAAACTGCTGTTTCACTTCCCTGAAGCCATTGGTAATATGATGCAAAAACATCAGAGAAAATCTAATCCAAGATAGGTGCAGTCCCCAAGGGAACATGCTCTTCTTTGTTTTATATTTCCATTGGAAATCTGGGAGATTTTGCATGCAAACATCTTATTTCATGGGGCTGCTTCTCAAATTGAGAGATTAAATCTAGCACAGTATAAAGGGCTTTTCAATAAAGTGGGTTGCAGAGTCTTCTGTTTACAGAAAATTGATGCATCATCTGATATGTCTGAAATTGCTAACTTCTGTTTCGGTAAAGCTGAAGGAATTTCAACCAGCCCATTATCTAATCAAGAAAAATATTCCCTTAGCATCTTGTCTTAAGGTAGCTGGCTGGCGAGCAATGCTTGGACTACTATATATCACGATTCATTACAGCTGCAAAATGGACTGATTTTCTTGGGAAAGTCATATTTGCAGAACTATCCATCATCCACAAAGTGCTCACAAATGCCTCAAAAGCTGCAAAATAGCTATTAAATCTTAACTTCATTTTGGTTTTTCTCCCACTTCACTTCATACACAATCAAAATTTAAATATTTAAGATAAGTGACCATTCTTGTTGAGTGAATGTTGACTGAACTCGCTGCAGTAGCGACGCTCGGTATGAGCCACAGCCAATTTCTCAGTCCTCAGAGCTTTACAGGCCCCCTGTGCCCCCAACACTTCCTGTTATTAACATACCTTCCACCAAGGCAGAATCCAGCTGAGTTTGCTTAGTCCTCAGCACACCGGCGTGACCAAATAGGTCACTCGCTTTCAGGCAGAATTTTAAGACAAATTTTGCAGGGACCAGGTGGGAAATGTACCTGCTGGTGAGGCCCTGCGAGTGTGGACCCAGCACTTCTCTCCTGCTCCTTGATGATGCCCCGTTGGACACACAGAGCTCAGGTCCCGCGGGACGGTTGTGCCCAGCAGCTGGAGCAGAGGGCTACCAACATCTTTGCTTGGCAAATGAAGCAGGGCACGAGCAACAGGAGAGGGCCATGCCATGTACTGTGTGGGTGTGCTTCACCAGGTCTGCACACCTCGCAGCAAGTACAGGACCAGGGGCCCAACGCCTTTCCAGCTATCAGGACAGCAAACACTGGCAGCTGCATTCCATCTCCTACCAAGGAAGAAAGTTATGAAAGCTTTAATTAACAATGCCAACCTTTTCTGCGTGACTTCCCATGAGTAGATCTCAAAGGGCTTCACTAATGAGTTAAGGAAAAAAAGCACACATCTCCTGGGTTCCCCTACACCCCTCCCAGCGCTGCTGTCTCCTTCCTCACCATTATTCCTTGTTGTGGTTTCATGGAGAAGAGCAGGTCTCATGGTTGATAGGACAAGAGGAAACGGGTTCAAGTTGTGTCAGGGGAGGATTAGATTGGATATTAGGAAACATTTTTTCACTGAAAGGGTTATTAAACATTGGAACAGCCTGCCCAGGGAGGGGGTGGATTCACCATCCCTGGAGGTGTTTAAGAAAAGGGTAGATGTGGTACTTAGGGACATGGTTTAGAAGTGGTTTTTGTCAGGGCAGGTTAATGGTTGGACTTGATGATCTCAAAGGTCCCTTCCAACCTCACCGATTCTCTGATTCTATATTTAAATATTCCAAAATGCAGAAGACCTCAATGAGTTTGGCTTGGGATTTTCATGCACAATTTGCTTTTTTGGGATCGTTTTGGCTGTTGGAGGCTGCTGAGGGGTCCTCTCCTTCTGGGTGGATGTTCTAAGATCTTTCTCCCTCTGTTGTATAACGTGTATCTCGACTTACTTGAGCTGTCTAGACTTGGGCCCTCTTGTGTCAGTGGAATAACTGAACTCTCTGTAGGAGAGAGAGGGGCTTGGAGTGAACCACTCTGTGTTTTAAGTTAAGCTGGGTTTTCTGCTGGGGATGCTTCTCTCTCAAGAGAGAGAGAGCCTGGATGCAAACTTAAGCAAAACAGAACTGGATAATGTAAATCTCACCTTAAATATCTATTACAGGGTTTTCTGTGGCAACAGAGGACTGGAATTGCTTGTCAATATTTCTGTGATGGTTCGTATTAGCAGTTTCTTGAAGTATGTGTTAAAATCCATCTTCCTGGACAGTTTAGTTTTGCTTTAACAGAGGGGCTGCATATCATTATGTTCAGTGGAAGGTGTTGCAAGCAATAATGGTTGATTCATAATCACCAACACATAACTATCCAGAGCAGTGTACTTTTTGGAAAGTACAAAGTGTGATTGCATAGCCAACCAATATTTCTGTCCATAAGCCTTGAAAAATCAGGCGTTAGGCTTCCTGCCACTATAGGCATTTTCAAAGTTTTTGTCAGGGTGGGTTAATGGTTGGACTTGATGATCTCAAAGGTCCCTTCCAACCTCACCGATTCTATGATTCTATATGCTTGCAGGGCAGGACTGTTGACACTCCCCTATGCCTGGAAGGGGCTCCAACATCCACTGAGGCAAGGGCAACAGAGGATATTTTTCTGGATTTAGCTTTCAGAAGTGAAAAGCTGATCCGTGTTCCCAGGAGGCACAGTGAGAAATGTATCTGAAACAGTATCTGCTTCCACATACCTTCTACTACAACTTTAATCTCAAGGTTACTTATATAAGAAAAAGCACATTCCTTGGCAGAGGACCCAATTAATATATGGATTTTGAATTCTGATTTTAAATACTTATTTAAATGAGCAAACCAAATGGAATCCCAAATTCCTGTGATTTTGAACAATTGTTATTTTGTATCTTGTAGCGATACTTCTAGGTACCAAACTTGCACTTGGGCCTTAATGTACTAGGCACAGTGCAAATATATGAAAGGAGATAAGCCCTTCCCCAATGAGTTTCTGAGCTAAATAGATACATCAAAGTAAAGGGAGCATAAGATTATACATCATGTGCAAGACAGGGCCAGGTCACCTAGCTGACAGTCCGCGTGCTGGCTCACACTGCTTCATCTCTCCGGAGGACATTAGCTTTCAACTAACAAGCTGTTACTTCTGCTAACTATACCATATGAAAACTTTTTAATCCAACAGGACTAAGTTAGTCAAGTGTCCGTAATAAAAGCGATTAGAGCTAACGACAGTGATGAGATCAGGCTGTCCCGGATGTGGCATGGTTGAGGGGGGAGCGTCCCGTGTTCTGCCCTTTCTGCAGGAGTCCCTCAGAGGAGCAGATGCACGAGCGACAGTGAGAATCACTGCACTGGAAACACCGTGGTCCAGAACAAAGTTCATCTGTCAGCCTGTCGCCAGTGCACACAGACAGACCCACTGTACCAGTGACACGGGGAGGCACTGAAACGCTGTCTGGGAGGGCAGGACTACACCATCCAGGGTATCTGATCTCTGCTCCATGATTCTGAGGCACTGGAAATCCACTCCAGCCTTTATTTTCATGGCCTGCTGAAGAGGGTGGGGAAAAATCCGAAGATGCAGGTAGTGTGAGGTGTTTCAAGTGTCAATTCAGGTAAATGCCAAAACAATTAGGAAACCAGCTTCAAACCCTCATCCCATCTGAATGGTGCTCTGGAAGTTATCCCTGCCAACTGCTCCTCTGAGGCTGATGGTGAAGGACTCCAGGCTGTCTCTCCTCCTGCCAGCACCTGTGGCAGGCCCTTTCCCATCCCACTGAAGGCTACTGATGCTTCATTCACTGAAGGAGAAGGGCAAAGACAGATACGGGTATTTTTCAGTGCAACACCACCAGTACACTTCTGAAAAGTTTCACCAGTGAAAGAATTTTGGGTAAATAAAGTGGATACAGGAAGCATTTTGGTAGATTATCTATTTGTATTCAGTGGGGTTAGAAGAGGTTAGCAACTGATTACTGCCCAGGATCCTTGTCCCATTCAGCTCCACGGGGAGCATCATCTGGGCTCTGGAACCAGTGCCATGGGCTACTCAGAAAGGCCAAACGTCACACTGGGTTACACAGTCACTCAGGCTCAGTTTTATTCAACTGGAAACCTTTGCTGAGGCAGAACTGAAGCAGAGGCTTAACCCGTTGTCGCTGGGCATTACAGAAACCCCCGCAGGGTGAGAAGAGAAAATCCCACACGTGTCCCTTACCAGCAGGTCCCTGTTTCAGTGACTGCATTTCTGTATTATTTTTTCCCTCTGTTGCTGAAGGCAGAAGTGATGCAAGAAAGGGTTGTGGGCACTTCCACCTCACACGCTGTGGGGTTTGATCCTTGAAAGAGATGGAAGTGATCCATGAAGAGGTGCCTCAGAGGCCACTGCTGCTGCAAGGGGGAGGCTCCCTCGTCGACTGGGAGGTAGCGCTGGGAGAGCTCACAGACTGGAAATGGAGGATAAGATAGGAATGGGAGCCTGCAGCTGGGGAGCAGAGGGTAGAGATTACTTTTTTATTATTTTATTTTAAACATATGTATTAATCATGGCTCAAAGCGGGGATGGCAATGGGAAACTGCAGCTGGAATGGGTAAAGCAGGAGGAGGAGATGATTTTTATTTCAGACATAAATTATGTATTAATTGTGGCTTGAAGGAGGGGTCAGTGTGGGAACCTGTAGCATGGGGAGGACAAAAAGGAAAGATGATTTCAATTGCAAGTATATTTATTAAAGTGTAACTCAAAACAGGGACTGGGTGGGAATCTGCAGCTGGAAATGATAGGGCAAAGGGAAATATTGCTTTGTTGGGGGGGTATTATTTTAAACACATGAATAAATCCTTGGCTCAAAGCAGGCACGAAGGTGGCAATCTGCAGTTTGAGGATGTCAAGTAACACTTGTGGGAGAGAGGATCTTTATGCATTTTCAGGTGCGTTCAGAGCTGGGGAAGGTTTCAGGTGCATTCAGAGCTGGTGAAAGTTGCTGATCTGACTTTCCTAGAGCCAAAACCCCATCTGTTCCCAGAGCTGGGTAATTCAGGATTCCACAGCAGCCCTCCACCACCCTGCTGGCTCTCAAGAGCCCGCTCTGCGTGACAGAAGCGGACATGCCTACGTGACTGCCGTAGTGGAGCTCATAACCGGTGAGCAAGGCAGCTGGCTTTAAATGCAGTTTGGAGCTCCAGTCAGCGTGCCCGGTTTTGCTCGGGGACAGCTGCAACCATCATTAAACCACAGTTCAGTGCAGTCTTCCCACAGGGCAATAGCAGTGTGGGCTGTCGTGGCCCAGTCTGCCCTTCTCCTAGCCTGTGGGCAGTTGGTCATCCCACACCACCTTGGTAGGTCACCGTCCCTCCTGCTGGTGATGAGTGGCCTCCGGGCCACAGAGTTTCTCTACTGATGCTGCCGATGTGCAGGAAGTCAGATGGGGCCAGCTGAGAGCAGGGCTGTGTCCTGCTTGTGCCTGCTTTTTTCTGGGCAACAGGAGCAGTCATTCCCCAGGAATAGCCTAAAGGAGCTGGCTGGCATATTCGGGAAAGCCATTTTGTTGTAGAAGGCAGACCTTTGTTTCAAACGGTGCACAGTGGTGGTTTCAAAGAGAATGCTGCACCCATGGAAATGTCAACAAAGCGCTAGCGCCAATTCATATTCACATATCCTAGAGACAACAGGCCTTTCCTGAGCTCTGGTCTCAAGTCTTGTGTGTGGCCAGTATGTTTTGTGTTATAGCCCCAAGCAGGAACATTGCAGCTTCCAGAGGTTGATGTATACGAGAGCCACTAAACACCATGGATTTTTTTTCAGTGCGTCATTGCAAAACCGCCTGTGCTGGGTAACTTTTCACTAACGAACTGTGAAGACTGTTAGAGTACTCAATGATTTTCATAACTTAATTATTTTTAATTTTTTTTTGGTAGTTGCCTTTAGTGATTTCTTCTTTGCTCCAAAGAGTAAAAAATACAGAAATACTTGATTCCAGGCTTTGCTCCGCATGCGTTTCATGAGGCATACCAGTGCCTGCTTCTCTTCTGGCTCCGTAAAACATGCCACTGTAGCTGTGCTGCTCCTTTCTTTTGAAATTCCCACAAGCGCAAACCCTCTTTACGTGTACTGTGTCAGTGTTTGCATATTTCTGTACGTATATATATTATAAAATTAAGCTTTTGATCCATCAAAATGCATGGCTTCCCAATGTCAAGTGCACTCAGGAAAAGTTCTTCCTGAAGGAGATTCAAAGTGCCTGAACCATCATGATATAAAACTTCCAGGTCAGCTCCAGAGCTTTTTGGTTACCTTGTCTGGCTCAAGCATGGCATGATGCTAAATGGGAAAGGAGACAGGAGTCCTTAGCGCTTTGAGGATGGTCAATGATGTGCTCATCAATTGGACCTAACTTTACATTACACATAATTGACCAGCACTGACTGATGAGCTGCAAATGACAACTTGCTCAGGAGGTTTAGCAATAGCCTGGTTTTGCTGTTAACCAGTTGTTATTCTTGAGGTACACAAGTTTTGAGGTCAATGTTAAGTTTACCTTAGTTCATGTCAGTTGTGGGCACTCTCAAGAGAGACCTTAAAAGGTCTATTTTCCTCTGTATGAGACAGCAGATCTTTGCTGCTTTTCTTGGGCTAAGCAGAGTTGATATCCATCTTGTTCCCTGTCCTCTAGATCTCCGACCTTCTCATGTCACAGTGCTTAGGCTCTTTCTTTGCCTGAGTTAGTCTGTGACCTCAAAGCAGGATGATCTAGCCACAGTATTTGGGCAAGGTACTGTGCCAAACTCACAGCCCAGACCTCAATGTCCAATCAAAAGCTCATCCTGCCTTTCTCCACCTCACTGAGCAGGGGGACCCAGACAACCTTATAAACTCAGGATGTGGCAAAGGCCTCATTGTGTCTCAGAGTATCTGAGTCCCTATTTCAAGTCTTCCCAAAATTGCGACAAACTCATAACAGTTTAAGCCAAAATTTCTGAAGCTGTGCTATGTCTTGTGCATCAGTAGGAATTTCCAATAATGACAACCAAACTGGCTTTCTCTTATCCTGTTCTTTCCTTCTTCTTAAAAAATGAGGAAGAGTAGGGTTTTTTCTTATTTTAGGCTTCAGCTACAAGCTTGGTTTTTTGCCTCTTTGCAAACTGAAACAGTGGGAAAAATTGCCTTTTTAGTTTAGTTCAGAATGTGTCATCTGTGAAAACTCAAGAAAATTAAGCAAATATTTCTTGAATTTCAGACCTTAGTAATATCAACTTTCTATTGCAGATTCTCTGATACTACTGTTTTTACTCATTCTACCATCAGACAAATTTCCTAACTTTATGTTAGTTGCTTTGTGTTTCATGGACCAGTGGCAATCAGATGATAGACCACAAAATAATTTTAAATTCCCTCCTCCTCCAAAATGACGTGACAGTTCTCAGATGTTCACACATAGAAGTCAGCAGGCAAACAATGTAAGAGAAAATAAATGAAAAAACTTTCAGACTATACTGTAACTTTGCATGGTTGCAAACATAAACTGTCACAGTTGATTGTGTAAGTTTTTAAAAGGTTGAGGAGACCATGGATGATTTTTAAAAGCTTAAGAGCTTTTTCAATTAAAAATGGTCAAGAAACACTTCCCTATATTGTTGCTTAATAAAAGAGCAAAGTTGAGCACTTCTCACCGAGATGTATTCATGATTTACTGTTTGAATATTGTTTGTAGATGTCCCAGGGGTGGCTCCTCTTTCATTCATGTCTGTTGTGTAGCTCTGAGTCAGGATGCTTCTGCTTCAAAAGTTTTATAACTGATGATAGTTAAGAGAGAAATTTACAGGGGCTGTATTTTCACTTGTGAGTCCACGGTATCGGCTATTTAGAAGACAGTTCAAACAGCTGGAGCTGGCTCAAATCAGTGACTGTCCATATGGGATGGATAAGTAAGTTGACTGTTGCTGAAATAGATACCAACCACTGTGGGTG
This sequence comes from Rhinoptilus africanus, assembly GCA_013400135.1. Classification (NCBI taxonomy): domain Eukaryota; kingdom Metazoa; phylum Chordata; class Aves; order Charadriiformes; family Glareolidae; genus Rhinoptilus; species Rhinoptilus africanus. The sequence continues at coordinate 90,102 of VXBO01012700.1, forward strand.
GGTTAGAAATAATGTTCTTATCCTCTGAAAGTTTCTGAGATTTTGAAAAAATATCTCAAATCAAACTGAGATGAAAAATCTCAAATACTGTATTTGATCACTCAAAATGTTCAAATCAGCAAAATTTTGTGCTGAAAAAAATGTTTTCTTTAAAACTGTCAAAATACAATATTTTGATATCCTCTAAATTTTTTTCCAAATTTTGTCAAAATGAGAAATGTTCACAACTGATCTTTTTCCATAAAACATTGATTTTTGTGTTAATGAATGTGCATTTGCTAACGAAAATTTTCCTTAATTCCTACTAGCCGGTACTTTCTTAAGTTCACTTTTTGAGGATGCTCAGGATGTTAACATAAAGAGACAGCTCATCCAGATTTAAGGTTTTTTCTTGGCACCCTCATAGATTTTCTCACTAAAAACAAGGGTTTACAGTGAATACTACATTTTTCTCTTCGATTTTATGTATACCTCCAGTTCTTCTGCTATTTTCAAGTAGAACTTGAAGCTAAGACTTTTTTTTCTCTTTTGTAAGACAGCAAGCATTGTGTAAACTTCAACTGTGCTAACCCCTACGTTTTAAGAAACAATGAATGTTTAACTCCTGGAAGCTTAACCGGGGCACAACATAGCTCACATTGGTGCAATTTACACTTTCTCCAATCTTCCCTTGGTTCCTTTTATTACCCTTTTTCAGTTCAGTCAAGTTGTGTGTCGAATCTCCCTGTTACCTGGGCTCCTGGGCTTTGAAGTCTTACTGTCCTCCAGTTCTTGGTTCTGCAGTACTCATCCTCAAACCTTTGCTGATCATACTCTCTGTATGATACTTCCCCGGGGCTTCAAACTGCCTATTGATAGTTTCTCTTTCAGATCCTCTTCTCAGCTTCTGCTGTGTTTCTCTCAAGCTTGAATTCATTCATGTCTCAGTTGCTCCAACTCAAAGATTTGAGAGATGTAAGGAACTAGAACCTAATCTTTTTAGACGAGGGTAGTCGTTTAAAACATAGTACTCAAAGCACAAGGAAAGCAAATCAAGGCAAAAATTACATTACCTCCCCCCAAACAGAAGCATTATATCTTATCTGCATTGTCTAGCTAAGCAGTATACATGAGAACTAGGCTTCCAAATAATAGTAAGACTCAGACCAGCAAATGACATTAGACATGGGAAATAATGGGGAAGATGAAGCATACACTTCTGAAGTGTTAGCAATGCAAGCATTTCTTTCATGGTGATGCTAACAGGCAAATAACCCTGGAGAGAGCGCACTGTGAGCGTAATGCGAAGCTCATGTAGGACTAATGCACTAAAATATTAGCTTCCTATCCCCAGAATTGCAAGAGGCAATCACTGTGTTTATCTCCTCCCTATCTCATAGAAGTTTGCCAGATTGCCAGCACAAACAGCAACACAGGAAAAGCTAGGTGTACGCAAGAAACTCTTGGTGTACATCCAAACAAAAGAAGGAATCCAGGGCGAAGAAGCATGAATGCTAATAATCTTGCCAGAGATCCTTTCTTCAAGGCTAATAGTTCAGTAACCTCCTTTGATGTATGACTTGAATATATCACAGCATCTGTATGCCTCCAGCACCTCCCCTAATGCACGACTGCAGCCAGAATTAATTAGTAAGCAGGAGCGGGAAGGAACAAATGACCCTGTATGATGCAGATCAGTTTGTTCTTACTGGTAATGCAGCGCTACCAATAATTTAAGCAGAATTTTAATAAAGCACACATAGTGGCTGGTTCCCAGTAGCTAAGAGTCGGTGGTAGACTTCACGCCCTGTAGCCTTTAATTATTCATCTCTATGAACAACAAAAACCAGAGATGCCTAAGGTACTGGACAAATCCCTTGACCTGCTCGGGCAAGAGATGAATGTCCATTGGATTCCTTCGTCCATTTACCAGTCAGTTTCATTACTCCAAATCTAATTAATTTTGTTTGCACTGAGGGATAACACCAGTGATCACATCAGCAATGCAGGGAATTCAGCTGGGTTTAATCTAAATGGTTTCGAGGGAGAGGTTTGATTCCTCTTGCACTGCCAGAATTAGTGAAAGCCAAAGTGTAACAACCTTTGCCCACCCTCAGCTGCCAGCTCTGTAACCATGAGCTGGGATCTGAAATCAAGCCAAGTTCTCAGTGCCCGTGGCGTTTTCTGCCTGTGAACGGGACGTAGCAGCAATTGGGTTGACTATGGGTGAGAGAAAGAAAGCCTGCTTCATGGTTTTAAAATTTTCCTGCTCTGGGGATCACAGGAATATACCCAACATAGGGAGAAGATAGTCAGAATGGAAAGGCAATCTTTCTGTGCACACAGTCTTGCCGTCAAGCTCCTTTGCAACAGCCTCAGTGGTCTTTTATGGAGACATCAAGTATCCTCTTCCCTTCACCATACTTCCTTTTCCATTAAAATCTCTCGTTCTTTTCCCATGCTACCCTGTGGAGAAAAAGTATGAAACTTCTCTTTCTTCACTTCCGTTCTTAAGGCTTAGGCTTGTGCTCATCCTGGCCAAACATAGCCTGCTGGCCATAGAAAGATGGATTCCAGAAAGAAGTGGGGACTCTTCCGCTTTTTTCTCCTTTGCTGCCTTTCCCCTTAATTGTAACCTTAATTAACACCAAAGAGCACTTTAATTCTGTGAAGCATGTAGCTAGCATAACCCATACCTATTTATCATGGCATATGCTATCTATTTACTGTTTCCCTATATTTGTCTTAGGAGAAGGATTTCCTATTCTAACATCATGATAATTACAAAGAAGCCCCAGTCCAACTGCAGCCTTTGAATAATATTATAGACAACAACAACAAAAATTATTCCTGACAATTACACAAATTATCACTTTGTGCCTAGTAAAATTTTCCAAATCTTATATCCTGCCTATTTAATGCTTATGTGATCTGCAAGATTGCTGTGGACCACATTTATATTTATAGAAGTGGAATCACCACCATGTAGAGATGAACAGGAGAACAATTAAATACCCTTAAACTCAGTTTTCCCAGTCTAAAGCAGACTAAGGAAAAAACATTTGAGGTCAAAACTATCATTGAAGCAATAAAACCAATTCCCTAGGCTAAACTCAGTGACTTAATTCAGTGGGGTTATACTGGGGTGAGTTTGGCCCATTATTTTTTAATTGTTTCCAAATGTGTCTCTGCCTAGTGAACTATCCTGATAAAAATAAAGGACTCTCATGAACTTCTCAGGCAGCAGCAACATCCAAGGTACTGCTAAAATGTGTCTGCTGGTGAAACCTCATCTCTCCATCTCTGTGAACAAAAAGAAGTATAGGCAAAAGGCTGACCCAGAGGGAACGTCTGCAGACAAGACACTGGCCAGAGTGGTGTTGCAATCCCATGGCCAATCCCACGATTGCCATGGAGCAGCCACAATGCAGAGCCACGTTTGCCCTCTCACCAGCTGCACTTTCTCTCCCACCTTGCTTGGCCCAACACCCTTCAGAGCTGGAGTCATAAACTGGTCTTTCGTAGGATTATAGGTTTAAAAGGCATGCTCACCTCTTGTCTCTGGAGCAAAAATCACCATTACCAAACTTCCTTTCTTTCCTCCATTTATTTTTTTGTTATTGTTAAGTTCGGTGGTGTGGTAGCTACTATCATGGTGACACAGGAAAACCAGACGCTTAAGCAAAGCTGGCTACAGCTGTCCTTTAATTCTAAGGAACTACTGAATGATCAGTCTCCGTATTGTGCCTGCCCTACTGCTAGCTAGCTGGATGCAAAGTGGAAGAAGGCTCATAAGGGAATCCTGGTAACACCTCCAGTGGAAGGCTCCCCATGGATTAATTCTCTCAGAAGTTGTTGGTGGGATATGGTGAAAGAGGCTTGGAGCTGTAAGCAGCAAGGCTTAGGAAAGTCTCAACTCCAGGCAAAACCTGTACACAATCATGCCTGAGATCTCTGGGTCAGGATTTGGTTTCTCACAAGTTGGTGATCTCTTAACCGTGCCTGAGCCAAGAAGTGTCTGACTTTTCTGCTTAGTATTTTGTTGCATTTTGCTGTGGAATCTTCTCCAGGCCTGTCTGAAGACAAAGCAGGGTCCCTTCTTTGTTTCCTGCAAATCACAGGAGAAACCCCAAAGTGTTGCTTTTATTTGGGATTGCACTGGAAAGGATGCAGTAGGGTAGCTCTGTCCTCATCAGTCCCAGAGTCTGACAACCTCAGATGGCCCTTATTTGAATTTCTGTTGGGCAAAGTAAGAGAAAATGCCTTGCTGCATGCATGCCATACACGTTAGACACATGAGCAGACAGGAATGGTTGTTTCTTTCCAAGTAAATGTAATTCCTGGTCCCTGGTCTATGAAACGCTCTTCTGATGCTGGTAGCTCTTGTGTGGCTTGAAATCCTGTAGGCCTGAGCAAGAATGAACATTTTTCTCCCCGTTTGCAAAGTTTCATAGTGGTGAAAAGGAGATAGGCAGATATAATAACAAATTTAGACTGTTAAGAACACTAAAGGGATTTCAGATGTGGGGCTTTTTAATGACATTCTTTACAGTATTTTATAAAAGAGTAATGTATTTCTAAAGCCAACAGTCCAAAAGCCTGTCTATTGGGTTTTGGGTCACAAACTCCAATGACAGGAACACTTCCTTGTTGTCAGTTTTGCTCCCTAAATGCTTGACAGCATCTGCAAGACAAAGTTGTCTGAATCTCAACTCAAATGAGAATAAGAAAGTGCTTCCCACCCAGGGAGGTGGTGGAGTCTCCGTCTCTGGAGACATTCAAAACCCGCCTGGACGCGTTCCTGTGCAACCTGCTCTAAGGTGGCCCTGCTCTGGCAGGGGGTTGGACTAGATGATCTCCAGAGGTCCCTTCCAACCCTATGATTCTATGATTCTGTGATTCTGTGGGTCCAGGGAATCTGCACTGAACATCACTGAAGGGGGTGAAGAGACAGGTCTCTAATATACATACTACTACTGCCACTGCCCTGAAAATGCCATCCTCCTTTCAAATAACCATGGCAATAGACACTCATAGAATCACAGAATCATAGGGTTGGAAGGGACCTCTGGAGATCATCTAGTCCAACCCCCTGCCAGAGCAGGGCCACCTTAGAGCAGGTGGCACAGGAACCCATCCAGGCGGGTTTTGAATGTCTCCAGACGGAGACTCCACCACCTCCCTGGGCAGCCTGTTCCAGTGCTCTGCCACCCTCAAGGTAAAGTAGTTCCTCCTCATGTTTAGGTGGAACTTCCTATACTCAAGTTTGTGCCCAAACCATCTCCATCACCTTTGTGCTGGATAACTCGGACTTCAAGCTGGGATGCTGCTGCAACAGTGAAACATGGATAGCCGTTTCTCTTTGGAATCAGAGCAGTGGATTCAACAATTTCTTTCCTCTAATATCAGTCCAGGTGATCAATAAGTCAAGATTAGTTTAATGAAATCCCTGTAGCAGCTTGGCCATGCAGGCCCTGAGCAATGGTGCAGCACCTCAAGGCGGTTGTCACGGATGCTGGCTGAGATCAGCAGCCTCCACCCTCTGCTCGGGGTTCCATTTGGATTCAGCGCTGCTCTGAGAGGTGATGCTGTGAAACGAGGATGCTGAGCCTACCCAGGCAGTCTACCGTAGGGACACCAGTCAGCTGGTGTGTATGCAGGGAGACTGCTCTGAGAGGGTACGTGGGGCTGCAGGCACAGGGAATACCAGACTTGCATCAGAAGCAGACTGAGACCAGTTCTTGCCTTGCCTGCGTGACTCCAGTCTTACTGTGTGGCTAACTTGGATGCACTGCACGTGTATGCACTCAAGCAGCCAAGGTCACCTCGTCTGAGTTAGGTGGGCTGCAGGGCCATCTCTTTTGGCAAATCCTATTTTAGGGAGTCACTTCTGGAAGCATCCTTTGGAGATACTTGTCTCCATTATTTAAATTCACTCTTGACCATCTTCTTTTTCTTCTTCTCACATGCTCTTCTGTTTCTATTCTGTTTCCATTGCTGATGGCAGGGTCGAGTCTTTTCACGTTAGCCATTTTGGCACCATTCAGGTTCATGAGTTTTCTAAGTATATTGTGGTTAGAGCTATGGGAGCCACTGAATGCTGTTGCATTATTATAATACATGGAGTTTGCAGTGTCTAACTGAATGCTTTAACTGGGATAAAATTTGGGAACCAAAACTGATGTATTTCCTATCAACTTCTCTTCCTTTTGTCAGTGGTATGGAACGAATGTAAAGACTGAACAGGGGAAAGCATAGTAGCATCAATACTGATTCCAGATGTTCTGCTAAAAGGTGCTATTTATGAGACGATATTATTGGGAACAGTCCTGACCTAAAAGGATTACACTAACTGTACATTACACACACACACTCATTCGGATATATGCATACATATTCCCACCAGAAATGTGAGAATTCTACAAGTCTGGAGGGGAAAAAGTGAAAAACACTGGATCAGTGAAAATGAAACTGTAAAAATACCTCTCTTCAAGTTTAAAGCAGAAGGTTTAGGTTCCCTAGCTAAGGGCCTCCAATTTCCAAAAAGAACACTTGACAGTTCTTAGTTCTTCACCAAAATTAGCAGAGAGAAGATCTAAACCTCAGCTTCAGTTTTGTTCAGTTTACCAGTAAGAAAAGCTGAGAGTTTATCTGAAGGTTTCTATCCCATCTGCAAAATCACACTGGATATTGCAAAACTTCTGTGATTGCTTCTAGGGCGAGAAAGAGAATTATTTTGAGAACACATGTTGTGCTGGTGCTTGGAAACCCCCAATTCTAATCTCAAGTGAAACAAAGACCAAAACTGGAGAGAAAAAAATGGAAGTGAAGATAAACATTACCAAACCCTGAATGAGATTTGCTCAGCTTCTAAGTGAGTTCAGGACTGAGTGGAATCTGCAGATTTCAAATGTATTTAAAACCGCATCATCCATTTTTAATAGATAAGGAGCAAATGCAAACCATTTAAAGACTATAGGTGAGAAAGTTAAAGAAAACCCTGACAAAACAGTCAGAGGCAGGTGGTCTCTTCACTTTCCTTTTCCACTCTTCCGTCTCCTTATTAGCTATATGGGAACAAAAGTGTGCCTGATGCTTTACAGCCACATAGGAAGATGCTGTCGCGAACTAAAATTTCTCTTAGACTCCTGAGGTTAATGGGACTCCATGTGTGCCTGGGCTGCCTGCACAGCACTCATTAAAGATTGCATTTTTTCCTGAACAGCTTGTACCTATTCATGTGTCGTAGGATAATCTTCCAATTACCCTGGAATGGAAGAGTGAAACAAAGTTGGGAGATGCACGGTTTCGAACCAAATTGCACAGGATTTGGAGATTAGATAGAGAAACTGAGCGATATGTGTTTCAGATAAATCCTCATGTATTAAAGAGTGTGTTTGTTTTAATGGCAGCTTGAATACTGCATCACCTTCTCTAATAGGGAAGCAATTAAACCTTCAGATATGTCAATTAGCTACTGATGGGCTGATTTCCTGTTTGTTAGTGTACCATTAAAGAGTCATATGGCTCTGGAAAGTTTCAAGACTGCTGTCTGGGGCTTTTTGCACTTCAGGGACATTTCTTGCAGACATTAAAACCCTGCTTGATTCCTGATCATTAAATATCAGCTAAAACCCGGGAGCAGAGGAGAACTTCAGGCTTGAAACCAGCAAAACTGCAGAAAGTGAGCTGCTACCTCATTATGATCATAGAGTCAATAAAGTCACCTGATGGCAGATTTAGAGGAACTCATTAGGAGATGGAATTTGGTTGTGCAGACAAGCTGCTGTGATTCTGGAACCAGGCCCTTTCATTAAGGTCTTCAAATAGGATACAAGGCAGAGGGAGGGGGAGCCTGCAGGGCATTGCAGCTTAAAAGCGTGGCAATAAGGATTCTATATGCATATAGCACTCTGAGTTGCAAGGTGAAGGAGGTAAGCTCTTAGGTAAGGTTTAAAAGAAAATAAATGAAAAAAGAGTTTAAGACACCTATATTCCTTTACAAGTGATATTTTGTAATTCTGACTTGGAGTGCAAGCTATGACATCCAATGAGAATACAGTGCAACAGACCTTTTATTACCTAATCTCTATGTAAATTTACTTATTTCTCCTTCTTGGAACTTAACTTTTTTTTAAGCATAATTGAATTAATCTAAGTCAAACCAAAACCAAAGCTTTTCATGTGGCCGATCCATTTTTCCTTTGTTTCTCCAGTCTACTTGCTGCTAAATGTGAACATCCAGCCCTCTGCTTCTAATCAGCGGAGCAGGGGTCTAAGGTAAGCAAGCCATAGACATAGATGGAAGTCATAGAGACAGATAGAGTAAAGCCAGCCCAGAGCAGGAGAAATGCTGTTTTGTAAGCAGTGTGTGTCCTGGTGAGCTGTGCATACAGAAGTGGAAATAGGTGCTACGATTTTGAGCCAGAAAGCAAACCACCGCTAACAATTCTCCTTTTGAGAATCACCCATGTAGCAAAAGTCTAGCTATAATGAAAGAGAATAAAAGCTCCTGAATTCTTTCATTGCGGACACTGCAATTTTGGTTGCAGTGAACTTAGAAAGAAAGTGAGCGGAGGGGAGTGGCTTAATTACAAGAGGGCTTGCTGTGGTTACTTTAAAATCTTGGGTATGGCGTAGGGTACTTTTTCTCTCAGCCATCTCTTTAAAATTAAGGAAGGCCAGGAGTGTTCTGGACAGTCCCCTGGAAAGCACACAGTCAGTGCAGTGTGTACTTGAGCTGCTTTTTTTTTTTTTTGCTATCCTACAACTGCCTTCAAAAAATTTAGCATAAAACTTCGCTCAGTGGCATCGCGACGGAAAGCAACACTGAACAATTTAGCTCAGCTAGTCAGATGGCTGCTTGAAAACAGCAGGCAAATAACTGATTATTATTGTACCACTGTCTAGTTTGAAATAATGATCAATTCCAGCCCTGTTTGAAAAAAAAAATAAATGAGAAACCTGGAGAAAGAAAGTATGCAACTTTTTATGCACTGGAAGCTCAAACCAACTTAAACTGCTTGATATTCTGTTTGCTGTAACTGACCTGGCTCTGTGAGCGTTTCCAAAGCCACGTTTCTAGAAAATACAGTCTGTGTTTAGCTTATAGCCATGAATATGTAAAGGTCTTTACTCGTGTGTTATTTGTCTGCTGTGCTCCTGTTCCTGTGCCTGGCTGTCCAAACCAGAACAGGCAGGCTAGTCTTCCTCTCTTCACCCAGTGAAGCCAGCAGGAAGTTTCTTGCAAATGTTCATCTAAAATGTTAAAAGAAATCACTCTGCGCTCTTGCTCATTTGCTTCTCGGAGGTAGCCTCCTCAAATGAGTCTGCTGCTTTCCGTTATATGGACTTTTTTTCTCGTTTGTGTTACCACAGCACCTTGTGGTCCAAATTGTGGTCTAGAACCACTGTGCACTAAGTGCTGCAGAAACGTAAAACAGCCAGCCAGCTTCTGTCCCAAAGGGCTTATAACAATATGAACGAAATATAAGACCAGCGACCGCAGATGGATAAGAATAAGGGAATAACGAGATCATACTAGGGGGTGCGTTCCCTGCGCCTGTAAGCTAGCCATTTTTAAGTTTTTGGCAAAGGAGAATTTTAATAAGGGATTCAAAGGAGGATAACAGTTGGTTTTATGAATGCACATGCAGGCTCTTCTCAAGCCTGAGGGGCAGCAAGGGAGAAAGCACAAAAGATGCTTGTTGGAAAATTTAACAAATTGATCAATTGAAGCTGGCATCTGGGGCCGACTGATGCTGGGCATTTATATTTTGATAGTGAATAAAAAGTGACAAGTTGGGAGTAAGCCATGAAGGGCTTTGAAAGTTAAGAGAGTCACAATAAGCTTGATGTCCCAGAGGAAAAAAGGAATCATTGAAAGGGTTCAAAGATAATGGGTATAGTCAGAACAACAGGCCAGGAAAATGATTTATATAGCTGGGGCCCGAAATGAGCAGGGCAAGAGTGCTTTTGTGAAGGCCAGAGAAAAGGGCATTGCACTAATCGAGATGAGCGGCCGGGCAAGAACTTCAGCAGTAAGTAGAGACAATAAAGACTATTGTTTAGAGATAGCGTGTGGAAACACGATGCGGACTGAATCAGAACACAGATGGAAGACTCAGCAAGAAGGCAGGATCTCATGTCTCTGCATGTGAACATCCACGGCTGGAAGCAGTGTTGCTCACCACGATCAAAGATGAAGATAAAGGAAAAGGAATTGTGAACATTCCGGGCTTTTAGTCACCCTAACTGTGATAGCCAGAGACTGACCAAGACCCCCATGGAGACGTGTCTGGAATAAATTGATATGGAACAGAGCTCTGGATCTGTATTATGGAAATTGCAATTTGTTTGCACGGATGTATGAGTTTATCCACAAACAGCGGATAGAAGAGGCAGAGAAGGGAATCTTGTAGAATGCCTATTGAAAGCAAGAGAAGGGAAGATACTTCGAAGAAAAGAGAAGGGGGAATATTAGGAATCAAGAAAGAAGAGGTGATCAAGAGGAGTCTGTTTGATAACGTTAGTCCACTAGTGGCAGGTCCAGACAGGTACAGGACGGTGGAGATGGAGTAGGAGTGCTGAGATTTAGCCAGGGAACTGCCATTATGGTTTCTGCAAGGTGAAAGGGGAAGAGAGCACGTGGGGGATATAAGGTAGAACCAGCAGCAAGGAATTCAGGGAGTTACTGTAAAGTGCATCTTCAGTCTCCTTACAGGGAAAAGAGATGGCATGGAAATTATAGATGTAAGTGGGGTGAAAGGTGGGAGATTTTAGACAGGAGAAGAAACAAGGCATTTTTGTAGTGTGAGGAGAGAAAAGAACCAAATGAGAAAGAGAGGTGAAGGAAAAAGGAAGGGAGCAGATAAGAGGAAACACAGACTGGAAGAAAGGGTAGGATGAGGTCACTGTGACAAGTGGAAGGTCAGCTAGAAAGAATGTTAACCAAAATATCTGATTTTTAAATATATCTTACAGGCTATTTGTGGGAAATGCATTTGGGAATAGATATCCACAAGAATTTGCCCTGAAGATCTCCTTTGAAGACCTAAGCACATGCAGTCAAGAAACAGAAACATAGACATGCTAATTGAAGCAGATCAGTTTTCAGCGCAGGTTTCCAAAGCAGGACGTTTGTAAAGAAAAACACAACTCTTGAGAGTGGAAGACTATGGAAAACAAAAAAAAGAAAGACGTTTTGAAGGCGTATGGATTTCTGAGTTGGCATTCACCTGTTTCAAAGGTAGAAGACCACTGGAGAGTATGGAACCAGAAATAAGTGGGTTCGTTTTTCGTCAGAATAGTACTGAAGGCCACATTGTGTTCATGGCGATATTCTTCACTAATAGGTGTCTTATGTCTTTGTGGCTTGGATTTTAAAATCTCAAGCACATCATGGTGCCACCCTTGCTTAAAGTGACACCCCATTGAATTGCTTTTACAACTTACTTCAGCAGAAAATTTCTCAAAATCCTTCAGAAAAAGATAATGTTTTTGAAATAAGAGTATTTTCCAGCAGCCTGCCCATTTCAAAAGCCTTCTGGCAGAGCGCTAATGACAACGTGATGAAATCTTGCCTGTTTTCCAAACATCTTGCCTGAGTGCCTGCTCGGGGAGCCAGATCTCCAGGACCTCTTGGCCCGTGAGAGCAATTCTTTGCTGAAAGAGGGAGGCAGGAGACTCGGGGTTTAACCTTCCAAGTTTCATCTGGGTTTGAAAACGAAGGTTTTAAAACACCTTCAAATAGTTTTCTTTTCCCTCTTTGGGAGATTTCTGATGTTTATTCAAAGGTGAAATTAATTATTTTTCCTCAGCACTTCTGAACATGCTGTGGAACATAAATACCAGCTTTCGAACAGCATAAATGCTAAACACTGGAGTGAAAAATCAACACATGCCTTTCAGTCATTAAGAAACAGTATGAAATGAGACAAGTCTTTCTTGCACATTGTCAAATGTGTGCATTTTGGGGAAAATTTCAGTAAATTAATGAATGTGGTGAATTCACATTAAAACTTCCATTGAATAGTGCCTGTATTGCGATACTTAACAAATGTTGCCTGTGTTATATGGAGCAGAAGAAAATTAGCTGCAGTTTGGGGTGAGGGGAATGTATAATTTGGTATTGGTAGTGCTTTTCAGGGAATGGCACAGACATCTGACTTCTTGATTTTATAGTTGGATTTGTGAATGAATCAATTGATCGGGTCAAGTAGCCCTATTAAAATTGCAACTTAATATTTTATCTTTGCAGAGCACGTTTTGTTACACAATCTTATAAACGTGATATTTTAAAGAGAACGCTTTCTGTTTAAACTGCATGAGCTAGGGTATAGAAAGATGTGGGGAAAAAAAGGCTTGCTGACAACAAACTACGCTGAAATAGGTGAATTAGGGGAGTTTTAAGAACAGAGAGTGAAATCAATCCTGTAAACAGAGGTAGGTCAGGCAGCCGTGTTGGACCTCTGATGCAGAGTAACAGCTTCATGTGGCAGTCAGCGTTAGTGAGTTGATCTGCATTTCAAGGGACAAAAGCCCGCTGTAAGCATAAGCTATTGGGACAGCATCCTGCAGTTACTATAGTAAAGGTATCCTACACTACACAAAATCGTAACATTGTATGATTGCTTATGAGTGAGGCGCCTACAGGACAAAAAGGTTGAGCGATCACAATAACTTCTAATTGAGAAACTGGAGAGGAACAAACAGATGACTGTCATTGTACAAATTAATATAAATTTTGATTTTTTTTTCTTTCAGGTAAGCTGATCCTAAAGTAAACTAATTTCAAAGTAGCCCGGAAAAGCTATTTTAGTTTTTGAAATAAATTCTGAAGAAAGGAGGTCACTGTAAGGGCAACATCTTGGAGATGGAAACAGCTTGAGAACCACCGAGAGCATGCAGCATCTCCTCCCAGCACCCCCATTTGCTGCCTGGAAATCACAGTGTACTACCTATTATCCATCTGCAACCAACTTCGAATGAGTCAACACCTAACGTAATAGGACCTTGCCCCAAATACTCGCTGCTGCTGCCTTCATGATAGTGTCTGCCATGGCTGCCATGAACATCTTTTTTAAGTTGCCTCACAAAGTCAGTGTGTATCTTTGTGAAGGGATATATTCCTTACCGTTGAAACAAATTGGAAAGGGAACTGGGAAATGCTGCTAGTTGTTGGATGATTAGAATGCTGTGATGTTTAACATGGCGTGTGTGTATAATTGGGACACCGCTCAGCCTTTATTAAAGCGTGTGATAATTATTTTGGATTTAAATAAAGCAGCAGAACCGCACAAAGATAGTATTTACTGCAGGTTGGCACCACTGTGCACAATGTCGAAACTTCCGAAGTTGCAGTAAAGACAATTTTCTTAATATACTGTTTCCTTTCACAAAAATCACAGCATTTGATTCTTCAGGAAAAGTAAAGAGTGTTTTCCTCAGATATACAAACCGGGATAATGTTTGCTTATCAGTATCTTTTCATGTTGTTTTTTTCTGTATATTTGATACAATTAACTAACTCATTTTATTTCTCCAAACAGGACTGCAGTTTGTAAATGGATTCAGAAAGTCAGAAAAGAAGCCAAAAAAAAAGATGAGGAAATGAAGTGGGGGAAAAAATCAAGATGGAAATACAGACATAGAGTGGGAGAAAAAAAAAAAGAATCCTTCTTCTGGAGTCAAAATCCCATCATCTGATATACTTTTCATGGGAAAAACGGTAGGAATAATAAACCTATATAATGTTAGAGGCAAAGGAAACATATATAAATTAAATGAAAACAAAATTTACTGTGCAAAATTGTGTACTAGATTGTGCTATCTAACTGTTCTCAGGGATTCAAAGAAATGTTGCTTCTTTAGTATGAGTTAAACTTATTTTTATTTCTAAGAAATTGCTGCTAAGCATTAAAACTTGTGGATGCTTCAAATAGTGTATGAGCAAAGATAAAATGGTATATTTACATTTTGTAGTTGTTTCAAGCTGTAATGTAACCTATAGCAAAAGCCCAAGTGCTAGTCTGTTGCAAAGTGATACTGACTCTACAGAGACCTTGGTGAAATTCCATGACACGTGCAATAACACCTAAATAGCATAGTCATAATTATTTATTAACTTATATGTGCACATTTCTCACTTTACACAAAAGTTTCCATAATGTCAAGAGCGTTAAGCTCCTTTCTGCATGGGACAAAATGTGAACTGTTTAGTATGGACGGTTTTGACACTATGGAAAGAAAGATACCTTGATAAGAAAAAATATTTGTCTTTCACAGTTTATGCAGACCTAAAGATTCCTTGGAGACAGGAAAAAGCCCAGAACTCAAATCTCCTTTGACATCAGTATAACTGTCTGTTCTGTTTGTTAATCCTCACCTTTTACTTCTAAGGCAGACTGTGACAAACGTGGTTCTCTCCTCAGCAGAAATAGCGTTATTTAACTCAACAAAAACTTTTAGTGATTTCTAAGATGTAGCTAGAAGAGTTCATCAGCAGTCAGCGTGGGATCTTATTTAATGTTTTTCATAATAAATGCCATAATTAGATTTGTATTAACAAAGTTTTCTGGACCTTCCAAATTGGAAGGCATTGCCACTACGTGGGAGGATCAGAATACACTACTGAAAGAATTGCATGAATGATTTTTGAGAAGGGAGGTAGTAGTAATGGGATGATAGTTAACACTAGAAAATGTCCATTTGGAGTCCAATAACTCGCATTTTTGCCCTAGGCCAGGAGCTCTTGACTTGCTGACAACTGTGGAAAAAGGCTGATGGATGCATGGTCACAGCAGTAACACGCCATCCTAATTGTCCTGGTGGGTCATTTCCAGTAGAGACAGGGAACTTGCAACAGTGTTGTGTAAGGTATGAATAAGAGCCAGCTAGAATTACTGTGTATGTAGTTGTGTGCTCACATATTAGGAAACATTAACTGAATCTAGAACAGATACAAAAAAGCACTGGTAGGATGATCTGGGAGTGGCAAGTTCGATGGATGAGATGAAAGCAGGATGGCACGGCAAAGCAAAGTCTAGGAGGAGAAGTATGTAATTCTATGGAGGCAGGGAGGGTAAATAGCAGGTGAGGAAAGCAGTATTTTAGCATCATCCAGGTCAATGTTGATACAAATCAAAGGAATACCGCTGGCCACAAATATATCTGTATTTAAAACTAGAAGCTGTTGAGTCATCGGAGTGGTGAAGATCTAGAATAGCTCTCCTGCAAGAGTTTTTGAAGGCAGGTAACCCAGACAGTCTTAAATTAGTTCAAGGCAAGTTCTGAGAAGTTTGGAAAGAGGGCCTAAGGAATATATTCAGTTGGTTTTGTTTTGACACTAATTAAAATGTTCTTAACATATCACTGGTTGGTTGAGACAATAAGGATTTGGACTTGCATCACCAGGAGATCTCTGTCAGTCTGTGTTTCTATATAAAATGATACAAATATTACATTTATGTGATTTGTCAACACAACAGTGAGGTGTTCACTTCTCATAGTAACAGACATGGTCCTGGAAACCTAGTCAGAATAACAGAAGAGAAGAATACTAGGAAAACACCATCAACACCATAAGCAGTTACTTTTATGTTAGTTTCAATAAATAGTTTACTATTCCAGACAATTTGGTAGGATAAAATTTGTCCCTCCGAGCACACATATATAAGTGGGCTCTTAATATTTTTTTTTTTCCTTCTTTATGATCTTACACAGAAGACACCCTGAATATCTCCCAAGGATTGCAACAGCAGAACACTAAACACTAAATGCAGCTGGTGGCATTTTGATCCCTCTCTTTCCTACAGGATTGCTGGCAGGGCCAGGTCATCAGATTATCTCAAGGAGCACGAGGCATCCTTTCTAAGGTGCTTCTCCATGTTGTTCCCTGTTGCCTCCATTTTGGACTGTCACAAGCCTCTTCCACTAGTATGATAGTGAAAGCAAATATAACAGTGTCTGTAGAGTCGAGCCTCTGGTGTCGGAATTGTAACAGTGTGAGAGAAGTTGTTCTGTTCCCTCTTTCTCTCCCCCCTTTAATGGTCACTGAAATGTGCTTAAATTTTTTAAAGCTGTTGCTGTTATGATAATGTTTTATGAAAGCTCTTTTCTTTTTCTTTTCTCTAAATCTAAATTTTGGGCCTATTCTAAATTAGCAGTGTCCCTTTGACATTCATGGGATTTATGGGCATGCAAGGAGGGAAAATACATCCCTTTGCTGGATTTGAGTCAGGAGGATCCCAGAGGCATATACTGTACTTCTGAATTTCCTTCTGCTTTTCATGACTGTAATTCTTGTGTCCTCTTTTGCATACATAATTGATTAATCTGTATTTTTAAAGGTTTAATACGTTTCCTCTTTTTAATCTGGAGGCACATGATTTCATTTTCATTATACTCCCAAGGTCTCTGACTTCTGTTTTCGATTTCCCTACCCTGCCATCTGTGGGAACAAATTAGAAAGAAAATAACACTTTTGGATTATTGGGATAAGGAGACAATAATGCAAGCAGCAAAGGAAAAAGGAGAATTAAAGGAAAATTCAAAGATATAGACATGGATTCTCTAAAACAGGAGCAGGGAAATTTAAATTACACTTTGTTGTGCCAGCGTCTCTCTTCAACTGCAAGGGAAGACAACCCATAATAGCATTGGTGCCCTATTGCCACAATTCCCTCTGGGACAGCTGAATCCAGGATCCTGTGAAATTCACACTGATGGAAGTCACTTAATCAACAAATTCCTCAGATTCTCTGGCCCTACCTTTTTAAGGCTTAAGAGAAGATCCATTAAGAGACTTAAGGGCTTTTCGGATGCCTAAGTGTTGCTGGGCCTGTGCTAATCTGCGTAGACGGGTTGGTGTCCTAAGCATCCTCTGCTTTCACCCCTAGGACAAGTTTTGCAGGGAAAGATGACAACTTTGCCCTGGATCATGACCCACAAAGCCTCTCTCAGCAGGCCGCCTGACTTGCATATTGCATGGCTGAGCACCAAAACCCCAAATCTCTTTATGGAATATGCCCCTGGCAGCTCCTGATACCCCCGTTATGGAGAAAAGTCCATCTTTGTGCCTTGACACGGCAGCACTCTCTTCTGGGAAATTCTCAGCCTGTGGGCTTCTGCTCTTACAAATCACCATGAACCCAGAGTGAGTCTAGCCCGTTCAACAGATGTGACCTAGAGAAATTCTTCCAGCTTTCACTACCCGCCTTGTTCAAAGGAAACTAAATGGAATGAGGTGTCAGGGAGCAGAGACTGGGGAGGCTTCATCTTCTCCCCATGAGCATGCCGTGAGTCAGATTGCTAAGAATCAACTTTATCACTAGCCAAGATGCATTTTCACTTATAACTCAAACTACAAAAATAAAGCTACAAAAATGTAGATTTACAACAATGTAAAATTACAGAAATTTAAAAGAACAAAAATGCATTTATCAGGAGTATAAGTAATTGAAATAAACATCTAACAATGATGTTCGAGTCATCACGATGTTTCAACTAACTCATGTGGACTCCATAACCCGTTCAAGGACTAGCCTGCCTCAGACCGTCCTTCAGCCTAGATCTTTCCTCACCTCATAAAGAGAAGTGCAGTAGCTGCTCCAAACAACTGCTGTGAGAAGCTTCTCTAGCCAAAGGTGTAATGACCTCCTCCTTCCTCTCTTTTCCTGTTTACCTGCCCTCAGTCTCCACAACTGGGCACTGAGCATTTGGAAATTAGCTCATTTCCTTCCCCCACTGCTTAAGGTTGCTTGATTATTATTTCTATTGTGTTTGCACCTTCCTTCTACCTTCTGAAAACATGCTGGTACAGCTTTGTGTGGGATGTCATGAGGCATATCGGATACATGATCTTCTTACCAGAACTGTAACTATACTTACTCCAGAAATGTCATATAAAAGCTGGATGTGATAACAGGAATAGTGATGCTGGAACAGGGAGCCTTGAATGTCTTTTCCCAGTGGGAATTTGGGGCAGGGGGTGGGAGTGGGGAAGGAGGGTGACTGTGTACTTGCCTAATTTGTCAAGGTGCTGGTAAATTTTTTTTCAATACCAAGTTGTAAACTGCTCTTATGGTTGAGACTCTTGAGTCTGATTAGCAGTTCACAGGATTGAGACAGCAAAGGGGTTTGTTGAGAGTGGACTTGCCTCAACACAGGAGGAGTGAATCCTGCTTCCTGCCCCAAGGATGAATTAAACATTTTCCACTTGGATCATTGAATGATGTGTCTAGACAGGGCTGGGAGCAGGAAAAGTCCCCATTTTCCTGACTCGGGGAGGGAAGCCTTTTGTTTTGCTTTGTTCCTCTCCCTGTCCAACTCATATTCCTTCACTGCCATGGCCCAGCCTCACCAGGAGAAAAGAGTGATCCACCTTTCACTGTTTCGTAGTGTGAGCAATGTTAGTGCGTGGGAGGAGTGGTCATCCTCCCCTCCTGCTCCTGGTGCTGCTGGTATCTTCGCTTAATGACTTCTAAATACAAATGTATTGGTAGTCTTTGGCAGATGGGCAGAGAGTAGGACATGGTATGATGAGGGATACCAAGGTGTCACACCAGTGTAAACACTGTAGCGTGTCTGGTTTTATCTTATCTCCTTATCAAGGTGTGTGAAGGGAATTAGTCAGTAATTTGTATTGTCAACAATGCTGTCTGGCCTGTTAGCCAAATTGCTGAGCTTGAGAAGAGAGACCGGCTTTGTGTTATGCATTAAGCTCAACTAATGAAGACACTGGTGTTTTTCTAACATGGATTTATTTTAACCGTTCAGCTGCAAATACACATGCAGACTCCAAAGCAGTTTAAAATAGTTCCAGGAACTTCTTAATCACATTTCTCAAGCAGATTATCAAGTTACAAATATTACATCATCAACAAAAAGTCTCTTTGGCTGACCACTCTGTAAAACCCAGTCCTTTAGGTTTCGCTATGTAGGCATTTCTGAGTGTCGTGCACACTCCGCTAGCTCATGTTCTCAGAGACTTTGTCATTCTCCATTGCACAACTCGGGGGGTGGGGGTGTGTGAATTCTGGAAAAGCTCTTTTCAGTAGTTTTTCCCAAGTCTGCCTAGATGAACCTCCTTTAGTCTTGGCATCCGCCTGAATTCTGTGGTCTGCCGGAGGATGGCTGGTGCTTTTTGTGCTGGATGCATTCCATTTCCCTTATCTAAATGTAAAAGGAATATGGTTCCTGCTTTAAAAGAGAGATAAATGATTACCTAGTCACTTCAGAGGTGAAAACAGGAGGTCATCCCGTTTCTGATGGTTTCCCTGTCATCTTTTAGCTGACTTGAGTTGTCTTCACCAAATGAAGATGCCATTCCTGATGATTAAGGAAAAGGATTTTTTGAAGGAGATGCTATAGCCTCCATTCATGAGAACAGGCAACACATCCTGCATTTCCTACATGCCCCTCCTCAGTGGCATCAGTGGGAGGTTTGGGCATGAACCACAAAACAGGCAGGGCCTGCATTTAAAGCCATTTACAGCTTCAGGTTGAAATATGTCCACTGGAGAAATCATAGAATCATGTATCATAGGATTGGAAGGGACCTCTGGAGACCATCTGGTCCAACCCCCTGCCGGAGCAGGGCCACCTTAGAGCAGGTTGCACAGGAACGCGTCCAGGTGGGTTTTGAATGTCTCCAGAGACGGAGACTCCACCACCTCCCCGGGCAGCCTGTGCCAGTGCTCTGTCACCCTCAAGGTAAAGAAGTTCCTCCTCATGTTTAGGTGGAACTTCCTGTGCTCAAGTTTGTGCCCGTTACCTCTTGTCCTGTCGCTGGGCACCACTGAAAAGAGCCTGGCCCCATCCTCCTGACACCCACCCTTTAAGGATTTGTAAGCATTGATAAGATCCCCCTCAGCTGTCCTTTTTCCAGACTAAAAAGTCCCAAATCCCACAGCCTTTCCTCATAAGAGAGGTGTTCCAGTCCCCTCATCATCTTGGTAGCCCTTTGCTGCACCCTCTCCAGCAGTTCCCTGTCCTTCTTGAGCCGGGGAGCCCAGAACTGGACACAGGACTCCAGGTGGGGCCTCACCAAGGCAGAGCAGAGGGGGAGGATGACCTCCCTCCACCTGCTGGCCACACTCTTCTTGAACACATCTTGAAAGAGGCTACACACTGGTTTTGTTCTGCGTGCCAGTCTCACAACCCAGTATCCGTGGGGTTCCATGCACGCAGATGATTGGCACATGAACCAAAGCCTTAACAAAGAGCAGATTTACCTGGGTTTTGGGGCTCCAGTCGGGACTGTATGAGCCTGGACCGGTTTTGAACATGGCAAGTAGAATTACTGTTTCTCGCTTGTTTCAGGGTAACATTATCTCACTCCTAATGAGAAGGAGAGCATGATTTTCAGGTCCCATAAAAGAGTGTTGCTGCTCTTGTAAACTATTAAAGTGTGTAGAGGCTTTAAAGCTGGTAGGTGTGAGTCCTGGGCTCTTTCAGACCTCAGAGTCCTCAGCTTGCACAGCCTCATGCTTGTCCTTATGGGAAGTCCATCCTCACACAGACCAAAAAAAGATCAGTCCTTTCCCAGCTGCATTGGCAGAGCAGAGGGGTGAGGAGGGATGGGAATGGAGCGTTGGCCCAGTTACTGGCCACAGTAGGTCACCTCACACAGGTGCTGTCTCAAATGGTCACTGGGCAGATGGGCAGCATGTTATTGTCCACCTACAACAAGGGAGGCCCCGAGGAGCAAAGCTTCCTAGGACGGTGGTGTAGCATTATCTTTCGTTCGAGCCATAATGCAGCCCTCAACATTTTATACTCTGGTCACATCAGTTCTCTATTGCAAAAATTCCTCTTGATTTTGCACTCCTAAAGAAAGAGTTCATCAGATATTTTTTAGAAAAATGTTTTGTTTGCTATTTTTGAGCAAATGGGGCCGGCTGTGGGGGTGGGAGGTGGAGGGGAAGTGTCTTTATATTTTTTAAAAAGGGGGTTTTAAATTACCATGGGAAATAAAATATTTTTGCAAGCAGCTTAGCTCCAGAGGGATTCCACTAGGCCCCATTCTCCTTTTATTGATGAAACTCAGCTGATTTAAAGTGGGCTGCTTTCCTCTCACGGGGAAGTCACACAAGATCCTTCAACTAACTCTGAAAAATGCTTTCTTCTGCATCCCACTACTTCCATTGAAAAGTTATCCTAATTGAATCAGTTTACCTTTTGAAACATTAATTAAATTAAAAAGATCTGGTGTTGCCAACAAAACAGAAAAATGCTTTTTTAATGTACAGCGGAAATCAATTAACCAGTATCTGTGGATATAACTGAAAGAATATTAGTGTAGTTTCATTTTGTTTTCTTGGGGGAAAGAAAGACTAATTGTTTTTTAAATGAAATGTTAAGTAGCAGAGTTTACCAAGAAGTATAACCACAGACTGGTTTGATGTGTGTTGCACAGCTGGAATTAGAAACACACACAAAAAGGAAAAAAAAAAAAGTAGAAACCACAGAGCTATTAAGCTGAGACAGTAAAAGAGCAGCGAAATTGGCCTGGCTTTTCTTTTTCTGCTTAAAGATACTCTTCACTTGGATAAACAGTATAGTCTTCACAAATAAATAAACTTACATTTTTTAACAACACCACCAAAACAAACAAAAAAAAAGAATCAGAAGAAGGAAATAGGAAAAACCTAAACCAAACAAAAGAGTGAGAACATAGGGATCATTAAGTATGTGATTTCAAACAAAAATGCTGTTAATTAAGGGCAACGCCCAGCAGCAGGAATCTGGGAAAGAGGTTGAAACAAGAAACAAATATCATGTCCTTCAAATTTAATTAATTCCTTTGGACAATCTCCAAACGTGTAGAGGGGAAAAAAAAAAAAAAGGAATATAAAATACTCAAAGGAAGAAAAATATTAAAAGCAAGAGTTCCCGAAATTTGAAATTGTAGCATTTACAGAAATGCAAAAGTCAGTATGTTTTCCTCCTGAAAAGCTGTAATTAGAACCTGGGAAGTTAGGAAAATGAAGTTTAAGCTCTTACGTGTCTAAACAAACGGGCTCTTTCGAAGTGTTTGTAGCAGCTGGATGCCACGGCAGGCTCTTCATGCGGCACAAAGTTGTTTTTGTGGCAGAACACTCAGAAATGTGGTTCTTGCTTGTAGAAAATACATGCTTCTTCCATGCATTTTCATTGCCTGGGTCATCACTGCCTGCAGTCCTGACCATACCCCCAGCAAAGCTCTTCCTGTTGGTTCAGCAATGCCCCCAAGTCAGTGAGTAGCTGGAAATGAGACCAATACAAGCAGAGAGGAGCAGCACAGTGAAGTGCCCCTGGCAGAGCAAATCCCTGCCAGGTCTTACTGAAAAAAAAAAAAAAAACCAAACCCAAAGGCAAAAGAAATGAGTCAAGGC
>VXBO01012700.1:112498-127403 GCA_013400135.1 Rhinoptilus africanus
GTTTCCTTTCCCCCTTCATTTCTTTTTTTTTTTTTTTTTTTTTTTTTAAATATCAAAGTCTTCCTGTTCTTCACGTATTAGCCAGCTTCTTCATCCCAAATTCATCCTGCCCCTGTAACCAACTCATGAAAGTGTGCCAGTCCTGGACTAATGTGTTTGTAACCTCCTTTTTTTTTTTTTTTTTTTTTTTTTTTTTTAATTTTTTTGTTNTTTGCTTTAACATTTCCTGAGTTTTCCAGTCAGGTATCTGAACTCCCTTCCACTCCACTCCTGTGCCTTCTCTCCTGCTTCCACCTCTAACACTTTCCATCATTGCCTAAAGAATCTCTCCCATCACCAGTTGCTTCCCTATCTCTGCGCTTGCAGCTGAATTTCCCTGCCTCGCCCCAGCAGCTCTGTTATTCCCCATAAGATTTTAAAAGCTTTCCCACTGTAAGGGATGAGGCAAAGACTGCCAGGGCAGGGAGTAGCCAGAGGATGGGAAATAAACGGACTCAGAAGCTCCAGGTATTTCAGTGGTGCTGCAGATGGCAGGATGAAGGAAAGAGAGAAGCAAGCGTGAACAGACACACTGAACTTGTTTATGGTGAGCACTCATGGCACTGACGGAGATCAGCTGCTTAATGCATATAGGTTTCCTATAAACACTGAGCAGATTCCTACTGAGTGTCCTGTGTGCATATTTTGGCCAGAACTGCATTATGCCTACTGAAATATTCATAAATAAGCAAAAACCTTTTCAAAAGACATCCTTTAAAGATGTAAAAAGAGTGACCTGAACAGCTTATGTCACTGCATTCTGTCTAATTGTGTCCAAGCCATCCCTTGGATAAGTTAACTGCATAAACGTTGGCTGAATCAGCAAAGAGCTGAGGACGCAAAATGAGCGGCCAGCCCGGCCATCGGCCCTGCAAGGCGCTCCCTGTCTCCTGGGAGACTTGAGGACACTCAGCTTTGAGAACCATTTGACCAAAAATATCAAGTGCGTGGTAATGAAGAAGCAAGGATGCAAATAGAATTTCCTTGCCTTGAAAAAAATGGTAGTTTGATAAGTTGCTCTGAAGAACATTAACCAGATTTTTTAAAAAGTGTTTATTTGTATTTATTTTTGTGCAGTCTAAGAAGGGAATTAAACATCTGGATAATGGCGTGTTTACAGTTTGAAGAACATCCTAACGGTCATATTCCTTCCTCTGTAGAAATGCTCGCACACTTCTAAAGAAGACACTTGTTTATCTGTGTTGTTTATTGATCTACTGTCTGGCTAATACACCACTTGAGAAGATTCTGAGCCAAATGTACCACTAATGTAAGCAGATGCAATGACATGGAAATTGGTTGCGAGTCTGGCCCTCCAAGTTTGCTCATGAAAAACATTAACTTGACAGCGACTGCTCAAAAATATCTATTTGTTTTCGTTCAAGTCTCACTGAAACCAGATTTGCACAGAGATAATTCCAATGAGTTCAGCAGAATTGCTCCGAATGTGCTCTGGTGTGATGAAAACCAAGTGTACTTGTTTTTAAAGAGTCCCCTCCCAATGCCAACACTTTAAAGAATTAAAAAATGTTTGTTCTCC
This sequence comes from Rhinoptilus africanus, assembly GCA_013400135.1. Lineage (NCBI taxonomy): Eukaryota > Metazoa > Chordata > Aves > Charadriiformes > Glareolidae > Rhinoptilus > Rhinoptilus africanus. The sequence continues at coordinate 114,078 of VXBO01012700.1, forward strand.
TTTTTTTTGTGTCGTACACGTTGGAAAGCAAAATGAGAGCAGCCTATTTGTAGTGAGATTCTCCTGTTTTGTATGCAGTAACACAATTACAGCAAGGAAAAGCTCTAAGCACTATAAAGGAGAGTTTAGGCTTTTTCAGTCAGATGGGAAAGGAAATCTAGAAATGTATTCATAGAGCGCTTAAAGCTGACATTCTCAAAGCCAGCTCAGGTATTTAGAAATTCACTTTGCACTAAAATTAACAAGTTTTGTTTGTCTAAATACTCCATCTTTGAAAATTTTAACTTTTTAAGTGCTTTTTCCCCCCCCTGTTAAATTTGGACTCTGGCCTAGCCACAAATATATCTGGAGTCTTTCTGGTATTAGATTAGAAATAGCGCGTATCATACACAGCAAATGTGAGTCTGTGTACCGTTGTGTGTTTGAATCTTCAATAACAGATGTAACATTTCTGTATGATAAGAAAAACCTTAGCAAATGATGTGAGGAGGTGGGTGTCAGTCAGGTGGTTTACTCTACCTGCATTTCAAAGGCAATCCATTTGAAATATGATGAAAGGTGGACCATGTCCCGCCTGACACTGTTTGAAAAGCTTTTCTCTAACCCCATCTTTAAATAGCATGAGGAGGATGACGCTTTCAAAGCAATCCTTGTCTCAGAGGTCAGTATTGTGGGAAAGGATAACGTTGTTTCGGAGAAACACATATTTATTTTATTTTTCTAGGCAGCCCAATGGTTACCATCAGGGTTGCTTTGGTGGCAGTTTTTTCTTTTCTTTTAGTTAAGAGAAACAAATTGTGAAATCTTCAGCTTCTGGAAAGGTGAGGCAAAGTAAGCTTGGCATGGGAACAGACTAAAGAGTACAAGCTTCAGCTTTGTGAGTATTGTGCCTAACAGAATGATACTCTGGACTCCGTTGTACACTAGAGAAATAACTCCAGAAGTAAGAAAGATTGAGATTTTGTTGTATGAATCCCATAATTCTACATCCTTTATCAGGAAAACATTGCTGTTTAATATATTTTATTCAGCATGATAGAAATCACTACGGGTCTGTTGTACAAGCCAGAACATGTCCAGGCACCTTTGATGTTCTGCAGGGAAAAAAAAGAAAAGAAAAAGAAAAAAAGAGAGAAATTAAAAAAAAAAAAAGAAGAGACATTATCCCTTATAGAAAGGGTGGGGTTTCTCAGCCGAAGGAATGGAGTCTGAGCAGAAACAGCTTCCCTGCTCACCTGGGAATAAGTGCAGAGGAACCTGCTGAAGGCAGAGCAGTCCACACATGTGCCCTTGAGCTCACCCAAAGCTTCTCTGTGGGGAGGACCTTGAGGTCCTTTATCTGTCTGACCCTAAACACAAGAAGGTTTCTCCTCCGCTTTTGGAACTGCCAGATCCACTTTAGGGAGTGGGTTGTTTTATGTGTAGTTCAGGCAGGCAGTGAGGGCGCGTGGGTTGCTCTGCGTCTTTGGTTTTGCAGATAAAACGCGGCTCTGTGTTTTTTGTCTTTACCGATTTGGTTAGAAGGGTTGATTGTCTCCCCTGGCATGTGAGGTTGGGGCATGGAGGAAGGCCAGCTGGCTGCGGTGCCATCCAGATAAGAGCACGTTGCTGTTAATAATGCGGGGAAAACAATCAGGAGTTATGGTAGGGATAATATCTGCCCCTTTGGGAGGGTGTGTACCTGCCACTTATTACTCATGTTCCCTGTTCTGGTTAGCTTCCCATTTCTTGATGGATTGAGAAGGACGTTTTTCCTCACATTTATCTCTGGTTACCCTTTCTCCAAAGCAGACCTCATTCCTGTGATTCGTGCCTTTATCACCTACAGATTCACCGCTGCCTCACTCATCCCCACCAAAGCCCCGTCTCAGGCATATTTGGAAGCCAGCTCGAAGCACTCGCAGCTGGGCTGCCCTGCTCTGGGTGCACGGCGCTGGCGTTGGCTTTCATTTGTAAAGCCCCACAATGTCCTGAGGCTGGCCTACCTGCAGGGACGGCTCTTATCCTCTGTCAAGCGGCTGCTCAGCATAAGGAGCATTATTCCTGCTGATGCTCTCTCCCCGTAAGAGAGAGAGCCTCCGGCAGAGCCCTGGGGAGGAAGACACTGAGGTGTCTTCCAGCCCCGAAGTGCTCATGTTTTCTGCTTGCAGGCCACATTGCAAAGTTCACCTTTTTACACACTTGGGAAGAGGTGAGAAGTTCTTGTCCTTCTCTGCAGAATAGTCTCCTGTTTTGGTTTTTTGCTGTGGAAAGAGTTGCCGCTGATCTGGCTCTGTGTTTCACTCTGTGCTGCTCAAAACTCAGGGTCTGGAGAAGCTACAGCCTCCTTTTGTTACCACAAGTCTTGACAGATTTTTCAAAAGATAACAGACCAACTACAGGACCAGTTTTTGAAGTTTTTATTCGTCCTTTCTTGCTGAAGGCAGGTTTCTTACTGATGTCTCCCAGACTCAGGCAGTAAAAAACCCGAGAGCCAGCTGTGTTAAGGACTGCAGAATATGGCCCACTGACCTTAGCCCAGGCAGAAGGAGCAGAGCACACCAATCAGTCTCAGGTTGATACCTGGGCTTATAAAAAGCTTACCAGAATAGTATGTATAAATGTATAATGCCTCCGTGACTCTGAAGCCAACACATTTTCTCCCTGCTCCATGGAAATTGCCTGAGTATAAAGATATGCTGCTCTTTGTGTGGTATATAAAGAATATCAATACCAAAAGAATTTATGTATGATCCAAGAATTTTTTAATAAAGTGTGTGTTCTCCGGCCATTGCTTCTGTTCTTTATGAATAGATATAAGGAGTGATACAATTTCATCTGAGATCGTACACCAAAGGTAGATTGCTAGCTGTCTGTAACCTCCTTGAGTAGGCTGGGCTCTGGCAAAAGCTGATTTTAATGGTTTGATATAGTGAGTGATATTAGACAGCTCATATAATAGGGCTCAGCACATCCTCTTACACAACTCAACATGGCAGAACAAATTAATCACACTTTGGCCTACTAAATGGGATTTGGGGGGCATAAATATAAATTAAGCTTTCCTTTACTTCAGAACGATTTGTCCTCCATATTGCTCATGAGCCCTACCTTTTCCAAGCTCCACGGAGCTCAGTAAACCCTCTTCGTTGTCTTACTGCACACAGACTGTGGAGGTCTACCTTGACGGTTGGAGGTTTTCTGTTTGTTTTTACCCTGTATGGAGATGGCAGGTAGAAGCTCGCAGCTTTGCGGTTGGAACAGAAGACAGTAAAGATTGTTTCTCAGCATTGCCTTACCCCAGTTTCCTATACAAACAAGGCTCCTTCTGGTAGGCTCCGGTGTGTCTGAGGAATGATGTTATTATTGTGGTTATCACCTCGAAGCATTAGGCATGTTTTTTAGCTACAGTAAGCTGAGGAATCTCATCTTCTTTGGGATTCTTTGGGAAGCCAGTATAGAGGACAAAGGACAGGCTTGATTTGCTTGCAGTAGTCTATGCAGTAGTTGAGGCAGCTTCATGAGCAAGGGGTTTTTTTATGTTATTATAGCATAAGTACTGTATGGGGCACTTTTATCAGGCGAAGGTGAAGAGGGCAAACACAGAAGTCAGAGGCGAGGTCACTGTCTGCCAGGAAGGAACCACAGATGGAAGAAAGCATGCTCAGGGAGCTGGAAGGTCAGAGCCCAGGTGGGATTTGTCTCACCAGGCAGCGCTGGGGCAGCCGGATGCCTGTGCCTAACCTCCTCCCGTAACTTCCTTGCAGTCGGCAAGATTAATCGGCCCTGGATTTCCAGAGACCGATTCATCTCCCCTGTCTTAGTCACCTGTTTTAGGAGGGGTGAGTCGCAATGCAAGGACTGTCAGGGATGTCCAGATGAGAAGTTCAAACTGGAGGATGAGTTTTTAGCCCATTGAAGCGCAGTTGATGTGATGTCTGTTCACAAGAGTTGAGTGAGGAAGAAGCTCTTGTGAACAGTGGCCTGCACTGACCAAACAGTTTTATATACATTTAGGTGAAGGAGACAGTATCATGGCTGCAAGTTCTCCATAAAGTTCCCGTCTCCTCACCAGTATCGTTTCTGCCTTGTTTCTTTACTTTCTTGTTTTCCACCCTTTAGCTGATCTTATCTAAGGCCATGGTATGAGTAGTCATGAAGTTGTATATGGTGAAGGATGAGTAGAGCTCCCTGTCATCTTTTGATCACGTTACTGCCTTCTGTTTATGAATTTCTTCTGTTTCATCTACTTAGGGAAGTGGAAAGTACCTTCCCACAGTTCCTGTCAGCCTTGTTAAATTCCCTTATGCAGTGTCCTCAGATTTCCAGTTTTTAGCTCAGGTATCTCGCTATATCGTGTGGGTTTTTGTGAGAACTTATTTCTCTTCAAACTCCAGATCCTTGAATCACACGAGCATCAGCTGTTGGTCTGCTTTAACTCTGCCTTCCCTGCCTTTGCAGCTGCAAAGCAAAGCTTCCAAGTCTAGTGCAGTTTCAGTTTTTATAGCGTACTCCTCACAAATTGAATAACCAGGAGAAACTGAGGAGATTTCAGCAGTATTTCACTTGTATTTTAATCTTCTTTTTTAAGCACATCTCATGACATATGAGGGCCAAATTCACTGGTTTTGAACACTTTGCTGTCTCTGTTGTGATTATGTACTGTGTAGTACCATGTGCATTATTCACACAATATATTCAAAAAGCTATACAAAAATGACAGGGGTTTGGATCCCGTTTGTGCTCCTATTCACTAATGTTTCTGATTTCCAAAGTATCTGATTTCCAAATCTAGTTTAACAGTTCAACAAACTAAACAAAACAAAAAAAAAAAGGGCAGAATAAAATTGAGAGGATAAAATAATAAATCAAGGAAAAGAGAAAGGACTCGTCCATCTTCACCATGGCTATACTTTTGGAAAGCGAAACGTTGAAAGGTTTCAATGAACATAGGATAGATGTACATTTATGGCATTTGGCATTCTTCCTTTGGATGGTACTTCACTCTATGTGCATGTAAAATGAATACCTGAACACTTCTCTGTGGCTTGGGATTTCTTCTAGTTTGTTTGTCTTACTTTTAACAGCTTATTTTTTCATGTCGAGATACTCTGCAAGCTTGCTTTTTCTCTGTAGCTATTTGTGCTAGTTACTCGAACTGATGATGATCATCATAAACCCACGGTTGGTCTCCATTGTAAAATGTTCTAGTGCCTTTGATAGAGCACTGGTCTTACTGTGCTGGGCAGATGTACAGATCATGAAGTAATATTTTCTGCCTAAAAACTCTTGTGACTTTTTTCAAAACTTGTGTTTTGTTTTGTCTTATTGGCTCAAAAGGCAGGACTATATATCATAGCACCTCTCACATTGTTTTCCTTGTCTGGTGTTTTCTTCATTGGCCAATTGCTGGGCTGCGTCAGGACCAAAAACAAGTTAGCACCAGCCTGCAATGTTTATTCAAGTAAAATTTCACAGACTTTTTGTTTGCTTGAGCACTGCAGGACTGAAAGCTTTTAGGTTCAAGAAAAATAACATACAGCTCTTCCAATTTGTTAAGTGTCTTTTAGATATTCCTGCCAACTGTTGACAAATTTGAGACACGTTGATAAAGTATCATTTCATAAGGAAAATGCTCGTCCATTCCTTATTTTCCAAATAGCTTCCTTAGGATGAAATCCTGCAAAGATACAAAAAATTACCATCTACTTTAAGTGGAGGGGGGTAATGCCAGTAAATTCAACCATTTTGTCCTTTATGTCCATCAAAGCTTATGGCAAAAATTCCACCGACTTCAGCGAAACCCGGGAGCCTTGATATTGAATTGGGAGGCAAGATTTGTATTTGACACGAATGGTAAAAATAATTGCCGAGTCAAAATGTGACATCTGCTTTCACTTAAGACTTGCAGGTCCCTGGATGCCCCCGCTTGCTGAAGGACATTGAAAAGAGCCAGAAAGTTCAGTTGCTGTTAGCTACCACCTGGAATTGTGTTTGACTTCAGACTGCTAGCAGTGGGGATTACAACCAGACCAGTGCTGGGGATGGCTGGTTTTGTACCAGACTTCTCTCCAAAATTCCACATTGCATAACTGACTAAGTGTAATTTTGAGAAATATCTGCTTAGCACTTCAGTCCAGGACCTCAGATCTGGATGGAGGGAGCTCAACCTTACTGTATTTTATCTTTCTCAGCTTTGCAACTGAGAAATTTTAAAAGTAGTACCAAAAAACTGAGTATGAGGATATTTTCAAAAAAGCGGGGCATATTGTGGGATCAGTTGTGATCCTGGCATCCCATATTTGGTTGGCTTGTTTTGCTAACAGTACACAGGCAAGGGTGCAGCAGTAAGGGCACATCAATGTGTATATTTGTTTGTTTGTTTCTGAAGTACCAGGTCTTTGCCTCCCTTTGAACATCAGTGCATGAACTTAGACTGCAGATTTCTTCTTGTCTCCCAATGAGGTGTTACCCAAACCTCCGGTCTGGGGAGGGTGTAGCTCAGGTTACTGCCTTGTGAAACGGTGCAGTTCCTCCCAGGCTCTTCATTCCACAAGAGGAAAAGAGAGGACTCAAACAGTCTGACGTAAATGACATGCAAGGAAAAATAACTGTAGGGAAAATGCAAGGCTAGAAAAGCGTTTTTGTATATGTGTGTCTCTGCATATGTGTACTTGGGACTGTTGTCCTCTGTCATTGATGAGAGCTGTGCGTGCTGCTGGGTCACACACCAGCAAAAACATGATCTGCCATGAGTCCCTGACCACCTTTTAACCAGGTACAGAGCTTGTGCTGGTTTTATGCGGGCTGCAGGGGAACGGAAAATCTCTCATCTGGTATAAATCCTGATTGTTCAAGCTTGTTAGTATTTTTTGATGTGCTGACTTTCTACCAAGTGAATAGCTTTACATTGAAGTGGTGTAACATTTTTGATCCAGTACTAGAGGCTATATATCTAGATTTACTGTGTTTCTGAAGCATAACCTGATACGGGGCATGATGCCAGGGTAAAGGTGAGGGTGAAGTCGCCGACAGTCCTTCCAAACTATTATCTGGTCCAATACATGCATTTCATTCGATCCATTTGGTGGGTGCACAGCTCAGTGTCCCATTCACAATAAGACTAAGCCGGCAACTGGTATAGACAGATAGATGTGAGACTGAGAAATTGAGAGAGGTAGATACAGATATATCATATGAGGTCTTGGTGGATGAGAAATTAATGCTTTAGGTTCACTAATCCCAGATGTCTCCTGTCTAGATATCATTAAATATGTTGTGCTGTGTCTTTCTGTCCACCAGGGATAGATTAATGCCAGTAAACTGGCTAGATTCCTGACTAGATTGGAGTTTGCACCCAGGTGGCCAAGAGGATAAAGTAGCAGTTCTCAAGGGCTCCTTAATGCCCATGGAATGCTACTTGATTTACAAACGTTATTGCCACACTTTACCCGGAACAACTTTAAATGGGGATGCTCTGCTAGTACTGTAGTAGTAGAGTATTAAAGCTTTATGAAAAAAAAATTTGCAAATGCTCACTAAGCAGTCTCATTTTAGATATGTACGGCCAAGATGAAATTACTTCGATGCCGTTCACCTTTTTTTCCTGCTGCCATTAAAAAAGAGTAAACAAAACCCTTGTATGTGCATTTGAACTGTGACAGGGGGCATCCGCCAGCTATTGAAATAATTATTTAGGAGGCTGATGAAAAGCCTGAAGACTGCAAGCTTTCCATGGTATTTGAGGATGCTTTAACTTTAAAATGTTGGCTAGTAGATTTAAGGCTTAGGAAAAACCTAGTCATTTCCTAGGGGAGTGTCTGAATGCCATGTTTCACCTCAGAACGTGTATTTCCAATTCACTGCATCAACAGCTGAAAAAAAAAGACATTTTGACGGATCCTTTATATATATGATATTTCCCACCCATGACTGACACAACTATACTAGGCAATGTTAAAGTAGGATTGGATATGCTAGGAAAAACTGTCTTTTTTCTGATAAAGACTATTTCATTCAAGGAACTGGTTTAAATTCTGCCAGAAGAGTCTATATAAACTCCATCTCCTGTAGTAGGGCTTGTGACTACACCCTGCAGAATACCGCTAAATCCTTTCACATGTAGTCCGACGGCTCAGTCAGGAAAGAAGCTGAGACAATTCCCTAGAGAGAGGTTGAAAGTATCCCAGATCATTTAAAGGGGATGTTAATGATGATGTATCTAGTTATAACAACCTAAATATCAGCACCGTTAGCAATTTCATTTCTTATTATAGCATGGCAAAAAGGAGATAAACAGATTATTTATGCTTGTTCTGCGTGGAATGTTATGATTTTGGTGTCTTTATTGGATGTAGCCTGTTAGAGAGACTGTGCTTTTCTCCCTATGCTCCCTGCCTGATAATTAACATGTATGAGGTACTTTTAAATAGCAAACAAAGGAAACTCACTCTGCTTGGTATGTTTATGGTCATATACCAAAATAACTCACACAAAACAGCAATGGTTCAAATTTCTTGGAAGAAGAAAACATTCTTCTTATGAAAAAAATGTTCATGAAAATGAAGTGGTTTAATGCAACCATACATCTGAAGTCAGAGAGGGTAAAAGCATCTTGAATGAAAGTTTATATTTAAGAGCCGGAGAGCTCAGGCTTTCTATGTAGCCGGCCCAAAAGTACAGACATTTCTGCAGAAACCAATGCTCTTTTTGTCCATGCATAAACCCCAGCTCTGTGCCTTAGTTTTCCTTCAGCAATCACAGCAGATTAAAAAAAAAAAAAAAGTAAAAATTACAAAACAAAAAAATCCTTACATATTCCGGGCCTTGACCCATTTGATTTTATTGTACAGCATTTAAAAAACCTAGTGATGAATACGGTATAAATAGCTAGCTAGATTAGTTAGATTAGACATTCAGAGCAAGAGGATAGTGGATAAGAGATGATCTGCTAGGGTAGAAAGATAATCCTGATCACTAGGGATCAGTCCTTCTTCCACTGAAATCTAGCAAGATCCCCAGTGTTAGTAGAAGAAGTGGAAAGACACAGAGGTTCCGACCACTGGAAGGAATGATGGATGTCAAAGTCTGTGAAGGGCTACAGCGAGCATCCTTAGAAAATTCAGACTCTTCAATGGAGGTTGTTATTTTGAAAAATCTGGATATTTGCTGGCAATTTTCCATTTTTTTCAATGGCACTCGTAACAATCCAAATAATGAAAGAATCTGAAGCAGAACAAAAAATCTCTGTGAGGCTGGAAATTGAAATGTGTCAGAAAAAGAAACTCTGAAAGGGAAATTCATAGTGAAATTCATAAGAGCAGTATAACCTTACAAGATAAATGAAATACAAAGAATTACGAGTAAGTAAATAACAAACTTCCCTGACTAATAGTTCAGGTCTGCAATATTTATGTAAGTTTAAATATGTTCCACAGCATGACAATGTTATATTATATTGCCATTAATCTAGAAGAGTAAAAAATTGCAAGCAGACTGCAAGAAAAATGATGATATTGGCTCCAAATATTTTATTAAAGTTCAGTAGTCCATCTCCCAGTCTTCCTCCAGGAATATAGCAGGTACTATACTGCCTTTCTCACAGAAAAGTAAAAGAAATTTCTCTTCCACTAAAGACATAAATTAGACTAGTGTGCAGGGGTACATTGGTTTATAATTTTTTTCAAAACTAAGAGATTCCAACTAATTAGTTCTTTCCCTACTCAGGCCATATCTACCCATTTGCCTTCCCTACATGAATTCCCTGTTAGTACTGCAGTTAAGGTTTTTGCCCTGACCGTTATATGTCTCCCAAATTTGGTCACCTCCATACCCCAGTTCTGCATCACTCCTTAGGCCGTGCACCTTTCGCTGTACCCCCAGCAGCTCCTTCGCTAGACTCTGAGGATTTTGGCATGGTACCACCTTGTACCCCTCTTTTTCTTCCACCAGTTACCTCTTGAGACCTCTCTGCTGTACTAGACAACCAGGCAACAAGAGGGTCGCATAGATGGGAGCAAGATGCACTGCCCAAGTTCTCTAGAGATGGATATTGCATAAATGGCCAGAAATCAGTGTGATTTGCTCCGTATTCCAGTTCTCCACCCATGCTCCCTGAGGTTGCCCCTGGGAAAGCACAGGAGATGTGCCCGTTTCATAGAACTTACTCCAATAAGGTATTCGCCTATTGGCAAAACATTATTATCTTGATAGCTGTGTCTGCTAGGGGGTGACACTTACCTGAATAACCAGCAACAGCCAGGGCAGCATCTGGCTGATGAGGGGGACGCGGGCGCTGATGCTCCAAACTGTGTGCGTGGGATGGGGTGGGAAGCTCAAACGGTAGCGGATACCAGGAAAACTGGAGACAGCAATCTCCAGAGGCTGAGTATTCACTGGGATTGGAGAGAAGGTGGAGAGTGGGGCAACTGGCAGCGGTGAGAAGACCAGCTCTTGGTGTGTCTTAATATCAGTTATCTTGCATTGCAGGTTATATCAGCAGAGCGCCTCCTCCTTCTGATTGTGCTTTCCTAGAACAAGGGGTGCAGCAAAAAGGGAATATCAGTGCACAGCCTGGAGGCCTGTAATTTTCAAGGCATAGGCTGTGAAGAAGTGGGGACATAAGGTAGGCTGAAGAAATGCAGGCATATTGTGCGTGATATAACTTGTGGCAGAAATGTCCTGTGGTTGTGGTATCTTCCATCAGAGAAACGGGTTTTGGCACTGGCCAACAGGTCTTCTGCAAGAGCCAGCTCCTATTTGCAGGGACACATCATAGACAAGTCTCAGAGGTCAGTTTCTCTTAGAGTGATAGTCCAGATGTGGAAAAATAATTACATTTTATGAATATATAGTTTTTGTCTTCCTATTGCGTCTTTCAAGTGTGGCTCCTCTGAAGCAGACGTGAAAGATGTTAAGAAAGGCAACTCCCTAAACAGAGCTGCCCATTTTCATTTTGTTTAGCTGAAGGGTCTTGGATGCTCTAAGCTTCTGTTACGTGCTTCATTGTCAAGGTGTTGAAACATTTACAATATGTTTCAAATGGCAAATGTCACCCACTCTCCATCAGTTTTTATTTTCTGCTTGGCCTGACCATTCAGACAGGCACAGGCAGAACCCTTGGTTGTTGTTTCTGTGTTTACCTTCTCTCAAGACTTTCACTGCTCAGAAATGCGTCAGGAGTCTTTTTTTTTTTTTTTCATAAGCAGAGCTCAAAGNTTTTTCATAAGCAGGGCTCAAAGCATTCTATCTGCTTGTTAGTTTTTAAAATGTCTTGTCTGTCTTAATTTTGATGCAGGTTGAGCGTAGTGAAATGTTTGGGGTTTTTTTATCTTAAATCAGAAACGTGTGCCTTAAACGGAGCTGTTGTGAATCCGAATTTAAAAAAAAAAAAAGATGAAATATAGTTTTATGACGTGACAAGATGTCCAAACTCTCAGGAAACAGGAATTTCTTTTTTCAAAAGTCTAAGGTGAATACTGATTTGAAGGGCCACCCTCAACTTAAAATCATGCCCCTGTTTGAACATCTTTTCTTCTTATTATTAAAAGTAGATCACTGATACTGAATTATGAACGGTTAGATAAACAGGGTTTTCCACATTAATTTGTTTCTTTTGTAAAGTAACACTTTGTATGTCGGTTAATTTCCCCTGTTACTTTTAAGGGCTTTCATTATGCAAAGAGGAAAAGAAAAGTTTAAGAAATAAATTGATTGCAAAAATACAAAGGATTAGGCAATGGGCAAAAAAAGCGAGAACTATGGGCTGAAGGAATCATATAGCTCTTAAACAGATCTCTAAAGGGACCAGAGGTTCTGTACACCCACACTCATTCTGAGCGGATTTGCCTGTTGGTACGCGGTGAAATCCCTGCCCGGGGAGCCGTGGCACCAGGCTCAGATTGCCGTCCTTTCCACCGCCTCCCAGTGCTTGCCATTGACTCCACAAAGTGCGCGGGAGTCAGGCGTTGGGAATGTGCCGGCCTGGGCGTGTGTGGCAGGTTGGATGATGTGTGCCTCTCACCCCCCATGAAAGCATCTGACTGCTGTATCTGTCCTGAAAGTCAGGGTGTATCAGGCCGGTGGTGGAAAATGGGCACACAAAATGAGCCCGGGATTGCCAGTGCGATTGGTCTGACTGTGCCTGGGACATCCATAAATTATAGGCATCTCTCCAAAGCTACCTCTTTGCACACAGAGATTTCCAGGTGAAAAAAAAACCCAACAGTGAGTCTGAGGAAATTTGGGTTGAAGAAGGCTTCAGGTCAGATAAGATTGCTTCTTTTAGTTTCTAAAAAAAATCATGAACCAAGTCGTCCCAAACCACCAGTACCTGCAGCTTGGTTTTGTAATGAAATGAACATTTTCAACGGCAAGACTAAGGGAAGCTTTACGAAATGCACAGCATCCAAGGCCAGTCTTTCATTTCCATCTGCAAATATGCCTTTCTTCCAGAACCACTGATTTTTGTGGGACTTCTCAAATGCTCAGGGTAGCTCGAGCTTAGGTACCTTGCTAAATCATCTGCATCGGTAACAAATATTTACTTGGCTCTGTTGCAAGCCAGGTTATGAACAAAGGTGCATATGAAGTATTTGACATTGTGATGGCAACAACTTAAATACGTGTACTTTTCCCAAGAGCCAGCCCCACCTTTTGACTTGATGGAAAATGCTTTTGATAGTGTTCATTTTTGGTTTCTCAGCCTTCTTTCCTATCAGGGGAGCAATCTGCGGGAGTAGAAAAAGGCAAGGTGTCTTGTCGGGCCGTATCATTTCCCGAAGGATGGACATAGTGGAACAAGTAAGTTTTGGCATCTTAGTTCCTGGCATTTCTGGACCGCGGTGTGCATTGCTGTGGGAGACCTGCTCGCAGGGAGCCCGGAGGGAGGACGGGGACGAGGGGCAGGGATGGAGGCGGCCGGGAGCCCCCTTTTGCAGGGTGAAGGCCAGAGGAGCCCAGCGGGGCGCTGGGGGGGCTGGCAGGTGGGCTGGGACGGGAGGAGCAGGCGAAAGCACCGCCATCACCCTTCCTCTCGCCCAAGCGCTTCCATTTTTTCCCCGAAAGAGCTCTTTTTCAGTGTCACATGGCTTAGGCGAAACTTTTCCTTGAAGTCCCGTCAGTCAAATCAGCCTGCGGCGCCGGAGCAAACGTGAACCCAGAAGCCGCACGGAAAACCCACCCGGAGGGCACGTTTTCTCCCCAAAAGAGAGTTTTCTCCCCAAAAAGGAGTTTTTTTGGGGGTTGCCTGGGGGAGGCCCCGACCCCTCCGGGCGGGAGAAAGGGGGGGGGTCCAACGCGGCGGGGAAGCGGGCTGCGGCTGCAGGCTGAGCTGAAGGATGGAGCGGG
>VXBO01012700.1:128585-340006 GCA_013400135.1 Rhinoptilus africanus
TTTTTAACCCTGTGGTGCGTAGTTTTGATCCGGTCCTGTGGGTACGGTGTCCGTGGCCTTCTGCCAGTTCGCATGTAGATATATTTATGTAAAACATTTTCTCTCAGCTCCTTGCCAGCTGTTCCACATTTTCCAGCTGCCACTTCAGTTCGAAATGATGGACTGTACGGATCTCAAAGAGCCTTTTAGCCAAAGGTACGGATAGCTGTCCGCTTGGTAACGCAGTGTCACGTTTTTAGAGGCTGCTTCACTAAAGGAGTGTTAGGTAGCAACCCACAGCCATCGCACCCTCATCGCCGTCTCGCCCCCGCTACTTCCCGCTTGATTTTCAAGGCTTCAATAAACGTGATTTTTTTTTTTTTTAAGCTTCAGCGTGCAGACTTCATTTCTTTTGTGTGTGCTACGGAAAAAACTTGGAAGCGAAATTTTTCGGAGGCCTTGAGATGTGTGGATGATTAAATCAACACAAACATGCTGCCCCTTTCTGTGCGTGGTGTAGGTACCTGTTTTGAAACCATTTAAGTCGGCAGAATACTGAGAAATCACTAAGTTTCTCTGTGCTACAAAATTGTTCTCGATGTGGTGTTCAGCGAGATTATGGATTGAAATCTGCAAGAACTGGCCTTAAGTAGTTTGAGTATTTGTGCAATTGTCTTGTAATTTGGAGAGGTGCCTCACTGATTGATTCCTATAATTATTTCATTTAGGTCCTTTATTAAAAATTAATGATGATCTGACAGTTTCTTAATTACATATGTCATGATTATTTTGAAGGAAGACAAATGCAGTGTTTTAAAAGTAAAGTAACCTTAAAATGTAAAAATTGCCGTGTTCACACCATGCATTACAGTTGAGGAAATGTACATTAAAAGTAATGGTGAATGAGTTTAACAGTGTAAACTGTAGGCAGCCTCCTGAGAGTTTGTTTATATAATGAAGGTTTGGGTTTAACTAGTTAGTATGTAAATACTTAGAGTTTGGTGTATAGCCCAATTCTCAAAACATAAATAATAGCAACTATGAGAGAAGGCTATTTTAAGGAGGAGGATTATTTCTTTAAAAGCAGGATTATGTGATTTTGAATGAGTAAGAGGAATGAGTAAGAAGGGGACTCCCTCAGTGCACATACATATTCGTTTAAGCAGAAGTGGAAGTAAAACTATGGATTGAGGTGCCTAAATGAATGCACTCTTGCATTCCGATATATGCACATGGTTTTCAGTAGGACATGGTGTTTTCCAAAGCATTTCTGCAGAAGTACTACAAAACAAAGACATCACCTGCATTTTCCTGCTGAAGTGATGTTTTTGGCTTGAGAAGGCGTGCAGTGGCCAAGACAGCGTTTACTGCTATAAGAAATCTTCGGTTGTGAAAGATGCATTGTGCATTTTCAAACACAAAACCATTTTGCAACAAAGATGTTAAAGTATTGATGTTTATAAATAATTTCTGTTTATTTTGGAATCGGTGTTAGAGAAATACTCAGGTTCTGAGATAGCATTCTAATTTGTTCATCTTGTGGATTACTTAATTTTTTAACAAGATAAATGTGTGCACATGATACTCTTAAAAGTTTCGGTTACGCTTCCTGCCTCGTTTTTGGGAAAGCTATTGCATTACCTGTGCTCTGTAGGCTGTTTGAATTTCATCCTGTGCATGCAAGGAAGGAATGGCGTATTTTGTGTTGCGGGGTGTTAGTGAAAAGTTAGTCATCTTTGCCTGATAAATAAGGAATCTGATGGTTATTAAAGCAGGATTTATTTGGAGTTATGGAAGGAAGTAGTTTAATGATCAGTGTTGCATGCACTCAACTATATGGAGACAGTAATGTACAAAGAAAAAGCAGACTTGAAGGAAAAGTGAATCAATGAGTCATGAAATCCTCAGGAAAACCTTAGTAATGGAATGTTAATGCTTTTAGACTATAGTAGATTATCGTAAAAGTCAGACTTTTCTTCTTCATGCAATTGTTGTAAATCCCTAGCTAAAGAATACTTTGAAGAAGGCTTTAGTGTTTCTGGCGCTCATATTCTGTAGTCATTCTGATTGTTTTGAAAGATTCAAGAAATTTTCTGCCAACTTGCAGTTAGGCAATTAAAATGCTAAAATGGCTACAGAGGAATCTTTTTATTCAACAAAAGGTTCAACTGTAATAATGATTTCAAGTTGTCTTTTAACCATAGGTTTTATAGACGTCCTCCCTTTAGACTTTGTCATTTTTATAAGGGAATTGATCTGTTATACTTTAAAATCAAATAAAATGAGACAGAATAAACAAAAATAGGGCATGGGTGCTGCTGCAAACTTTTCAAGTTCTTTCAGTGCATTTTTCATCTTTACTTTTATTTGATAGGTCTGTGAAATAGAGCTGTAGACTGGCAAAGACTTTAAATGAAATTTCACACTTTGATGATTTTTTTTTAACTTTGATATATTGACAGCAAAAGGAGCTGCAAAGCTTTTATATAACTTGAGCAGTAACGCCAAGCAGCAGTCAAATGTCTCTATGCATTTGTGTTTAACTGCAGAAGAAAAACATGTCCATGGGCAGTAGAGGGTTCTTATCAACTCCCTAATCCCAGATCCCAGCAAACCTTGAGGGCATGCCTCAGATCTCGCTGAAATCATTGTAGACTCTCACAGTTTGCAGATTAAATATGCTATGTGTTCCTGGCTCCAACAACAGTTTTATGAGCTCACTAAGCTTCCTGTTTTAAGATCCTTTTCTGAAGTTTTTAGGAGCTGCTAAAGGCGATGCTGTCTATGGCAAGTGGTACTTGTTAATTTAGAGACACTTTAGATATTTCATTCTGTCTGTAAAAATAGCCAAAAAGGCTATTTTCAAATTGGGAGTCGAGTTCCACTGAAAAAAAGAGCCCCTTTAAAAGACGGGTTCTGTTGTTTTAATGTGTTTGTCAGTACACAAGGTTACAAAGTTTATACGAGGCTTGATTTGTTTTATGGGGGCTTGACTTGGACTGGGCTCTTTAAAACCAGACTTTTTCAGTTGTAATTCTAAGCACAATGCAGCTTTTAGTACATAATTTCTGAGCCTCTTTTAACCAATTGTATTTGTAGCAGCTCATTAAACATACCTTTGAAGTTCTCATTCTCCTTTAAGTGTCAAAGAAGGGAAAATGTATTCTGCCAAGGGTGAGTTTCAGTGAATCAGGTAGTTAACCCTGGGATTTGTTGACCCTTCTGAAGGAATGGTGTCGCATCTCAGATTCTGGGTCTGGTCTTGTTTTCTAGCAGCTAAATAGTTAACTCTTATGTTTTATTCACTGTAATCATGTTTATGTATTTGGTGTAATAGTTTTAATTAAAAAGGAAAATACTTATTGTCCGACAACATGTGTCACGTTATTCCCGAGAGAACTTGAGCCAATTTTGTGCTTAAAGGTTATTCAATGAATGAAATTTTGAAAGCCCATTTGTCAAGGTAGTGCACGGGTTTCTGTTAGTTTTCAACCCCCAAATTCATTGTCTGCATGGCCCAGTCATTAGTCATCAGTGTATTAGTGCTGCCTTCAGGCAATGCTGCCCAGCACTTCTTCACACCATTATAGCTCTAAAAGTGTACTCTGCCGACTTGTAGAATTACTGCTCTGATTTCCGCTTGGCTGGGTTTGAGGTAAGTCCCCTCCCTACCTTCCAGCTCACTCTAATCCCTGCTTTCTTTTAAGGCCGCTTTCTGCAGAGATTTAGGGGAAAACTTCCTTAAAGATTGTGCTGGCATCATACTGTGGTTTTGTTGTGGTTTACGCTGTACATATAAATGGTACCTGCTTTACCTTGAAAGTGTATTAAATTGGCTGCTGATCTGAAGAGTTGGTTTCTCTTTAAGAACAAAAACGAGAAACAAGGCAATACATTGATCTTAAAAATGCCTGCAAGATTATTTAGATTACAACAAGGGGTGAACTAATTGGGATAGAACGTATTTGTCTCTAAATAGTTGCTGGATGTCAGAACTGATAATATCAGAATCCTCCTGATTGAATCATTTTCTTAGCTGAAGTTTCCACTCTGATGTCAGTTATTTTTTGCACGGATTATCAAGACAATTAATCCTTTTTTTTTTTTTAAATGATGCTCAAAATATTGTTTTTATTTTTTTGGTATCTGATATTTAGGCCAGGGCTAAAGGATCCAACTAATCTTTTGGTAGTTTAGAGCTGAACCTCCCCCAAATGTGTTAGCTGCTTCATATGATGCTCTTGTTTTCTTTACATACAAATCTTAATGTCAAGAAAATCAGCTACCTGTAAAGAATACTTCATCCAGCTGCTGAGAGAATGAAGCCTTCATTAAATAAGATGTATGAATACCTGAAACCGAATAGTCAGAAACACAGATCAAGTTAGTGTCACTTCAGTACAACGTCTGCTGTTCTGAACAGCGTATATTAAAATGAAATCTTAGCTCTACCTATTCTTAACTAACAGGACATGTGGTTTGGTGTGGTTTTGCTTGGCCCTTCAATTCACTGTGGATGTTTTATTCTGGGAAAAATAAGACAGCTGTATAATTGTATGATTACACTATTTGAACAGGGATAGTGGATTGCGAAGTAATTTCTACTGCAGCAGTTCAGAGTTGTCCTGTTGTATTTTGTCAAGTTACAAAAACGTGACAGGATCACGATGCAGTTTTACTGCTACTAAGAGACAGGTGTAAAACCTAAACTGTAAAAGCTGAAGATAAAGTTTTATAAAGTACCTTTCACACTTGAAGTTCTTCCTGGATATATGGAGCTTTTCTAGCTCTTTTACATGTTAAAACATCTGTGTTGGGTTAGAACGTGAAATTCTGGATGAAGGCATCCCTTAACCTGAGAGTGTGCTGAGGAGATAAACGGGCTTCCAGGAACGAGACTGGTGATCAAACCATGGCACTTTCAAAAACATTCTACTTGATTCCTTTAATCTTATTTTAAAATGCTAATTGTAAAATACAGAATACAGTCTTTTCTTCTTTCATTTGCATATCATAAGTTGGAAACAGAAGGCACATCTTCGCAATAGATGTATATTAAAAATATTCTTCCTTGAGCTCAGTTCCTGTAGAGATTGACATGGAAACTTTAATCTGTTGGGATTGATGAGATAAAGCAAAAAGTGTGAAGAAAGTGGTCATGCCATTGGAATTCACGTTTAGCTCTGGTGCTCTGAATTAGAATATTTCTGCATTTTTCTCTGGCAGTTGTAGTGACTTCTTATTTCATGAACTAAATAAATCGCGGTGCAAAGCACACCCATTGTAGATGTTTGTAATTTGCTTTACCAAGCTGTTTGTCGACAAACTGGCAAGAAGGGAAAGCAGAAGAAAACATCCTATATCGTCACTCCTAAGTGTTCCGAGTGCTAATAACAGTATCAGCAGAGGAAGTCATAGGATATTTTATCAACGCAGCAAGTCTTGGTGGTTGTTCTCCTCTCTGCATATTCCTGTCCTTTCAAATCTTGAGCATATAAATGCTCTAATTCAGGTTTCATAAAGCAAGTGTTTTACAGAAGGAAGCCGCTATGCTGTTATTTGTTTTGGATTTAGTGCTGCTGGATTCCTGAAGAAAGATAAGGGCAAAAACTGAATGTAGACTTGGTAGGGAAGCTTGAAGTGTTACTGCTCATTTTAACCTATTGCTACAAATAGTAAAGTCCACAGGAGATTTTTTTTTCCCCCCCCGGTGCTAATTCTTTTACAGCTAATCTTACTTTGACATAATTATTAGAGTTTTTCCTGCTGCAGAGTTTGAAGCACAAGGACATGTAGGGTTGCAAAACAAGCAGTAACAGGACTTACTCTGAATTTGCTAGCAATACTAGGCCATTTAATTGGTAGGAGTTCTCATTTCTTAAGGGTAAGTGCATTATATTTTTAAACCCACCCCCTTCCCTAAATATATGTACAGATTTGGAGACGTGAAAAATATGTAGCACTTTCTATTTTTTTAAGAAATAACCTTTGCTCTTCCCATTGCCTGTAATTAGACAGTTTGTAAGAGAGTCAAAATGAGGAATAAAGAGCCCCAAGACCATATGATTAAAATAACAAATGCTTAGAAGCAGAGTGAGTGACCTGGTTTGTTTGTTTGGGTTTTGTTGTGGGGTTTTGGCTTTTGGTGTGTAATTTTTTTTTTAAAAAACATTTTGAAGTTCAGTTACTTACTGTAAAGACTCTTGGGTAATGAATGGATTATGAATTTTTACCTCAGAGGACACACTATATCTGAAATGTAAGGCCACTAAGATGTAAGTTCTGGCTCTGCATCCCTCAGCCTTGTGTTGCATGTCCCCAAACAACAACCTCTGTGAGAGATGGACTGGTTGGATATGGACAGTTTGCCCCGAATCCTTCAGTGTTTTTTATCCATGAAATTCTGTTTACTGGGTAAGAAACTATGAATCACTTCTTTCCTGGCAGAAAGCTGTTTTATTTAGATACAGAGTTTAATCTGTTGAAGTGATAGTAAAAACATCTAATTGGGGTTATACTTCACAGCTTTCTAAATCCCGTAACAAAAGTAGAGATAATCTACTTGTACGAGTATGTGGGTGATGTGTATTAAAAGCAACCGAGGTGCTGCCTCAGTAGGAAGTGACACTTACTGATCCTTCTGTTGGTGCATGTTTTAAACATTTTCAGAACTTTTGGTAATGTAGTTTATCTGTTGTAGGAAGACAGAAGCAAATGTAATTCCTCTGGAGTCGAGCAATTATTACACTTGATCAGTAGCTCAGTGTATGCCATAGAATAGTTTCTCACTTCGGATCTTAATCAGGAGAATGCTAATAGCACTGCTTTGCCTAGCTGATTGCCTTTGTGTTTGTGATCCTGCATTATTGTTGCCACAAGCTATTTAACCTATCAGAAACAGATCAGATCATCATTAACCAGGCTTTAGGTCTAGTTGTTTTTCAGTCTTTATGGGGGGAAGAAATCAAAGGAATGTAAGACAGGAAAAGACAGCAGATAATAATGAATTTGGAAAGATCGTATTAATACATGTGTTGCCCTATAACTTGGGGTATTTTTTAATTTCAAGCAACAAATCCGCCTATCTGATTCTGTCAGGTTTTGTCTTTCTTTCTAATTTTACTTTGCATTTCAAAACAGATTTAGGAGAAGTGTGCAGTTTGCATCTAGCACAATTATAGATTATGCATTTAAATTTAAGCGGATATAAGTATTGCGAAGTATAAGACATCTTTTTTCCCAACTTACTAGTGCTTTATTGTGTATTTATATATAGTGGATATAAGACCATTTTTTTTTTCTCTGTTTATGTTGGTCTTAGTCTTATTGTGACCAGTTGGCTCAACAGGGAAGAATCTGAACAAAATTTGCACAGGAATAGTTAATGGGGGTTGCAGAATTCTGTTTTAGCTTGCAAAGAACACGGAAAAGATAAAACAATTTTTAAAATGTATAGTATTTAGATTAGCTCTTATAGCTATTATAAAAACCAGTGAAATGTACCAGGAGGTTAATGTTAGAACTGGAAGATATTAAAATGTCTGAGCACTTGTGTATTTTTCAGCAAGTACTGTTAGGGGTAACTTTGTCAGTGCAGCTTTGCCAGCAGATTTGATGGAAAGCAATGCTGAAATCTAGGCGGGTTTTGGAAGTTAAATGTACCTGAATCAAGCCTGTATAAATCAGTGTGAAATAGCTCCCCTATAATAGCAGAAGATTGTCTCATATAAATTTTGCATTTGAATGTATCTGAACAAGACAGATTTTTTTTTTTATCCTTAAATAATCCCAAGGAACAGTGTAACCGGTTTTGATAAAAATTGATAAAGGGTCCTTTATGGTTGAGAGAGACTGTAATTTCCTGATTGTTCTTCATGCCTCCCCTTGTGTTTTTCACTTTCATACAGTTGTGCCGTTCAAGATATATTGTATCCCCAAAGGCTGCTTCCAGTAGCGTGGATCAAAGTAGTACCTATGAACACCCTAAGTACCCAGAGTCATTTCTGAAAAATTAAACATGCTATGTTTGCTTGCACGCTGATTGGGGCACTCTGGTTGCTGATAGCAATCAGTATGAACTTCCCTACTGCTGATGTAATGATGATGAATGCTGTGACACTGCTATTTCAGACAGCTCTTCTCAGCGGATGCAAACCACTTGTTAATGAATTGAATACAACTACAGCAGCAGTGAATAAAACAGGGAAAGGGTTTTTTTTTTTAAAAAAAAACCCCAACACATTAAAAGATAGCCCATCAAAAAAAATGCAGCAGACAAAGGCAGAAGAAGGTTTAAGTTCCCAAGAACCAAACCAGTCTTAACAAGCAAATTGAGAATTTAAGATATCGATTCCTGCCCAAGCGCTTGTACTGAAGCAAGTAGTCTTGTTGACATCAGTAAGTCTGTTTGGATGAATATAGATTTGCATGATCTGGTCTTTAAAACTAACTTGCTCAATATAAATGCAATGATTTTAAAAAGTAATTCAGAGAGGAAAAGGAGCACAGAGCTGAAAATTTCTTGAAAAATCAAAGTGTCTCTTCAGAAAGGGTCATGCTTCCTGCTCTTCCATGCAGAGGGCTGCTCCGCTGGTTTTGGTTAGTTGGCACTGTGAGAAAATGAACAAAAAGACTTTTTTTTTTATTCCTCCATATATTAAGATGATTATTTTTACTACTGTGGGGCACAGTTTCATGACCAGCGTACACCGGGACCGGAAATTATATCATTTAGAATTGCCTGAAAGAATTTTTTTGTTTGAAATACATTTGCAGCATATTGCCATTTGTTGACACTCTGCTTAAAAGAGACAGTTTTACTGATTTAACTAATTCATTGCAGTAGCTTGTTCCTAAAATTTCTCCAATTTAATATGCAATTGGTGAAAGTTTACATTTATGATGTAAAAAGAAGAGACACACCTGCAGGCAGGTTGCTGTTTTGAGAGGGATTAGGTTTAAAATTGGGATCCGGAATTAATTGTGCCGTGTGTTCAGGCTTTAGGGAAATTACAAAGGGTTCAAGCATGGTTGAATGGGAAAAAGCCATGAATGTTTGCTTTCAGGAAGGAATGTTTATCCCTCTATTTACCTATGAAAGTTCAGGCTTTTGCCCATATACTGTTATAGCATTTTCTTGCCATTCATATGCACATGGAGATGCTGGATAGCCGATAGAAGCTAGCTTTCTGGTGTTTTGAAAGCAGAGCTCCTTGCTGCAGAATAGATATATATTGTCTCAGGCTTGGGGCAGGAACAGAGAAGTCACTGACCCACAAGCTGGGGAGGGCCATGAACACCGTCGTATAAACCACTTTGTATTTTAATGTGAAGACGATGTCAGGATGGCTGATTTTCAGAATGCTTTTTGATAGGGATTAGCAGCCAGTGGAAAGAAACCTTCACATTGTCCTGGATATTTATATTTTTTTTTTTGGTAGACTTCAGTTCTCATATTTCATTACAAATTCTGAGAGAAGATAAAAATCACAGCCAAAATTAAGGAGAATGATTCTAGAAGACATGTGTCTGGTTTGCATTTTCAACTTGGGCTTAAGTTGTTCTTCATGCAAAGAAAGATTTTTGAGGGCACCATATTGATTTCCAGTTGACTGCTTCCCTATCGGGCATGCTTGGCAAAACATACCAAAACACATACCTCTTATTATTAGTCATGCCATCTCTCCCGACTTTCCTTACTCTCCCAGCCATGCGTATCACTGTGGAGTTGGTAGGGCACTGGAGTGTAACTGGAGCTGCTGGAATTCCTGCAGACGCCCTTGCCACACATGCGTGGGCTGGGAGTGGGAGGAAGGAAGGCACGGGAGGAAACGTCTGCGGTGCTGGGGCCATCGGCTCGTGGTGCATGGTGTAGAGCCAAGTAAGAAAGTTTACTCTTGCCGTGTTCCCCCTTCCATGCTGACATGAATAAAAGCAGCCTTCTGTGTGTAAACTAAGCAGACATGAACCAGAACAGGTACCAAGAGCAGATGTTTATATTAGCTCGTGGCCAGTTCTGCAATTTTCTGACCAAAAATTCACTTCAAGCTGCTACTTCAGGCCTCTATTCTGTACTAGTGTCCACACTGGGTAGCATAAAACAGGAAAGTGGTAGAAGGTGGTGGGAAGTGTGGAATTATATCTCCTGGTCTTCCCTCCATTAAAAAAAAAAAACCAAAAACGCCAAACCACTAGAAAAATCTCATTGGTAGGCTGTTGGGGAAAGAAAAAAATAGCCAAGAGACTGGATGGATGCCAGTTTGAGCAGCGTGTTGTTCTTGAATTGCTGATGATCCAAAGATGCTTTTTAAGAGATTAAAGCTGTGTTAACTCCTTACAGTACCTTTGTCTCCTTCCTTTTCTGAGCAGTGGGTAGGATCAGACTGTAATGGAAGTACTGTCCTGCCGTAGCAGAGAGGGAAGGAGGTGGAGATAAGTCAGGGCACCTTGCTCATATCTGCAGAGACATCTGCGTGGCAGGAGGTGGTGGAACCACTGTAGATACCTGTCATCGTTTTTGTGACCTTTGCCCAAATGTTTCATGCCACTCTGCTGGCCTTGTGAAATGAGGGCAAAGTATGTGGCTTCTTCCTTTCTAATTGAGTAGGGAGCATAATTGTTTCCTTTCATGTCTTTTGGCCAAAAGAAACAGGCTTGTGAGCTGAGGACAGAAGAAAACGGGGGGAAAATTCTGCAGCTCCCCCTCCCAAGCTCACACAGTCAAACTCTTTGATGTAAATGAAGATGTGAACTGAATAGCAGACTTGGCCCTTAAAAGCCAAAACAGAAGAAAAATAACCACAACTGAGAATGTGTAGCTTTTAAAATTCCCTCAGAGACAGCATAGAAAGTTACTCTTTTTAGAGAATATTGAAGAACTCGACGGAGGGTACTCCGAACACAAGAGGGTACTTTGAAAGACCTGCTTGTGCAGCATCCGGAGGCTGGGTAGAGGCAGATTTTGGTATTTATTCGGCCAAGGCTCTACAGAGAAAACAAACATGTTGTTGTCAGTGTGGGGTGAACAGCTTGGCAGCATCCCCAAATTTCTGCCAATGCAAGGAACTGGAAAGTCTGATATATATAATAACTGACCAAAGCTGTGGGTGCTCTAGCATGAGGTGTGCAAAGGTAAAGAGGGACAAAGCATATGAGAAATTTGGAAAGATGCTTTTACCAAGCTCATATGAGACCTCTCCCCAAGGAGATCTGTGCATTGCTGGGTACCAGTGAGGGTTGTTGCAAGTTGAGTATTGTTAGATCTCTCCTGCTTCCTTTTTGAAGACTCTTGACATTCCCCTTCATGTTCTAGTAGGAAGTTGTTTCACAGATCACAATAATATTTATAGCACTTTCACAGGTAGATCTTAGAAGTACTCTGCCATGGCAGTCAGAGCTTTGTTTTTCTGCTTTTTAGCAAAAAGGATCTCAACGGAGGAAAAATGCCTTGACAAAGGTTAGACCAGTAGGTTGGTGGCAGAGAGTCTCTGGTATCTAGTCCAAGTCCCTGGCTCTGCTGCCTAGCTAAATAATGATTCATTTAGGGATTGGGCTCTTCTTTGATCCCTACTGTATAACAATGAGGCTTTGGAGTGTTTTATTGTGCTATTAAAAAGAACTCCTACTAGGGAGGTGGGAAGGGGAAGGTTTACTAGACAGCTGTGTTTGTGATGAATTGGCTTTGTAGCCTTTTTGGAGTTTGTTTTTTTGGTTGTGTTTTTTTTTTTTTTTGGACTGTCAGACTTGGGCAAACAGGTTGCTAATGTAATTACACTTCATTATAGTTTACTTTGTGGTTTGTTTTGAAGGCTTTGGTTTTTTAATTCATGTAAATGTTGTTCTAGAACAGTGTGACTTCCTTCCCTTTCAGACCCCTTTAGCTAATGACTGCAGTGCTGTTCAGAACTGAAAACACTCTATTATTTTTTGTTGTTGTTGTTGCATAGGATTGTGTTCAAACTACCAAAGTACCCAGGTACTTTGGTTCTAAGCGTGATGTGTGCTGAATATTGATGGTTTGTGTAACGCTTACCTGGAGAGACCACTGCGCGTCAAGTTAAACTGCAGACCGGCGCTTGGAAATGCTTGTATTCTTCACAGCCCAAGATCCCTGCTGTCTCAGGGCCTGGTGTGGCCCCGTTAACAGGCAGTGTTACCCTTTTGGAAGCTGCTGGGCTTCTGGAGTTTATGTCAGGAATGTCAAAGCTCTGAGAATAAGCAGAAGTGATATGCGGGGTATAAATTGAATGTATCACTGGAGATGACACTGAGAACAGCCAGGAAAGGCAGAATAACCAGACACGCACCTCTGCGGAGTTTTCCATTTTCAGCATTTTCGTGCAAAAGAAAGTGATCTCATTATCTGCTGCTAGCAATATTTGCCTTTCCCTGTGGTTTTCAGGGTGTTGCTCCAATGCACTTTTGTTTGAGTTAGATTTCTGAACAAACAGAGTGAGAGATGTTTACACGAGTAGGACAAGGTGTAGAGATAGACAGGATAATTCTTGCTACAGTGTGTTCGGACAGTGTGAATGTTGAAATTTAAATATTTGTCTTCTACAGTCAACATGAAGGTCTGCCTTGATTTCTTTTGCGTTGTTCTAAAGTGCTCTGGACATAGGAGAAAAATACCTTTTTTTTTTCCCCTGGGTCCATTGAAGCCCTACAGGCTTCAAAAAAATGGACCTACTCATCAAGCAGCGTAGTGGTTTGTGATGCTGTTTCTCTTTAAAGGCAAACATACTTAATTTTGGTGTTAGTGCTTCCTTAAATTCCTCAGGAATTCAGGCATGCAAACATGATTTGATGGGCATCCAGAAGTGGCCTGTGGGCTGCTAATTCAGTTGTGCTGCAGGCTCTTCTTCAGGTGAGAGGTGTGAGAGGTTTGGGGCTAAGCTTTCACATAGAATTTAAAGTTTATGGCTCTCTTGTTTCATTCAGGTATTAGTACAAGGAGAGCTGAAGTAATGAGAAGTCATCATGGAGGCGCAGTCCCATAGCTCTACCACGACAGAGAAGAAAAAAGTGGAGAATTCCATCGTGAAATGCTCCAGTCGAACAGATGTCAGTGAGAAAGCTGTTGCCTCCAGCACAACTTCCAATGGTGAGTAACAGCAGGGATTTATTAGCAGCCAAACCTACAGTAATTTTATGTTCACTGCATTCCTTGTGAATTGAGCATTTGCACCTGGATCGGTGTTTGTTCTACGGAAGGCTAAAGAAAACGAACAAGGCCGGGGGGGTGGTGGGTGGTGGTGGAAAGTGGTAGGGTACAATAAGGCCTGTTTTGGCATCAGGCACAGCCTTTTTCTTCCAGATGTTCTAATTTGAGATGTAAATGTGCTAAGTTATTTATTATAGGAAGTTCCTGTTTTTGGCGTTTTGGAAATTGTCTTGATTAGCCTGGCAGGGCTTGCGAGTGCTTTGCATTTGGCCATTGAAATCTCTTACACTAGTTAGATAATTAGTTATTACAAAAGAGACAGAAGTAGCTCTGTCAAAATTAATGGCAAAGGGTTTTTTTTCTTCTCTTCTTTTACAAATAAACTTGCTTCTCACAAAGGGCTGCCCCCACTTCCCCAAAGTTCTTTAATGGCCAGGGACAAAACATCGAGCTAAGAGTGTATCCTCCTGTGAATTCATTTCAAAGTTGTGAATGTACAGCTTGTAGATTTGCAAAACTGGAGTAGTTTGCTTAATTCTCCCCAGAGATTACCTCACTTGACAATTTTACATACTCTGCCTCTCCAGGGAGTGTGTAATCCCAGCCCTGGGATTGCTGAGTGCAAAAGGGCTGAGTGTATTAGTCCCTACTAATGCAAAACTTTCTTTGCATTAGGAAAGAAAATTGCTTGAAAAGGCGTGGGTAAATTTTAGGCCTGTGGATTTTGGATAGCTGCAGATTAACTGTTGGTTTTTGCAAATCAGTCTAATAATGGTTAAACGGAAGATATCTTTCTGCATATGTGGAGTCCTGATCCCTGGCAAAACATTTGCTGTTCATCCTTTCTGCGTCCATCATGCTCACTCATCTGGGCTTGTGGTCCAGGTCAGGTTCTTACTTTGATATCTTCAAGAAAGGTTTCTGCTTTCTCGAAGAAGCATGTATCTCCCACTAGACTAAAGCAGAAAATACATGAATCCTGCAGCCATACTAGAAGGGAATCTCTGTGGGTCAGTAAAAATTAGATGGCACAAGTCCCAGTATCCTTCTGTGTGACTGGACTTCAGATTCAAAGCACACTCAGCACCTGCTGACCTACTAGTTGGAGTTGATCCCCACGAGGGTATAGAAACTCTTGAGCAGCTATGGAAAAAGTTGCATCAGTTTTCTAAGGCATATGAAATTAGATCCTCAGCTGGTGTAAGTCAGCACAGATCCGTTGCTGTCAATAGAATTACAGTGGTTCACATTAGCTGAAGAGCTCCCCATTGTAATTTTTTTTTTTTGATAATAGGATTTTCCACATTGGCCCAACTTTTCAAACAGATGCACACTTAAACACATATGCACATTGTTTGACGTGTCAGGGGTTTGTACTCAATCTCGGTATTGGCACATACCTCTGACTGTTTGGGCTAGCTTTAGCGTTATCGCTAAACATTTAGATTGAAGGGGCTAAAAATAAAGCCTTCAAGATGTTTTTGCCTAATTCTGACACTGATTTACCCTGTGGTCAAATAATTTTCTCGTCTCTCTCTCACTTAAACGCACGTGCGTATTGTTTGATGTGTCAGGGATTTGTACTCAGTCTTGGTATTGGCACATACCTCTGACTGTTTGGGCTAGCTTTTACCTTATTGTTAAACATTTAGAATGAGAGGGCTAAAAATAAAGCCTTCAAGATGGTTTTTTCTGCCTAATTCTGACACTGATTTATTCTCTCTATTCTACCTATCAGCTTTAAGGGTAATAGTTCTTAACTACCCGCTTCATCTAGATGCTGTATTACTGCATGTCACTGGCTTCAAACTCCCAAGAGCTGCAATGATTATAAGTCTAATGAATGACTAGAAATTTCTGTCACCTTTCTGTCTCCCGTTAATGGAATGAGATGCTAATGTAGTATATACATCCTGGGCCCTGAGGCTTCGGTTTGTTAAGGTAATGACAGTTACCTTCGTTTTCAGCGGGTGAGGGTTGGTCTTGTTAGTCTTTGTATTTAGGGAAGTCACCAGGATCTCCAAGGTTTGAGTTTCTAATCTACTGTCATGTATAACCAAGAATGACTTTCCAGAGACACAGGGTTGGGCTTCAAAGGGATGAAAAATTCCCGTCCTTCCTGGATATGAAAAATTTCCTCTTAGTGTAGAGACTCCCTGGAGTATGTACCAAAACAAATACTAATACCAAAACTTTAGGAACTTAAACATGAGTTTTGCTGTTGCAGTGTTTTATAGTTTTGCTTCTTGCAGATGTGATTGTCATGATAATGAATTTTGGTTACAAGGACCCATTTGCTTGAAAGCTGGAGCTTGCATCGCATTTGCGTCTTTTTTTCTTTAATGTTGGAATGAGTATTATTACAGGAACATCATCAATTGATATAAGACACCACTCCTACAAAACATGCAGCTTTGGTTGATTCAGTGCCTTTTTTTTTGCAGAGGGCTGTGGTAATGTTAAATGGTTGTGATTTGCATTTGAATGCTCTGTTAAACAAGGTAAGGTACCCTTAAAAATAACAAAAGGACAGAATGATTCGTGCTGTTTTTGTCAGGAGACTCTGCTGTCATTGCAGAGCAACATCTGCCTGTCATACCGATGTCACCTCATAAGCACGTCTAATATCAGTGTTTGTCTCCTTCGGGACAGCACATTAATTAGCAAAGTTTGCAGAGTAACATGTACTTGAGTGACAGCTGTCTGAGGTGTGATGTAGAAACTAGTATTTTCTCTGTAGCTCTGCTGTCTTCTGAAGTCAGAACTTGGATCATAAATAGATTGAAAGCTTTTAGTTACCAGTTTTACCCAGTAGCAGAATCTATGTTAAAACGAACGTTAAGTGTGGAAAACTTTTAAATCACATGATGTGCAAACTGTTTATTGAAAAGACTGGTGTAAACCTGGGCGCAAAGGAAAAGAAAGTGGGAAAGGTGACGTGGAAGGGCTGCTCGTGTGTTAGCCCTGAATACATAATGCAAGTGGAGAGGCCCAGACTTGTGGGTGCCCCTCGGAAGGTACCAGCTGCACTGGAGGCTCAAACAGTAAGCAAGCCTGAGCTGTAGTTTACACGTTAGCCACTTCGGCTGAGCTCCTGCCATTACTTGATACAAAAAAGATTTCTGCTGCGCTCACCTAGCTACAAGCTCTGACTATATTGCTAAGATGCCTCCACTGTGTTAGATAAGGGCCTGCCAGCATTTCCATTATAAACCCCTAATTTCAGGGATTTATAACTAAGCCATTAAAATGTGCTCCAGGCTGAAACATGTGGGGAAGGTCTTAGTGCTGGAGCAAATTAAAACTTCTTTTAAAATATATGTGATTGAAAAGGCAAAAAAAAAAAATCATAACTTGTAATAACTAACAAAAATCTTTGGTGCACTTTGATCCCCAGTGGGACTTTGTAATTTGGGACCACGCTTGCTTTGTTTTGAATTCAATTTTGCAAGCTTTTAATCTTTTCTCCTTTATGTTTCATTTTGTGTATCTCAACCAAACTGCACGCAGTTTACTAGGATACATTTCTTTGAAAATTGTTCCTTTAACTCCTTCTTTGTTTGACTGCTATATTTACTGCTAGGCTAATATCCAAGGAGGGAAAACTTAAAGAAAACTGCTGATGGAGATGCTCATTCACAAAAGGCTCTATGAATAAAAAGTTCGTGCTAGGGTATAAAGTAAGCTTACTTTTGTGTGTCATGTGGTTTAATAGCCTCAGACTTACCTGCTTTGGCAATGTAATAACAACAACAAATAAATACAGTGACCATGTCACTGGCTTTACACTGGAGTAATGAGCCCTCTGTCCCGGACCACCTTGCTATGTTGCCAGGCCTTGTCTTCTCACATGGCCCATCCCCACCAACTTTCCTGGAGACAAAGCAGTAAGACCCTGTTCCCTACCATGTCTGTGCATGTATTTAGGTCATCGTCCTGAAAGTTGTTGCGTGCACACACAGGTTTCTATCAAATTGTGCAAGGAGTGGCTTTCTGAAGAGAGGTATCCATTTATAAACTCATTTAAATGAGTTCTGTGCTCCCCTTGAAGAGCCTTCGCCTGGTATTGCAGGTCATGAAACCTGCCCTGCTAGACCTCCATTGGATAATATGATGCCTCCTTAGAATTTCAAGTAATCTCAGGGTTAAAAACAAACGCTGCAAACGTTGAGGGGTCCGCACAGCAACCTGCCTTGCTGAAGTGTGATGAATGCCAACGCGGAGGCTTTTTCTTGACCGCTCCTCCATGCTGCTCTGCTGGCAAGCGACATGGCAGGCAGGGCGAGCAGTTTGCCCTCCCCTCGCAGCCTGGCACACGAGCTGTGGCTGAGATCAGCAGGGTGCGAAGCCGGTAGGTCAGGCTGAGCACTGAGCAGAAACCACAGGGCTGTGGCGCCGGCACCAGGGCAGCACCCTCCTGCACCCCGGGGAGTCACCAGCCCTCCGGAGTCCCAGTGCTGCAGTAAAGCCTTCAGCTCCAGTCCAGCAGAGTATTCATGCGAACGCAGAGGAATAGCTCCCTTGGCCCGAACGTGGGCATTTGCGTCCTTACAATTAGGCAGTGGCTCTAATGCTTTGCCAGGCTGGCCGCTTCAACTCCACACTCTGCTTTGTAGGTGAATCGGGTTTATTGTTCGAGTACTTCCTAAGAGGCGTGGACCAAAAAACCCTACGCTGACCTAATACAGCCCTCAGCTATAAGCAATTTATTTATTTTTTTCACTAAATGTGTAGCATGGATATAATTAATTCTTCACTTTATTTTCTGAAAAGTACAGGGAATTTCACTTTAGGGTGAATTAATACTTTTACAAGGCAAACCTGCACTTTGCAACATTGCTTGGTGAATATTATGAGATTATAATACTGTGTTCAACTGTGATTTATTTATGTTTGGCTTGTAAGTTTTGTCAGTGACTAAAATGCTCTCTTCTTTTGCACGTTTTGGCTCTAAACTGTTTTTAACGTTGCATTAAAACAATGCAGGTATTGTATAGGGAGTCTTTCAGTGTCTTGACAGGCAAGCACTTATTTTCAGTTTGATGTGTTTTGTCTAGTTTTTGACCCATGAGCTCGTTCCAGTGTAATCTGATATTTCTTATTAACCTATTACTCTGCCTTAAAAAAAAAGCTAATTATAAACGTATGTAGGTTGTGGACTTGACTACCTTTATCAGAATCAGATAGTTATTGAGAACATACTTTAAAGTGATAGAAAGCAGAAATTATTATCTTAATGATGATGTAACTTAAAACCAAGCTTGATAGATGAATAAATGAGAGGAAGTTCATTCGTCCACTTTGATTCTTTCAGAAGAAGAGCCAGCTTCATCTGTCTCCTTTTTTTTTTCTTCCTAGTAGTTCTTTCAGGATTGAATGAGGGAAGTACTGAGCAGTCTGCAACCCCATAAGAATCACATTTCCTGTTTAAACTTTGAGTTGGTTACTTACCCTGCTGCTTGCTTTCAAGCTCACCATAAAATAGGTGTTAATCATAATACCCATTCTTGGCCCCCTCATTGGACTGATGTGCTCAGGGTCCCGTTGAGAGGTCAGGGTTCAAAAGAGGTTGTTAGGTATCAAGAGACCTTGCCTGTGCTATTTTAGCAGCCTGCAAATTGAGTCCCGAACTGATTATATGAGACCTGATTCTGTAAAGTGATCAGGAGATGCCCTCCTCCTCCTAAAATCAGAGGGAATGGAAGGGCCTTCTTCACATCTCATTTTCAGGTCAAGAAGGAAACAACATCTTGTGGATATTGGAAGCGACAGTCTTCAATGTGTAGGTTTTTCAGAGGGTTTTGTTTTTCAGCAAGGCAAATATTGCAAGTAATTCCTATCTGTAATGGTGGCGTACAGCAGCATGAAAAGTAAGGGTACAATGGTCATGTGGTGGTGTGCAAAAGTGAGAGCAAATATCTGAACTTGTAAGATTTTGTATACCCTTCTGTTCTAAGAATTGTGGCCAGGTTTTAGGAGAATAAACTGAAGGAAGGTACCTATCCTTGGGGAGGATGACCTCTCCTGATGGTTGGAAGTAGTGGAAGAAAAGCATTGGAGGTTGTAATTAAGTGGGGACTGTATGTCTTGGTATATTTTAATCTGATGTGAGTAGCTGATTAAATACATGTTCATTCGGACTAAGGCACCCATGGTCCTTTATGCTTACTAATAAAATTTCGGTCATCAAGTTAGGGTTTATTGAAGACTATAATAACTCATTCTGCCTGATACCATTTTCTAGTGTTGTTCCTCAGTGAGCCAGCCCTACCCTTACCCTGCTCTAAAGCCAATGATCTGCAAGTGCCGTACAGTATTGCTTCATTAATTCTGCCGAGATTTCCCTCCTTTTTCCCCCCCCTTCTCTCCCCTCCCTGCAGTGGTTAATAGCATAAGGGATATTAAATGTCAATCCTGCTGTATCCCTTTGCAAGTTCCAGAAAGAGATGATTGAGTGGCTTATCCCTGCAATCACTGTAATCAGTAAGTAATGACTTAACATCCTGCTGGATAACACGAGGTGGAATCGGGAGAAAACATTAGTTAGCAGCAGAAGCTTGCCACCTGGACAAGGTGGAGGTTAAATTTAGGGAATTATACACTGGGGATTTTTTTTTCCTGAAAAACAACAACAAAAAAAACCCCAACCCACCCCAAACACCCAAGCAGCCATATTACAGTTATACGTGGCTTTTGAAATAGAGGAGGAAGTGATTATGATAAAAGGGTTTAAAATGGGTCTCTGCAGTACGACAACGGTACTGTGCTCTGTAGCTTGTGCTTTGCAGGAGTCCAGTATCAATCAGACCTCAAAAAATTCAGGCATCACAGCCCAGAGTACTGGGGAGGGGTGGGGGGGAAGCAACCAAGAGGTTTGATTTTAAGTAGGAAAAAGGCTGCTGGCAGCTGAAGCTTCAGTGCTCTTGTGAGCCTTCCAGAAAAGGGCTCGCTCGCTGCCCATAAGTGCTGGTCTCTGGGGGCGATACCCTAAAAGAGAAAGTGCCTCCTAATGACCTTGCACCGCCGTGCCACCAAAGTGGGGAGGCTGCCTGGCAGCGTGGCCGGGCCCCGCAGCAGCACTGCTGCTCCAAGGGATGGCACCTTCCTCACAGCCGCTGGAAACGGGTGTCAGCAAACACACGGGTGCCAGGCGGCTGGGGGAGGTTGAAGGGCGGCTAAAAAAAAAATGAAGGCAGGAAAGTCTCTGAGAGTTTTCCTGGGTCCAGCCTTCGGAATCTGTAAGTGAAGGAGCTAAGTAGAGTAGATCTTCTTCATAAAGTAAATAAAGAGAATTTTTTAAAAATCCTTCTAATTGACTTAAAACCAGGCAACCCCTCTGGCAGGCACAGTATTTGGCTTTACGATTTGAGCTGTGTAAATTAAGGCAGTTGAAGTAATTAAATTACTTAACAGGTTTTCACATGGCATTCATCTTTTCTTTTCTAGATGTTTTCTGTTTCATATCTGTCTCCAGTTAAAATGAAATAATCAAGCCTCAGTGTTGCATTTGATTATATCCCTGCTCTGTATGTTTCTATTTACTTCCCCCCGCCTTTTTTTTCTTTTTTTCCCTTTTTCTTTTCCGGAAGATATAAAGCCTCAGCTTCTGCTTACATAGAAATTGTTACTAAATGCAATATGCCAATAAGTGGGTGAAGTGTGCTTAGGGTATGGTATGTGATTATGTGAAGAAGGTACTGTATTAAACCTACATTCTTTGTATTCTTTCCAAGCCATATCTCGTTATTTTGGGGGTAAGGTTGGGAGGAGAGGGAGATGCATTCTTTTGCCATCCCAACTAAGAAGGAATGAGATGGATTTTATTGCTGTGTTATTATGTTATTTCCTATTAAAAGTCTTTGCCTTTGATGTATACTGCAAGTGGTCACAATTTAATTTGCAGATTCTATTTTTGTTCGTAAGTCTGGTGATTCATAAAAATGTTGATTTACTTGTAAATGTGGTCTGGACCTACTGACGAATGTGTATTTCAAGTGTGCAGAGGCGCTCTGGGGAAGAGAAGTACATAGGAAATACTGCGTTTTGTTCAGATGATTTTAAAATTTGGCTTGTAAGGCTTTATGGGTCAGACTATCAAAAAGCAGCTCCTAATTGTGTGCCTGCAATCAGCTGGAGTCTTGCTACACACGAGCTGTGTGTGCACATTCTTTGCACATGCCAACTGCTTAAAATACGCTGGTTTCCATTCATTTAGTACGACTTCTCATGCATGTTCCACACGCAGCCAAGTGGAAAGGCGAAAACTTAAGTCCCACACATGGAATAGCTTGAAAATGCACCCAGATATCCCAAACTAAGTGGATTTTTTTGTTCTGCTTAATAGAACAGATTTGTACTGATAGAGTTTTTCCTAAGATGGGATCATAAATGGCTGAAACTTAAGTTAGTATTGCAAACTGTACTCTCTCTCTGTCCCTGTCGTGTGCTTGCTTTTCTCTTCTTTTCCAGCATCAGGGTTCATACATAACAACAGAGGATTTTGTAGAAAAGTTCCTTCTGGGCCTGACCGGTAGTGTTTGCCTCTCCTCCTGGTCTCTCTCTTTTCTGCCCTTCTTTCTCTCCTTTCTCTTCTCTTTCTTTTCTTGTCTTTCCTTTTTTTTTTTTTTCTTTCTTTTAGTTTTGAGAAAGTTGAGTTCCATCCCAATTATTAAATCTTCGGAGACCATTCCCACATGGTTCTGTAAATGGTAGCTTCATCCTGAGTTCTTTCATCTCTTTTCCTGCTCTCCTGGCTTGACAGTTGAAAAGGTCTGACTGTGCCACACAATGGTTTGATTGGTTTCTCTAGGGGAGGCTTTACCCTGCCTCATCATTCGCCAGGCAGGTGGACCAGAAAGTCTCTTGATTCTTTTGTTGCCTCTCAAAGTCCGAGGTCTTTGACTGAATAAATCCTCCGTCATGGGATAATTTGCTAAAAGGAGACTGAAAGATGTGAGAGAAAAGCCTTGCTACTTGGGTGCTGAATTAATGAAATAACTGGGCCTTGGAGTTTGCAATTGAAAAATCACCAGGAATGCAATGGGTGGAGACAGGCTTCAGAATGCAAGCCCGTTACTTCCCCGTAATAAACTATGAGAGCTTTAAATGATATTACTAAATACGTCGGCTTGCCTGGCCACCTCCGGTTATTTGCATTTGCAGCCCCGTTCGGCAGGGGAAGCCCGAGCAGAATAAAAGCCGTTTTGGTGCAGCGCCTCGTTAGTCATTAGATTATTACGAGGGGCTGGAAAGAATTCCATATGACAGAACTAGGGTTGAGTTAACACAGGACGAAAAGTAATTTACAGATAGGCTGTCCTCAGCCATCTTCGTAGCCCCTGATAAGGTTTCATTTCAGAATGGATAGGCGACATTTCCACTTACGGGCCCATTCTGCGACACCTGTGATAACAGCTTCTGGATCCTAATTGAAATTGGTTTCAAAATGGATTTTCACTTTTCTCTGTCTGTGGAAAATATTGAATGGACTCAGAGCTGCCACAGAGAATCCCAGACCTTGGAAAATGGAGCAAGAAGCCAGGATCATCTTTCATAACTGTGTCGATGATATGACAGTTTTGTTATCTGTCTTATTAATGAAATCATTGATCACCTGATGAGGGAGATAATAAACTACATTTTTGCTGCTGTTCGGGAGGCTCAATTAGATTTTTTAAAAATACAGATGGGGGAAAACCAAGCCAAAACAATGAAGCAAACGCTTTCAGGTCTATTTTCAACTTTGCTTTTCTTGAAGATTTTTAGACAGAAGTCGTCTCCGGGACTGCAAAATGATGACTGCATGTTGAGCGTAAAAAGGGAAAAAAAAAAACCCCAAAGAAAACCTGATGCTCACGTTAAGACTTAACTATTGTTTTTTGTTTTTAACAAACCGCTTTAAGTAAATAACACTTAAGTGCTAGTAAGTGCCATGGAAACTCAGATGAACTGAGAAACAATGGAGCTCAATTTTAGCTGAAGTGGGATTAGTGATCCCAACTCTCTGAATGCCCTGACGTGGACAAAGGCCGGTGCTAAGCGCCCTGATGCTGGTTCTCCTGAAAATTATTTTTTCTTTAAAACCGGGCATCAGCCTTTAGTTGTTAAAGCTACTCAGGCATTTTGGAAAAATAAGTTCCTTCCTCTTTTTTTTTTTTGTACTAATGGACTTGAGAAGATTTTTTAAACGCCAGCAAACGTAATAAACCTCCTGCTCGGGATAAAATGCTTGTGCAGGCTTCGAAAATAAAACGGGAAAGGATTCTGTGATGTGTTGTTTCCCTGGCTGTTTTCTAATTATTGAGGAAAGAGATAAATCTGTTGTTTGTGCTTGGTTGCTCTGGAATGCGCGCTGTATTCCTTGAGGAAGGTGGGAAGGGATAGTTTTTCTGAAGAGGGATGCCGGTGACTTCTCATATTTCACTGTGAATTGTATCCTAGGTGTTTCTTCAGTCCCTCCGCTGGTGTGGGTCAATCTATCCCCCTTTTTAAGCTTGAAAGGGGAGCTCTGATCAAAGGCTTGAATGATGTCACTGATCTCTGGTGATTGATTAGGAACAGAAGTTCTGGAGCATTTTGCATGTCCGCCTTTTCCTTATCACTTCAAATCCATTAGTGCCTGCCCATTAGGGTAGCTTTCAATCAGGGGAAAAATAATCCACGCACATATACATGTGTGTGTATATATAGCCCCCATGTATATGAATATAGAGAGAAAAGGTATAGGAAAGTGTACAGGCTTCATGGTCTGAGTTATAAATGTATTTTGCTTTAATGTAAAAGGAAACAATTTTTATTGGTCTGTGTTGATAATCATTAATTGCTAAACTCTTTAGTGTAATTCTCCTCTGTTCTTCTGCAGCTGCTTTCACAGATTTAACTCCATGTAGGTCTCTGTCATCAGTGGGTTTTGGCTGCTTACCTTCATTTGCTGTAGTTTACCCAGAGAGGAACCATGCCCCTGCTTGTTATTTCTTTGCTGTGCCTGTGATGCACGTTAAGATCCACTGTGTGTGTCAGTGGCTTAGAGATATTTTTTAATCAGAGATTGAAAAATTAATATTTTAACTGTACGTCTCTTGCAAGTTCAGAGTTAGCCAGAATGTATGTTAGGCTGTTAAGGGAAAAGATCTTTTCGTTCGAAAAGGAGGAGCAGTCCTCTGACTCTCGGTGGTGTGGGAGGTTGGGCGATGGGGTTTAGTGGAGTACATAGGGGTGGTGTGTGGGAGCAAGCGGTACAGGACTTGAATCTGACTTCACTGTGGTATAGATGAGGAAGATGGGTGGTGTGAAGCTAGAGTCGGTTCTTAAATATCCCTCTTCTAACAGCATATTGTGATTTAAATGAGGAACTCAAAAACTCCGCACAGGCTTTAAAAATCTTGAGTTAATTAATTATTCTGGTAAATGGAAGCTTTCAGTGTGTAGGATAATTCAAAAATGTTAATGTTATTTTCGTGTATCTCTTTTCCCCTTTCCTTTCAGTAGGTCGGCTCATTTCTCTCTCTCTCAAATCTCCTTCGCTCTCTCTTCTACTGTTGTGCATTTCACACCAGGAGATGACAAGTCTTGTGATTGCAGCAGAGGCAATTGAAAGAAAATAAAAAGAGAGTTCTTTTTCTCTGGTGCTGGCCCATGAACATACCGTAAAAATTGGATTAGACACACCTAGAGTTGGGATTGATTGCATCTTGAATGGGAAATTAGAACATCTGAAAAATTCCTTTTTGGATGGAACAGAAGCACAAGAAGGAAAAGTTGGATAGAAACCAGAGAAGAACTGTAAATCACTATTAAAGTTACTTCCTATGGTTTACCATTGGCTGTCAAAGAAAATTGCCTCAGGCTTGTTTATAGCTAATTCCTTCTATAGAAAACTTCAATTTGTGGACTGGCCTCTGAACGGGATTGATAACTCTGTTTATAGACCAGGATGGGTATCTAAAGATAACAGATAATGCAAATGAACCTTCTTTTGATAAGCCAGGGAAGCAATTATGGATATAACTTGGTTGATGGATTTCAGAGAGCCTTTTCACAGATTATAGATTTTTTTTTTTTTGCATTATAGTTTTCTTAGTGGTGTTAGAAAAACAAAATCGAAGTCACTCGAATAGAACTAAAAAGATGGAGCAACTGATATAACCAGTTTTCCTACCACTTGTAAACACAGGGAATCAGATTAAAAAAATAAACAGGCAGTCCTCAGCCTTCTCTGGGAGTAATATGATTTGATAAAAATGTGTGTTTAATATTCAATTTACAGTTTCATCCGAAGTGTGTAAACCTGGATGTCCCGTGGGAGTTTACAGCCTGCTCCAACTTTACCTCAGATAAAATGCTCCTCGTAAGCTGTCTTCCTGCTTTTATTTTCAAATTTGTATTTCTGCTAGACAGGAGGCTGGACCTCGCAAATTGTTTGAGTCTCGGGGGGGTGCTCAGCACCTGTGGTGATTAAGCCCTTAACCCTGGGATGATTTCAGTGCTGACCACAAGGCGTATCCTTGCAGAGCGGGCTCAGGAGGCGACTGCAACCGCCTAGCATACTTCCCTCTAAACTCTATGGATTTTCCCATTGGAAGTGCCCAGGAAGCCACGGCTTCTCACAGCCAAGAGGAGACCTTGGCAGGGATGGTGGCTGCTGGATAGGAGAGGGGAGGCTTGGCTTCACCACCTCAGCTGTGATCCAGCCTGCTGCTTCTGTGGGTTACGAACAATGCCCCATGCAATGGGTATGCGCTTTCCTTACCCCTTGGCCGTGGTGGGGCTGCCCCAAGGAGGCAAAGCTGCCCACTCCCCACAGCTCAGGGGACATCCGCCCCTTCCTGGAGTGAGGGCTCAAAACAGGGAGCATGACTTGCAGGATCCACAGGGAAATGAGGATGAGACAAAATGAACCCTGTAGAAGATGCGTGGTACGCATTCATAGTCACAATTTCATGTTGTTCTTTAGTGGTAGGACTGAGCTTTATTTCATGTAAGGCCGCAGTCCACAACTCAATGAAATACTGAAAGGATTTTTAACAACTTTTACTAGTCCAGGCTTTAAGTATTTACTCTTAGGTGTCGCTTTCTGGTCTCCTTACTGAAGCCATTGTCTTTTATTTGGTTCCCTTCAGTGAGATGTCTGGGCTTCCGACACCCTTGATCACTGAATTATAACCTTCATCTGTGAAACCTGAGATAACTTCTCATGAAGCTGTCTCAGGACCTAATCCTGGAAATGTGCTTTCTTTTGCAAATGTCCTATTTGAAGGCTCTTCCATATTATCAGGAAAACAAGAAAAAAATAATTATGACTTAGTTCCCATGCAGTTGTAATACCTAGTTTGAACTGCTCCAGGTTTCAGGGGTTTGGTAAGATACAAACTGCTTCCATGGGAGCAACATGTGAATCCTTTTATTTTAATTGATATTTAAATATTCAGTCACAAACTACTATAAAACTCTTCTGTTTTTCACAGGCGTTTTCAGTGCCTTCATAAAGGATCGCACCTCTCACTGGAAATCAAAACTGGAAACAGCATAATTTCGCTTAGAGAAATGGCAGACTTCTAAGCTGTTATCTGAACATTATTTTAAGCCTCCTTTTCTGAATATGTGTACGATGAATTATTTGTTACTTTCAGAGACTTTTGGCTGAAGAATTAGAATGAACGGGCATTGGCATCTTTCAGACACCATCACAGGTACAGGATAACAGTGCCTCTGCCAAAAAAGCATGGATCTGGAATCCCTCAAGGGATTTTTTCCAACTTCATTCCCAACATTCATCCCAACCTAAGTCAGTGCCATGTTTTCTAAGTATTGATGAAGGAAAAAAATGGCAGGTTTTATTTAATATTTTCAATTTGATATGCATCGACATCTTCCTCTGACAGTCTCCCTGAGCTTAAAATATCTGTTCCAAGGCACCATTTTGTTTGCCGACATCATAGAGGTTAATGTTGCATACATGTGAGCAGAAACAATTTGAAAGTCCTATTCTCAGCATTGATCACTTTCCTTTGGTTGTTCAGAGGATAGGGGGAGGTAGATTGGTTTTGCTGTTGAAATTTCCAAGGACCTTTTTCTACATCCATCTAACTTAAATTAGAATTAAAGCCTTGCATACATTTCCTTTGGCACCATGAAATAATTTATTTTTTTCTCTGAGAAATAACCTCAGCATGAAGGATACCAAAACATCTCAAGTAATAGAAATATTTCAAGGGACTGTGATTTATTGCTGCATTTATCTTCAAGGCTCAAAACAGATGCTAAAAATAAGCC
Source organism: Rhinoptilus africanus (assembly GCA_013400135.1). Taxonomy (NCBI): domain Eukaryota; kingdom Metazoa; phylum Chordata; class Aves; order Charadriiformes; family Glareolidae; genus Rhinoptilus; species Rhinoptilus africanus. Next base: position 155,998 of record VXBO01012700.1, read on the forward strand.
TACTTTCAAAAAAGTAATAATTATATATATAAATTAGGAAGAACTTTGAACAAAGATACCAAAAATTCCACGAGGTACTTNGAGGGAGGGAGCTCTGTGCTCCTCTATGGCACTCTCATTTAAACAGATTTCAGATGAATATTTTGGTTGTCATAGTTGGACTGAGAAGCTGTCAAAAATCAGTGTTTTAGCATTGTTAGACAGAAGTCATTGTTCATTGGACCAGTGCTCTAACTGCAGAGGTGTAAGACTCTGTATGTAGGCGCAGAGTAGTTGATACAGAATAACTTAGTATGAATTTTTGTAGTTGGTGAATCTCAGAAGAATATTGTATTTCAGACTCCTTAATTATGGGGGAAAATGTTACCTGTAGACATAAATGTTAGACACAAAAGGAGAGCAACAGAAGTTTTTTGTTTGAGTGTCTGAACACAGTTTAGACTGCTGCTTTTGCGTTTGCATTTGGCCAGGCAAACTGTGTTGCATTTGCATTGCTGACCCTCTGAGATGTGTAGGCTTTTTGGGAAGTGAAGGCAGAACCTGAGGCCAATGCAAGAACAGAGCAGGACATGGGCACAGTGTTTCGTGCTGGCTTTTTTGGCAGTCCCAGATAAGCCAGACTTACTGGCCAGGCCTCTGTAAAAGTGGGGTTGCGTTGGGCATGTGCTTGACAGGGATGTGACGGACATTTCTCCTATCTGCAGGTCTCAGGCGTGGTCTGGCTGTATGCAGTATTGCCTTGTACAGATGCTTCTGGATTTTCAGGAATCTTGGCTGCTGTGGAAACCAAATCCTTGGCGCTCTGGTTGTGAGAGTTCCCTGTCTTGCAGGATTAAACTTACTCTAATGTGGAACGTATCTAAACAATGAGAAATTTAGAGGAATCTAAGGAAAATCATGTATTTTGTTTGGCTTACATTTTTTTTTTTTAGCGATAAAGAGACCAGTGAAATTGCGTTTCCTTTGTTCTGCTGGAGGAGTTGCAGAGACAGCAGTGTGTATATCTCAGGCTATCAAGCTGTAATTGAAATGGAGAGTGTTCAGGACTCAGCAACAGTTAATTCTTCTTCAAAATGTAGAGAGCCCTTGAAATTAGGTGGATGTTAACTAAAGTAAACACAAACCACGAAGAGGTATGAAATCATCTCATTGAAAATCTGTTTCCCAGCTTTCTGTCCCTTCAGGTTGTAGACTGTTCTTTTGCTCTTTTTGAAAGTCAGGCAGAATCAGTTTCCAACCTGAAGAGTGAGACATAAAAACAAAAATGCGCAGATGTTGCAAACCACATGGTAACATTGCTGTTTCATCTGTTCCCTTCTCCTAGATAGGTCCCTTCAGGTTAAACTTTCTCTTAAGAGGTCAGCAAAGAGTGTGAAGTTGGCTCATGTGACTACTACCATGTGATCCCAGCGATCCCAGTTTATTACAAGGAATGAAATTGAAAGGGAGAGATGGAAGGAGGTGGAAAGGGAAAAGGACATTCCACTTAGAGATTAGAGTGGTTTTGTTAAACTTTTTTCTTACTTTTACCTTGCTTTTTTTTTAATTGGTATCTGGTACAACTTTAAAAAAAACCCCCAGACTCAGAAGGCTTCTATTTATAAGCATGTATTTCTTTTTGTTTCAGTGATGGAGATGCCTGTGAGTGATTTAAAACTAAAAGGGACCATGTAGGCAGGGGAAAGGAGAAGAACGTTTTACATTTCAGCGTCTTAGGAAATAAAAATTAGCAAACACTAATAGGTGTCTGTTCTTTCCCATTCTTTATTAAAATACATGGGATGTGGATCAAATGACTTTATTCAGTGCTCAGCATTTCAGCTACCTTGAAATGGGAGACTGGAGGCAGTTGGATAAATTTGCTGGAAAGTTGCCCGGTTTCACTGCTGCTTATATAAGCTTGCCTGTATCCTCTGGGGAATACTGTTTTCTAACGTGTTGTATCAGGATGAGTGTCCCTGTGTTCCCTTTAGCTCTGGGGTGCCAGAAGTAGATGAGTGGTGATGGTGACGATGATGGCTGTCTTCTTTCTCTCCTTTCTGGGTTTAACGAAAGACAGTCATTAGGGACCTTTGCCAAATCAGGGTGCTACCCCTTGCTGCTTTGCTATCATCTGAAAATAACATGCAATGTACATTACTCACAATAAGCAGTTATGGTTGAGTTATAAATATTCTGCAATTGCCATGTTTTTGGAATTGCCTAAATGAACTTGTTGTGGAGCCAGCATAATTAAGGATGTGCAAGTGACTCCCTTATTAAACTGCCTTCTTGTTGGGTTTCTAGAAACAAGCCATCACAGCTTGTTTATATGCCAGTATTTTATCTCTTCAGATGTATGTTCAGCTCTTGGCTGTGCTACATTTAAGATGAGATTTGAGGTCTTGTCCTTACCTCTGTTGGATAATTGTTCGTGTCAAAACGAAATTCCTAAGAGTTTCCAGCTTTTGAGACCAGTACTGTGAATTCACTGCTGGTCAAGTTGATATGGCTGTGAATCTGTAAGCACTGCAGACTGGACCTTCTTGTCTTTGTCATGGTGGTAGCACTGGGAACATCTGTTTGTGGAGGCAGACTCTTTCTTATATGAACACACACCCAAATTCCCTCCTGGAACCTGTAAACAAGTACATGTTGGGTGCAACTACATATGCTCCAATTTACCCCTGCATCCTTCTGCTTGGGTTACTTAATGCAGAACCATGAAGTCATGCTCTCAAAAGCCTGTGCCAGTAGGTAACAATCTAGCTTCATTATCTACTGGCCTAATTTTTATGTCAAGAATTGCCCTCAGCTTAGCAATAAACTCTTGCAATTGGGTACTAAGTCTGATGATGCTAGTTATTTGCATTTTACAGAGCTTGTTGAGGATTGGAATGCCCTGAGGACTCTTGGGGAGCTGGGAGTGACAAGGACAGTGCATCCTCTGGTATATTTCAGAGTGGAAAAAACCCACCTGTTAGGGTATTTATGATCCAAAGAGGCATTTAGCATGAAGGTCCTCTCAAGCAGAGCAGATAGATGCTCTCCTCACAAAATAAGCAACACCTACAGTGAAGCAGGTCTGTTGAGGGCAGTGTGAGGAGGAGGCTTGGAAGAGAGTTGGATAATGCCAGTGCTCACTGAGCAGAGGTGACACAGGTCACCTCAAAGGGTTGTATAGCAATCACTTATGTTATCTTAATTCCTTGCTGTCTCCCTAACTGGTTGGTGTCCATTCCTCTTCCTTGAGAAGTCCCTTTTGTTCCTTGCATGGAACCCACTGGTCTGGGTAGAGGAAATTTCATTGTGTAGCACTTTCCAAACTGCCACTAATCCAAACTTGTACAGTAAAATTAACGTGAAACAGTGATTGCTTGAAGATAAGGACCTGACCTAAAAATCCCTGGTCCACATAATGTAAAATGGTCTTTGGATGCTGATGGGTGTTATTTACACAGGCTGCTGCTCTGGAATCATTTCTATGTATGTGTGTTGGCAGGACTGGGATGTTGTATGTAAAATGCTCGTTTAAGAACAGAGTTATAGGTTGAATGAAATTAGCGGAGGATCTCTTTTCACCACAGATGTAAGAGGAGATTTCTCTCTCGTGATTTACATGGTTGATCGAGTTAGAATAAAGCGGCAGGTGTCATTCGGAATGTGTGAGTCTGCACTGGCGTAAGCGATCGTTCATATGGCTTTTGCATATGCTCTGGGAGTTGCTGTTAAGTCAATGTTTACTTCTCGGGGAGTAGATGCTAGAGTCATGCCTGAGAGGTACTACTGCCCTGTCAATGAAAGAGTTATTCACTATGTTGTCAAGCATCCTATGGTGCAGATTCACGGAGTTCTAGAAGTGTTGTGATGATGAGCTTGTGCTCAGTAGCTGGAAACACAAAAGGTGTTTTTCAGCAACTCTGTACAACTTTCCAGATCATCTGTTTACAAAATGTTGTGCAGTGGCTCTCTAATGTTTCACAAGCACCTTGTCAAATGTTTCTCCTTTAAGATCTTCAACACCGTCAAGGAAGGTTTATGCCAGTTGGCATCAATGAACTTTTGGTTAGAAGTTCTATTTTGTTGGGGGAGGATGATGGGGGAGAGAATTCAGTTGTCGACTTCTGAAGCCATTTTAATTAGTAGTCTTTACATATAGACTCCATTTGGTCTGGGTAGGACTCCTTCCCAGCAGAAAAGCAGTGGGTTTCACTGAAGATAATGAAGGTCTGACATGAGGTAGGATGTGTAAGATGGTTGCAATGGTCTGAATGCTGAAGAATGCTTTAAAAAAATACTCTTTTTTTTTTGGTATCTTATCACCATTACCTTCCATGGGCACCCACCTGTGCAGCCTTTATGCAGGCAGATTCTCTGTCAAGGGTGGGAGCAGGCAATCCGCAGGTGCAAATGTGTGCTGCAGTGGCACAGCAGTGCTGGGCACACCTGCCATACATTTGAGTTTATGCATAAATGCATTAATTCTCCCTCTGTTGCTTTCTCCAGAAGGTGGCCATCACTTTGCAAGTCTGTGGGAGGTAAGCTGGGGGTTATGCAGTATTTAACTTCTGACTGGGTTTCATGGGAAGCTTAAGTCTTCTGTGAAAAAGGCTGTAACTTGAGGCTGCCTCTGTCTTCTCCCTTTACCTATAAAGCCAGGTGGAATGTAGCCTCCTTGGAAGCTGGAGACTCGTGTGGGGTTTAGGGCCTGATCCACAGTGTATTGAGGTCAGTACCTTCCTAATGGGCTTTGGCTGAGTCCCTGTGAGAACAGGAGCAATTGGCCCACAGAAGGGATGCTAACCTATTTTTCACGCTTGCCTCCTCTCCACTGAAGGAATCAGTGGGGAAAAGCATGACTCTTAATGACTGCTGATTATAAATAATTAGGAGTCATTCAACATTTAGGCTAACATATTTAGGTTGTGATGTGTTTTGCATTTATTAAGTGTTGGCTGCTCTCCTGTGGCTTGCTGTCTTTGCTTAGTATCTCTCACCAGTTTCTTGTGTAAACACTAGGAGTTAGATGAGAAGATGGGCCCCCAGTTCGAATGCTTTCACATCCCATGGAGGCTGGCTGCCGTGTGAGCCCCTTCTGTGCTGTGTTTTGCTATGGAACCACTGATTAGAAAGTGTTGAATTTTATTTTTAGTGCTTGCATTTAGCTTAGTTGGATTTTGCATGGAGTGAGAATTATTAGTCTTTAGGTGACACGCAGCAGAGAGCTTAGATTAATTCAAACAACATTGCTTGTGCAAATGCTTAACCCGTCAAGATGTAGTGAAGCCGAGGGTCTTTCATTTCTAGCATAAGGTCCAGTAAAGATCAAGCGGTCCATATCGCAGTTGTGGTGTACCAACCATGCTTTCGCATCACCATGAGCATTGCATTTTCTTCTTTGCAGATCATGTAACAAGAAGGTAACAGATGAATCTAATAAATATTCCGGCAAGCACTTTCATGTGCTGTTTATTGTTAAATAAAATTAAAATCTGTAGCCTATGTTAGTTTTTCAGGAAAGTAGGTAAAAAAAAAAGAAGAAACACCTCAAAAGCTAGATGCATTTATATGTACCAAAGAGAATTTTTAGCAGACAAAAAATAAAAAAAGTCTGGATTTGCACTTCAGAAATAGTATTGTCTTCATCCAGTTCATAAATGTGAAGCTGAGGTGAAACTACACAGTTAAACTGTGATGTGACAAAGGCAATGTATAACCTCTTTAAAGTCTATATAAATCAAACCTTTAACCTACTGCTTTTAAAAGGGAATGCCTAGAGGATGCTTTTGTATAACATTTTTTTTTATTCCATTTAAATGTAGATTTTTAAGGCCTTTAGTATAGTGGCGCATCTTTTGCAATGAAATGTTAATCAGGACTCCTTTGTAGCAACTTGGTTGGAAGATAAAATATTTAGGGCTGTTGTATATTGAGCCCACATTCTTTACATACACACACAGGCTTTCTCCTCTTCCCTCCATCAGAGTTGTAAGGAAATATTTTAGTTAATATTTGAAGAGCCAATCTGTGCTTTCCATTACAGATAACCTGACTTTGTTATGTTTCTCGCAGACTTGTAGTAGAGAAGTGTAGTGCTGGAGTGACTGAATGTAGTTAATATCCAGAATCAATCCATTCCCCATTTGTCCTGTGTTTCTGAGTAGAAAAGAACAATTTTAGCTATCTCTGTGTAGGTTTCTTTGCTGAACAAATTTGTGAAATTATTGGAGATCTTCTGTTTCCATTGATTACAGTAATTCTCAACTAGTAGATACAGCTGCATCGTACAGTCACATAGATTTCTTGAGTTTTGGTTTTGGTACTGCTACAACCAAAATACTGTAATATTCAAGGTAATGCGTGTGTCCTGAAACACAAACTGCTACTAGGAATTGGGTTATTTAAGTGTGTAAATCCCAGTGTATGCATTGACTGTTCACAGATTGAGGGCTTAAATAATCAGTTTAGTTACTTGCTAAATCTCTTATCTCAAAGCTTGTATCTTTTGAATCAAGAAGCACAGAAAGTATACTTTGTTCTTACTAATGTCTCATAATAATGAGCCTAAGCTGATTTCCTCTGGTCTAATGGGTCAGTTTGGTCCAAGATTAATATTTGTTTCCCAGAAGTTATATTTCATTTAAAGTATGATTTTTTTATTTTTGTCAGACTTTTCTTGTTGATTTCTTGATCTTTCTGTATTTTTTTGGCTATTTTGATTTTTTGTGGCTTCATAAAAGCCATAGTAATAGACTGAGTTAAACTGAGATTTCCACAAAACATTAGACTTCACAATATGGCAATGATCTTCCTGACGTAAGGCTTTACTTCAGCTGTGTCTCTTGTGTATCATTTTCATTTTTTAAAGGAACATGGTAATAAAAGAGGTCAGGAGTCAGTCTGTCATGGAATGGCAATGTGGGATTAAGGGCGTGGGGTCTGCTTTCAAAGAAGTCCAGAGCACAGATTTGGACTGTAAGGATGAGAGAAGCAAGGGAGATTGTCCAGTATTCATGCATTGGCAGGCATTTAGCGTGGGATTATACTTTGCATTGTCTAAACTCTACTTCCACAGAAATCAGTGAGAGTTTTCTGCAGCACAAACAGAGCTGCGTCAGTGCAGGCAGCCTGATGATGCTTCTCTTCAAACTTGGCGATGGCCACTTTACTGGAAATACTCACAGCGTGTTTATTTTCATTTCCTTTTTGACGCAGGATGGGGGTGAAATCCACCAAAACCAAATGAATCTTGGTAATGAACACTTTGATGCTTTCTCAAACTATCTGTTAGGCTCTTATCCTGAGCACAATGCTGTGTTCAACTGCCCCAAACTCTTTGCTGCAGGTGTATGGCACAGTGCAAATGCAAACCAAGCTGAATGTTTGAAATCAAAAGGCAGACTGCATCATTATAGTTTATGTAGCACACCCCAAAACATTCAAGGATACCTCCTGTGGGGACTGTGGTATGAAGGTATTCCATTTTGTACAAGTGTCCCAGACGTGTTCAGTCGATCTCATGGTATCACTATATTACACTGGGAAGTTAAATCCAAAATAATGCTAGGTGTTTGTTTTGTATTTATCAGGAAGCTAGTATAAATAATTTGTCTCTTTTTTTTTTTCTCCCAATCTTTTACAGTTGTGCAGGGATCACCAGAGCACCAGGAAAACAAGTCCCAGGCTGTTGTATATGTGGATTTTTTTTCCCACAGAATCATAGAATTGTCTAGGTTGGAAGAGACCTTTGAGATCATTGAGTCCAACCAATAACCTAACACTGCTAAAACCACCGCTAAACCATGTCCCTAAGCACCACGTCTACCTGTCTTTAAAATACCTGCAGGGATGGTGCACAGAGAATCATTTTTGTATGGAATGAACGGGCTGAACAGCCCATTGCTATGTAAGCTTTAGATTTCATTTTGTCCTAATGAGTCCTGAGATTTTGGAAGAATCCATGCTCCACAGCGATAGGAGGAGGGGGTGTTTCTTGCTCCGTTTCACCGAGAATTTTACAGGGAAGCATGGACTGAACTTTTTCTGTCTGGTTTATTACAGTGCAGCTACAGCTCCATTTGTCAGTGACAAAGCATTTTTAATGATATTTTCTTAGTTTTATAAGAAGGAGTTTTGGTCTCCAGACCTGAAAACAAAACAGTGAGCAGTAACCTGTGAGATTTGGAATGCGCAGGCAGTGCTGTTATACCAAGGTATGGTAAGAGCCATTGTGCTGGAACACAGGAATGGTCAGCTTGGATCCCAATAGGGAGCTAATGGCCTTAGCAGACTAGCCAAGATTGGCTTAGCATCTAAATAAGTGACAGCCTGCCCTGGGAAGGCTTTATTATACAGAGTAATTTTTGCTCATGAAACTTCATGAGATAAGAGTCACTGAAGTCACAAGTCAGCAGCAAGAACAATGACGCTCATTGATTGTGAGCTAGCCCAGGCGAGGGGGAAACTCCTCTCCCAGGACTGTGCTCCTTCAGATGCTTGGATCAGTTTATCTCGGTGTTGCTTCACTGAGTGGCTCCTCTTGGTTTACAAAGGTTTTGAGTGAGAGCGGAAACAAGTTTTCAGTGTTCAGCTCGTAGCACTCTGCGTGGTGTGCCCTCTGGAAGAGCTTTCTGAGATCTTCCCCAGGACTATTTGAGCATGAGGTGGGATCCTTATGTTTTTTAAAAGCAATTGTGCTTTGCTCTGGCTGTAATCAGCTCCACCCGGCCTTTCAGTCACTGAGCACAGCTTTACAGAGTCTGTAAATGCTGTTCCTTAATTGCTTCTGAGCAATAAAAGGAACTCTTACACTAGCCAGATCTTCTTAAAAAAAAAAATCACTGTTAAGTATTAAGCTGTCTCTTATGGTTTAAATGAGGCAGCCTTATTTTGTAGAGAGCAAGAGCTGGGGACCAAACCAGTTGCAATCTGAGTCTGATCAACTTGCTATGTGACTCAAATCTTTATGCTTTCAGGGCCTGTTACTTTCCTCTGAAAAGGGAGGATTATATATCTAACACTTAACCTTCTTTTGTTTAGGAAGAGCTTGTCATACAAAGAATTGTTTGACATACGTGTTTAAGATGGTACCTTGATGGGCATGTGGCCTGTTGTCCTGCTTCCTGGAGGACTTGGCTTTTTCTCTGAAGCCAGGTATTGCACTGCTTCATTTCACTAGAAAAATGAGACCATTTTCCTTTCCTTACCCACCCTTGCAAAAGGAGGAGGAGAGGAGTCGGGACAATAAAACAATTTGCAGCCGTTTCCACTAGCTGCCTACAGGAGGGAGAATCCTTTTGGGCTCTCCCTCCCCCCTGCCTGGAAGCGGAGGAGCGGGAAGCACAGGGTGGTGGGCAGGCTGGTCCCCATGAAAGACAGCTCTGAGCTCCTGCTGTTCTCCCCTCCCAGGCCTTTTGCCTCCATGGTGTGTTGTCTCTGTGGTAACCGGCAGCAGGTATTCAAGCTGGAGGTGTTGGCAGAGGCAGCAGCGTAGATCAAACTGGCCTTGCTCATAGCAGGGCTAAGGCTGTAGACATTCCCTCTGCTAGGGCAAGGGAAGAGAAGTGAGGAGGGACCGCATGGTAAGAGTGGTGCAGGAGGTAGATCCCGTGCTCTCCTAAGACAGCAAAGGTAGCAAAAGCTCCCAATTTCAGGTACTTTTGCAGCCAGGCAGTTGCTCCGCTGTTTCAGAAAAGGGAATGGACTCCCACCAGCTGGTGGTGGCACCAGCCCAGTTCTGACCTGGGTGATTTAGGTTGAGGCTGTATTTGCCACCTGCTTTGGATCATCTTCCCCTGCCTGCACTGCCTGCCTGGAGGCATGGCTCAGTCTGGACTGGGAGGACTGGGCTGCAGGGTGTTGGAAAATGAAATGGGGAGTCATGGAAGACAGCATATGAAGAAACAAGACACTTCCCTACAGGGTAAGGGAAATGACATCGGGATCAAAAAAGAAAAGTGAGAAATATTTTTTTAAATGGTGGTGGGTAGAAGGTAGAACAGACAAAAGAAAGCTACAAGTAAGAGATAGATGAGATACCTAGGAGAAAGAGAGTACACGGGAGTGGGAAGACAGACATAAGCTTACAAGGGAAAGAAAGATGAGCATGTGAGCGTTTTTTTGGGAAAGAACATCTGTGAGGAATCACAAGCAAAACAGAAAAGAGAATAGAGTAACAGAACTGAGGTTAGAGAGAAACAAACAGAAAATCCCCGACTAGGTAAAAACATACAGGAGTGTGTCTGAAGGAAAAAGGAGAAAATTTAATGAAAAACCAACATACTGTTGGTTTAACATACTGAACCCTAGTTTTTAGCCCTACTCTTCCTGCTTCTCAATCTCAGTGTTTTTTTCTGTCTGATTAATGAAGTAATTCAATACTGTGTGTGGAAAAGAGATGGCATTTTTACACCTATAGAAAGAGTGATGTCATGTATTTTGGTTAGGATGGTGAGAGTTACAAAAATAGTCTGTATGAGTGTTTTTAAGTTGGAAGAGATGGTGAGATCACAGCTTGAGCTGAAACACAGACATTCTGCTGAAGGAACCTCATGTATGAGAAATGGCCTGTAGAAATTTTTTTTTTCTTAAGGAAGCCAAACAAACCTGAAACAAAAATAACTTCTCCCATGATTTTTTTTTTTTTTATGGCAATCTTCAGGCAGGCCCCAACCGATGACTCTCATGACAGGAAACCTCAGTTTGCAAGTATTTTGAGAGTCACTAGGGTTCTCATTATCCTACGTCTACAAGTGATGAGTGGTGTAGTGTGTAGTGGTAAACATGGAAGTACAGCAGGATTTACAAAAACAGCATAAATCAGCTGGTGTTGGCTTTTTGGTGGCAGAGTTCCCGGTGGAGTTGCCCAGCAGACGATGACAGGAGCTGTTACTAGAGCAGGATGATGCCCTGCTGCAGAGAGGAGAGATAAGGCTGCATAAGTGGGAGAGGAGGAAAATGTACATGAGGAGTTGCTGAATTTCCCAGAACTTGGAAACCTGACTTACTGACAAACATAATGTAGACCTGGAGCTGAAGACAATGTGCTGTTCTTAAGCTTTTTTTAGCATAGTAGTTTAGATTTCTTTTTTGCATTGCACTTAAAGTCTGGTACTTCTGGTTCTTCCCACTAGCCATTTCTGTTTGCGTATGCTGTGGCAAGACTGACCTTTTCAGTTTCTTCTCCTGCCTTTACCTCTTTGTCAATTTTCTTCCCTTGCTTGGTTTTCTCAAGTTACCCTTTTGTCCATCACCTTCTGACCTCCTAACTATTTCTCTTTGCCAGGTTCCTATTGTTTTCACTTCTTGTTTGCTCTGTTAATTTTTTTTTTTTGGTTCCCATATGCTGATTGTGATATTTTTTTTTTTCCATTCCCTCTCCTTTCCATTTCTTCAGTTTACTCCATTTAAGATTGCCCTGCGCTTCTAAGGCCAGTGTCTACTGTGCCTCTTTCCCTGTCTTCATTGCAGCCCTCCCCACTGTTCTCTCTTTCATGGAGTTGTCCTGTGCAGTTTTCCTTACATCTCTCAGCCTGGTTGCTTATCTTAGTTGCTGCTTTGGCAGCTTAACCTCATATTCAGCAGTACCTGTCTCTGAAGCTTTATTCACTGCTTGGTATAACTGAAGCAGAATTTACTACCTTCTGTGTTCCTAGAGCTTTCTAGAGCTGCTCTTCAGCTCCATCTTATTCATGGAAGTAGCAATTCTAGTTTTCTTCAGGTGGGTTAGAGATCTGTCAAAGATTCCCCTTTTCTCCTACCTATATAGTGATACTTTAGTGTTCAGTGAGTAACTTGAGTACTGAATTAATGAAGTGACTCCAGTCACTGTGCAGGATGGAGAGAATGAAATGGGTGACATGGCTAGTACATTTAAAAAAAAGTGGAAGTACGTCTATCAGATTTTCCTTCTGTTCATTCGCCATTCCTAAATTCTTTATGCAGTTGGCAAAATGAGAGCTCCTTTATTGTATGTCTCTGTTCAAAAATTGGTTGGGACAAGATAAGGTGATGAATGGATGCCTCAGGGCTCTGATGAAAAGCTATATTTATTTTTTTTAAAAGTCTTTCCATTTAATGAAAAACAGGCACCACACTAGACTGAGCATGCCCTTAAGATATGCCAACATACACAAAACACAGAAAAATCTGTGAATCACATCACATAAATGGTTGCAGATACTGGCACTGCAGTTCTTCATAGACACATGATGGTGATGTTTACAAGCTGTAGGCATTGTGCGACTTCAAACTAGAAATGAATGTGATCTAGATTTTATTGTTGCAAGGTTTGCAGTAAGCAAACAGTATGTGTTGGGTGTTTTTGTGTTCGTTTATTGATAGTGTGTGTGCCCAAATAAGACTGTTTTGCTTTTTATAAACATTTACTTCAACGCCAAATGTTGATATTAAGATAAGTGGAATTCTTAAATGAAGTTCTGCCAAGGCTTGTTAGACTTTGATTAGTCCTGTAAATACCAGCCAGCAGTTCTGAGATACTGCTTCACGACTGTGAAGGGGCTGCACTCTGACGTGTGGTAAAGATGCTACAAAGTTTGCCACGTGCGCAGAATGTGTTTAAAGGCACAATGAATGGCTATTTTGTAATTGTCATTTCCCTCACCTGTACTCTGCTTGTTGCTCTCTTCTCGCTATTTATTTTGGTGTGCTTATTTGTTGCTATTTTTTGGATGAAGCTGACAGGGAAACTGTTAATTCCTTTCCCCAAAGTGTACTGCCTGTAAGAGTTGAGAAAAGCTAACAGAAATATTCCCAAAATGAAACAAGCATTTCGTTTAAGATCACAGCCAGGTGTGGAGCAGCTTTTCTCTCTTGTTCTGCTGCCATCCTGGAGGCTGGTTTGGGCTAAGTAAGCAGGGAAGCTGTTAGCTCCAAGGATCTCAGATAAGAATATGACCTGTTGAACAGCTCATCTTATTGACGTGTTGGTACAGCAGGGGCAGTGTCTGCAGGTAGAGGAGTGGTGAGGGGCACAGCAAAGAGCTACGTAAAAGCCAGGATGACTGAACTGTACGTTACTGAACAGGGCTGGTGTTGCTGAGCGCCTTCTGTGCAGGACCAGTAGCAATGATGGGGTCCATGTGGTTTATAAATAGAAATGATACAGTACAAATGTGTCATGGATCATAAACTGTTACCACCAGATTCCTTGAACATGATGATGAACACAGTATAATTAACTAAAACGTACATGAGCCTAAATGTCTTTTATTCTGTGGTATAAAGCTGCAAGAGAAAGTCCTTTATGACTTCTGTATTCTCGCATTTCTAGGAATGACACAACTCCGGAGTAAAAGGTCAGCTCTTACTCTGACGTGCAAAACAAAACATGGAGACAGTTTCTCCAAACTGAAATTGAAGGGTTTTTTGGAGAGGTCACACTGTAGGGTTTGGAGTAGTTTCAGACAGACATAACAGATCTTCCTCTTTCAGCTTGCTGAGACTGATTGTAAATTCAAGAAATAAAGGAGAAATCAGTTCCCTGTATTTCAAAATTTCAACTTCTTCCCACAGCTACCTGCTGCAGCCTGGATGAGGTGAGTGTAGGGGAGAACAATCTTTGATTTTTCATTACAGATAGGGGAGTAATGACATCTGTGTAACACTATGAGTTACTAGTGAAGATTAGCTATTTGGCTACTTGTGCTTGTTAGTGTGCCTTTGGGAGGCAAGGAAGCTGAAGACATGACTTCTGTGGAATCCATTGAAATCCTTTAACTTAATATTTCATAACATTTCATTAACTTGCGTAGACAGAACCATTTTTAGCTTGCGTTGCATGTGCTGCTTATCTGTACTCATAACTTTATAATACAGATGCTAGGGCTTTCTCCACGCTGAAGTCTGTAAAAGATGCGGGATTATTCACTGTCCTCCTCTAGGGTGTGGTGAAAGTGCTACCTGTATTTACGTGGCAACTTGAGTGTGACTAGCCATCAGTATTTAAATGGGCAGGTCCACAAATAAGTATTTTGTTAGCCCATACCAGATTATTTCCAGGAAAAATTGGTGCACCCCTGCTGACCAGCTGTGTCCTCGCTGCTGCTCTCCTCACATAATGACAGCTCCTTGCTTGCTTGAAGCTGCTAAAATGCGTTAGGCACAGCTAGAAGATGTATGTAGTTACTCTTTCTGGACAGGTAATTTTTGTAGTTGCTGTCATGAGATTTTATGTAAATACTAAGAATGTTAGATTCTAAGCCAATCTAATGACTAAGTTCTGAGCAACCTCATAAGAAGTTTGAGGCACCCTGCTGTATTTTTCTTTGACATGAATGATTTCTGGGGATGTGAGTACTTTTGTGGTTTTTGTATACTCTGAGGCAACTCTTTGGTCTATATAAATCAGATATACATTTTTTGGATGACACCTAGATGATGCTTACTGTGCCAAGCACAAAACTTGCTGAAAACTTCTTTTAAAGGATCAGGCTGCATATTTAGTCTTCACCCAAGAAGATGGGAAAGTTCTGTAAGTGGAAGAATAACAGCACAGATGTTAAATGAAGAAGTATAATATTGAACAGATAAAGATATGTGTTTTCTTTTTGTTTTTCAATGTTTAAGATGTTCTTTCAAATGGAGATATCACTGGATGATGCTGTTTTACCTTGGCATATGTTAATAGCTGCCCTGAACCCACTTATGCTCCTGTGCAGGAAGAGATTTAATGGTGCATAATCAACTTTTGCCAGATGCTTAACAGTGAAAAGCCTTTAAGAATTTGTACAGGAAAGGTATAAAACAAAACATTTGGATTTTGGATACAAAAACTCCATCTGACTTGATAAAAATTGATGCAAGAGCAGTTGGCATAAAATGTAGACTGTTCTGAACTAATATTGACCCAGTATATCGAGTGTCGGAAACACACAAGGTCACACAGAGTGAACATTGATCTTAAAAGCGCTGCATTTGGACCAACGTTTCTTTTCCTTTTTAGCTTGCCAAAAAGTGCGGGACTTAGTTCGATAGTAATTTTTACTACTGCAACAGAGAGGAAGACTTTTTTGGCTGCAAGGGCTGTAGTAGTTCGAAGCTTGAAGTAGTTTTGGTAGGGTTCTGACAAAACTGCAGCTGCCAGGGCATGAGCCCAGCTCTGCCACTGATGGTGCAGCCTCTCTGCCTCGGTGTGCGCTATTCCAAACCCTGGCCTCTGGGGACTGGCTGATGTGGCTGATGTCCTTCAAAGGCATCCTTGGAGCTTACTGTCACTGTCTTACTGGGAAAACCTAGAGCTCTTGCAGAATGTGGTGCTGCTGGTTAAGGGATCCTCAGTGCTGAGACTTTGCTGTAGAAAGGATTAATCTTTATCCCCCACCATTAAAGTGAGCTTTAATAATATGTGAACTTTCTATATCCATAACCAGGTGATTTATTGTCCTGGAAAGCTGGTCCTGGCAGCTGATATGACAGTTAGACTAAAATTATACTCTCTGGTTTGCTGTTTTGCTTTCCTTCTTTTCATGCTGGGAAGTGAAAGAACATAAAGGAGAAGTAAAGAGGGGGAATCTATGGGGTAGTACCAGTTAAAACTCTTTCTCTCTAAGTCTTTTTCTCATGTTGGTCCAGGTACTGCAGTATCATGAGTGGGAGTATACTTATTCTAGCCTAGCTCTGGTTTCTTGCTTATTGGCACGCTTCGGGAATGCTAGGAGTATTTTGACTTTGTTCCTTGTTTGCTGAATTTCATTCACAAGTATCTCGCATTTCTGCAGTTACTACTCATACTTCAAAGAAGCAATACTTCAAAGTGATGTCCTTATGGATACTGCAACACCAAACTTGCTCTTCCTTTAGCCTCAAATTTTGTCTTTTTGATTTTGAGAAATGTTCATCTCTGCTAATGAGGGATAGCTTTCAGGGGCTTTAAAGAAGTCCTTTCTTGAACCCTGCCTCCCTTCTCTCTTGCCATCTAAGTTACAACTTCTAAGAAGAGTTTATAAGCAATGATGTGGTTTGGATCCTGAGAGCTAATGAAGGCCAGCAGCCTAGGAACTGCACTGCACAGATCTGTTTTCTGTTACTGGATGCTCATGCCTTTATTTTGATGGGCTGCTGTAACCATCCTGTGTCTGGTCTGGGCAGTTCTCTCATCCAGTTTCTTGCAATGAGACATTCCAGTGCATGTTGTTGCTGGTCTGCTTGCACTCTGCCTTCTGCTAAAGACCTCTGGGGTAGTTGGCCAGATAGTTCCATAAATGAGTTCAAGAAAAGTACAAGATGTTTAGCTAGGGCCTTATCAAACGGTGTGTGGACACAGCTCAGTTGCTTTTGTTGCCATCACAGATACACTGGTGGTCATTTAATTTGAAAGAAATATCCTTAGTATATGGACAAGACCTTTGAGGTGAAGACTGGAAGTAAAATATCAGTGATGATGATGTCTGTGGTATACAGTTGTGTGCAAGCCTGCTAAGACAGCGACCTTGTTTATTTGCATCTATTCTGAGAGGGAAGAAACATCATTTGGTTTGTAGTTCTGCCAAGAGGTGTACGGTACCCGTGAAAACAAGGATGCTGTTGTGATGCTTTTGTGTGCAGTGATGTCTGGGCAGCTCGGCCATGGGAACAGGAGGTATGGGCAAAGGTTGGAACAATGTGCCGCATGCTCCTATTTTGGATGGGTGGATGGACAGATGAAAAAGGTTGTTAATGAGAGAGCTTCAGGCTTGTCATTATTTAGTACGTGCCTTTTGCTGGGAAAATTGGATGCTTCAGAAGAAGTCATTGTGATTGGTATAGCAGCAACTGTGGAAGTACCAGAGTGGGAGGCTTTCAGAGGACAGTACAACATTGATGCCAAGCTGCAATAACGAAGGTCTACGTTAAGATTAGGTAAATGACTGCTGTCCATCACCCCACAGTACAGCCTCTTCTTGCTGTGCTGTTAGCATAGCCCAATTAGTATCAAATAACTACTCTGTCAGAGTTGAGTGGATACATCAGACCTTTTTGTTCAAAATTACTGGCTTGTTGTTTTGGCTGTTTCCAAGCTCGTTGCGCTGTGTGCAGTTGTCACCAAGATAATGCTGGATGCCATCACTGTGGCATATTTTTCTCTTGTGTGCATAGCTTTTGAAGTTTATTCATACAGCGTTTCAGCCTCAGCTGTTTTATTTGTCTTCCACAGCACCCTTCTTGTCTTCTACTACAGGCTTGCGCTGCTGGTAAAGGCCAGTGTCACGTACAGACCTGGGTAGCCCGTGTGATTAGCTGGGATTTCCTCTTTGCTGTGTGTCACCCCACTCACAGCGTGCTGTTTTCATACCGCAGAGAGCATTTTTTGGCCTATCTTTGCATAAGCTGCCCCCAGATCTTGTTATCTCTCTGTCTCTGTTACGGTCTCATTCACTATTGGGTTTCTGCCAGATGGGTTTATCCTAATATTAGCAAAATGTAACTGCTGAATCAGTTTTTACACTTTTTCTGTGAAGATTTCTTGCTTTTTTCTCACCCTCTGTGTGCAAAATGGACAAATAGCATTACTAGTAATATGGAGTTTTGCATAGCCACTTACATGTGCAGCCAAATTTGCTGTTGTATTTGAAACCGAGCTGAGGTTGGGGAGGAAAGGAAATCCTTCAGAGCCAGTTGTTGGAGCGGGTGGACAGTGCCGTGTTATTTTGGAAGCGTGAAGCATGAAAACCTGAGATATTTCATTTGTTAGCTTAGCTTAAAATCGCTACCAACTTTTCTTTCTGAGTGACTGTATTGCCTTCAGGATGGCAGAGGAAGGGGTCACAGGGCAGTGGGAAGGAATTATTTGCTCGCATGCTCGCGTTTTATATTTCACTCAGCAGTGACTTTTTGATAAGGGAAAAAAGGCAAGTAAGAAAGGGGTGAAGAATAAAAGAAAAACGTGGAATAGGGAGAAAGGTGGGACAGTAAGCTTGGAGGGGAAAAGGTAACAAAGGTATTCTTGTCAAGTTAAAGTCAGTCTTTGACAAAGTACTTTTCTGCTAGACACTGAGTTCCTCAGATGCTAGTTGTGTAAAAACTAATGAATTTTCACATGTTTAAGGCTGTATCTTTACCTGTTAGCTCTTACAAAGCCATTCTGTTTATGCATATGGCCAGAGAAATTATTTCCTATTTAAAATACCCATGTTCAATCTATATTGAAAGCAGGAAAAGTTTTATTGTTGTTTAGTTCTCATAGAAGCCTTGATATGTTTACTAACAGGAAGAAATGTAACTCTGTTTTAAAGAAAAAAAATAGATGCAATCCATATGTACTGCGCACGGAAGGAAGCATCTAAAATCTGGTTTGAGTAAAGAACTGTTCTGTGATCTCTTTGTAGAGCTGAAGGGAGAAGCATTTTTTTTGTTAACAATTCCCTTGTCCCAATTTTGTTCTGTGGTTGATTTTCTTTCCAGATTTGTTAGCTGTTAAGAGATGGTAACAGTGTTTTAAAACTTAGTATCCCTCAATGGTTATACAGCCTCCCCCAAGTTTGAAATGAAACATTTTGGCAATGAAAGTTAAAACTCAAAAGATGAAATCGAAATATATAGCAGCCACACACAAATGCTTGAGAATTTTTCATGAATTACTAAGGTTACCCTTTGCCTTATTTACAAATACTCGCAACATTCTTCCATGATTTTGTCTCCCAGCAATGGGCTGTTTCAAAGCTGTCTTAAACTCAAGCTCTGCAAGTAAAGAAATCTAGAGGTTTTTCCTTCTGCTTGTTTCTACCCATGTTTCTATAACACGGGGGTTCTTCTGTCTGCATAAGAAGAAAGACAAGATGTGATTTAATTACTCTGCAGCTTTAATAACACACCTGGGAACAGTGACAATTAATTTTACTGTACAGTTCATCAATCTTCACTAGATCCTGGATTTTAAAAAAGAAAAAAAAGCGTTCTCAGCAAGATAGGGTGCATGTGCTTTTCCTTCTCCGTGTGATCAGGAGACCAGTGGTACCAGACAGCCCCCAACTCAAGTGATGCTGCCCAGTCATTACTGGAGCAATCATTATTGGAGGTAGCAGTAATGGAAGTAGAAGGAAGTACTTAAAAGTTTACAGTCTTTTGCTGTCCAGGCAAACTGCCTCTGCAGCAGTGAGGGAAGGCACATTCAAATGAAAATCAGAAGAGAAGGGTGAACATTCAGAGTGTCGTATTCAAGAGAATGATTTCTTAAAACATTAGTGATGCCAGTTAAACATGACAAAAAAGGGAAAACTTGCACATCCTTTGTGAGACTGAGACCTCACCATGTTTACACTTAAAGGGCAGCATGCTATTTTTTGCAAAGGTAACTGTATGCATATTGGGTAATCGATGCTTAAATATAGGCTCTCCAGTAGACCTCTGAGACTCAAATTGTGCAGCCTGCAAAACGTTTTTGTGGTGCCCTTGAAGGACCCATTCTGAGAGGCCTCGCTTTGCTCAGCTGTAGATGTATGTCCGGCAACAGACGGCTGTGGAGAGTTTATAGTCCAAACAGGTACAGGCAGGCAGATGGAGAAAGAGTCAGAGAAGTAACTAGCTGCACAACACTCATGGAGATCTTCGTCTCTTGCATCTCCCGTCTTCTGTGCAGGCACAGACTAATCCCAGTTGTTCATTAGGACACACAGGGTTTTGAAATTCAGTTGCCGAAGACAGTGTAGATCAGTAAATCATAACTGCAATTACTTAATGATGCTACAGTCCATATTGTTTTAGCCCTTGACTTTGAGATGCCTAGTTTGAGGAAGCTGAAAGTTTCTGAATGATTTGCTGATGTAAAAGGTCTTGTCAGCGTTCAGTACTTTTGCATCTCAGGCACCCACATGTCCATAGTGAGGTGTCTCTGAAGTTAAACGTCTGACCCAGATAATGTTTTTGGGAATGGGGCCGATCTTACAAAAATACCTACCGTAGTCTTACTGGTTATAAGTCTGAAAGTGTTTGGTTGTTCTCCTTAGACTTTAGAAAAACATGGCTGTATTGGTTTTGCTGTGTTATCTTATCTTGGTGACTGTAGCTGATAGCCATTTATCACAAAATGTTAGAACATATATTTGATTAAAATAAGCAATCAAGACAAGAAGGCGTATTATTCACTTGGAGTGATATTGTTTGGTTGCTGTTTCAGTGATGCTGTTGCAGTTTTGGTACTGTTTGGCCTGGCTTCCTTATCTAGCCAGTGAGAAGGTGATCTGGTCTGTCCCAAGCAACTGAGTGTATCACTAGGATTTAAATTTTCCATGTAAAGATTAGACAAGTCATTTGAAAAGTGATAATTATTCACTGCTCTTCAAATTCACCTGCAGTATTTGGTTGCTGTAAGGACAACAGAGAATAAAATTTGTTAGCTTTGGTTCGGCTGCTTATGTTACTGAAAGATAAAATCAGACCGAAGAGTTGCAGAGGTAAATTGAAGATTGGATGCACGTATTATTCTTACTAGATGGTGAAACAGTACCTTCCACAGAAAAGTATGGAAAAAATGCTTTGCATTCCCCATATTTCTAAAAGTTGTGAATTGGATTCACCTTACCTACCTTTATCTTTCTGAAATGTAGATGTCTAACTGGTGTTAGTTATATGGGTGATCTGTAGTCAGGGATGTACGTCCAAAGGATGAGTCCTTGCACTTTAAGATAGGCTGAATCACCATCTGGAGGTGTCTTTTATCAGCTAACGATAGAAGGAGCCTAAGCAGCTAGTTTGCATTAGTGTTAGGTGAGATGGATTCTACTACTTTATTGCTCTGACTGTATGAGCTGGCATTTCTCCGCTTCCGTAGACTTAACTGCAACCACAAAAATGGCAGGGATAGTTATTCCAGGTACTGTCTTCCTTCCTCCTGCAAAGCATGCAAGTAGACTTTAGGTCTGTGTTTTTATCTGTCACTATTATGAGCCAGCTGCATCAAAGAAAAGGCAGTGGTCACAATGTAAAGGAAAAGTGAGAGGAAACTGAAGAAGATCCTGAAGAAGATCTGAATATCATGTGAAAGACACCCTCACCTCTGTTTTCCTCTGCTAGTTCAGGGTTTGATGCTGAGAATGATGGGGGGAAGTTTCTGTTTAATTGAACATGGGTTGGAGAGTGTGAGTCTTGTCAGAAGGGAGAAAGGGGAGAGAGAAAAGCTGAAGGAAAGGAGCCCAAGCTCAGTGTGCTGAGATTGGGTGGGGAACCTGGAGGGGGAGAGATGGGAAATCATTAGGAATGGGGCACACTGACTGCCATGCATGACTGAAGATTAAGAAAAAGACAGATTGAGAGAGAAGACGGGAACAGCTGAGCAAAGAAGATTCCACAAGGAAGAGGATGAAGAGCTTTCACGGCTAACATATTGGCTGAAGAAAATGGGTCTGAGATGAGAGGTTTGTGAAGAGCAGGTTGTTAGAGCACATAGGACTGAGAGGAGCAGGTAGTAGTGGGAAAGATAGAGCATTTTAAAAGTAACAAGGCGAAAGATAGAACAGCAGAAGTACGTTTCAGTGGAAGAAGCAGCAAGTTTGTTCTCACTGGAGCAACCTTCCTCTTCAAAGCCTGGTAGGATTCAGCATGCAGAATTTTGCTGTTATCAGCAATGGTCTGTGAACCCTTGACAAGCTGCCCATCCATCGTCTTCTGCCCTGGATGTCTTGGGGGGGCAGGGACAGGGACACAATAACTTACTACGGTTACAAGGTGTTTTGTTTGCTTGAGGTTTCAAAGGGATCAGTGCGTTGAATCAAAAGTGCCCATTTCTTATGTCTGCCATATTCAGCTTTCCATTCTGCTTTTTAGTTTGTTGGGGTTTTTTATGCTATACAAAGCTACATGCAAGTCATTAAATTCAAGGAATATTATTTATATCACAATCAGGAATGCCAGCGTGGGTTTCTCTGTGCCCTTGCATTATAATGCGCTCTCTAATTACATGGTCACATGCATTCATCCCTTCCTAGTGTGGTGGCCTGAAGAAACAGGACATGTGACTAATACTTCTTGCCCTCTCCCCTTCTTTCTCCTCTTATAATAATCTGTCACTCTCTTGGCCAACTTTTGCTGTATTGACAGTGAGGTGGAGGTCTCAGTGATATAAATTCCGATATTTTCATTAAAATACATAACCAAGTAGAAGACAGAGTGTCTCTCTGCTACCATAGAAAGAGATGTTACAGACTGAAATTACCTTTTAGAGAATAAAATATCTTCTCCGGAGAGAGACTTCTTATAAATGTCCCAGAAGCAAGGAAACCTTCAGTCATAACTTCTGCTTTTTTAAACACGCTAGCTGCAAAAGTGCAACTATGTAGCAACTTTTGTGTTGTCATTAATTACAGCAAACTTAGAACTCTGATTACTTGGGGCAAGTCAACACCACCAATTTATGGTGTGTTTCTTGTTTTCTTGGGATGTGACTTGCAGTTGATTTTCAAAAAGGTGAGAGCACTTGTGCATGCTAACAAATGCAGTCAGAAGTAGCTCTTGAAAATACAAAGTGTATAAAATAGATATGGTGCTCAGTACTTTGAAAACTTGGGTTCTCAGGCTCGTTAGACTAGGCACCTACAAGTAGGGACGCTACATGGGGAGTCTCTGTAGGTAGTGGGTAATACCATTTCTTCACCTCACAAAACTGTGGTAAAATACATTTTGTTAATATTCATGAAGCACTTGGAGATATTATTGTGATGAGTGCCAGAGAAAGCCCAGGAGGAAATGAATAATTCTATGTGGAGAGCTGGGCTTCAATGAATCTCAGTGCGTGGAGCGGAGGGGCCACACATTGAACTCTGAGAGGAAAACCCCAGGTAGTGACAAGCTGCTCATTAAACACATGTTGTCCACCCCATGCAGTAGACGAAGCTGGGGTCCTGCAGAACAAAAATGGCATGTGTGCACCTTGAAGCAGATGGTAGTTGCACGTGTGAGGTCATAACTGATGGTGCACAGGCAACCTTAATTTTGTCATGCCTTTCTTTTGTGGGATTGATGTTACATTCAAATTATCCTCTCTCGTATTATGCGTTCTGTGTGGGCATAAATGTGTAATGCTTCATAAACCATATGAGAGTTTTGTTTTACAGTTGTGGCAATAATGGCGAACTATTCTCAAGCCCTTACAAGTAAAATGTTACAATCTGGGAAAACGGAGGATAAATTAATGACCTACTGCTACAGAGTAGGTAGCTGTAATCATGCAATGGACTTCCGTGGCTGGTGCTGCTCAGATGTGCTGCTGCAGGATAGAGTCCAGGTGACTAAGCACTGCTGGGTGATTTTTCTCTCTCCCTCCAGTCAGCCACATTGTTGACACTCTGTATTCTGTTGCCTAATGATTTAGAAACCTGTTTGCTTTCCATTAACATTTTAATTGCTGACTCCTTCTCAGTAATGAGACAACTTGCTGGGCGATAGGTATTTTATTGGTTTAAGGTGTGACTTGTTCCCCGCCTCCTTTGGGCCTGCTCCTGACATTGTTTCCTGCTTGTAACTTCCACTGAAGTGAAGAGTGGTCTTGTCTTGTGAACGGGTTGAGGAGAAGGCCCTTTTGTCGGTAAACACAGCTTCTGATACACAAGTCTGACGTTTCTGCAACCATGCTCTTAATCTATGAAGATGACTATTCTATGAAGATGACTTCTGGGCCACACTTTTAATGGATAGCCTTCATTAAGGCCGTGCATGTATAGTTTTCTGAAATTTCAGTTTGTGTCAGATTTTATGGTCAGCCTGGGAAAAAAGACTCGATAGTCAGTCTTCACCTTTATGTCTGCATATAGTTTTGTGAGGGTTGACAAGCCTGTTGGGTATATGAAAGCATTCATGTGTATTCTTTCTCAGTGGTTGGGGGGAACTGTGGAAGACCAACTGCCTGGTCCTCAGAAGAATACCCAGCAACCTGCAGACACTATGGACATCTTAATCGTGCAGATACTGCTGTGATGCACAGAACCACATGTGAATCTGTTGCATTCTGGTGCTGTAAGTTGTAAGATTTATCCTGGAAATTTGCTCTGAGTCGTGTCCCTTATCAGCAGCACTGTTTGAAACAGAAAGCTGCTTGGAGTAGGAATGGACCTTCCTGGGAATTTCCTCCAAGGCAGGGCTTTTTGTCTTGATGCTTTGGTGTCTAATAAGATGCTGGCTCTGATCAAAGATTTTTCTTCTAGAGTGATGCTTATTGAACCTCACTTCTTAAATGCTTTTTTGTACGATGTAGAGAAATCCCTCTGTAACCTTTGTGTTAGAGCTGGTAATAGAGCATCTCTTCCACCTGGCTGTTTGGGTTTTTTTTGTGTAGAGATCTTGTATAGAACCTGCTGCCTCAAACAAAAATGGCTTAATCTGATCAGTGGGTTTGAAAGCTATGGAGAGTGGATACCAAACTCCTTTCTGCCCTCCCTTGATAGTGAGCATTTAGCCTTGTTCCCTTTGGAAATGAGGTAAAAGAAGGATGTGGCATGGGAGGAGATCAGTCCTGCTGAGTACAGTTATGTACTATGATGTGTTGCTCAGTGTTTTACTGCTGCATCACAGCATGGATCCTAGGTTTTGTCCTAGTAACATAAAACGCTAATAGGGTACCAAAAATGCTAGGAATTCAGACCTGAGTGTCTTTTTTTCTTCCTTCTTCCCATTTACCCTGAAATTTATACTTGTAACTTGAGGTGCATAAACTGCACTAGTTGAAGCCCTAACGTGTTTGTCCTTGCTAAAGTTGTGTGATGCTTCATGAGGTAACATGTTTTGAAAGTTGCATAGACTTCAGTATTAACTATGCTGGTAAGTTAAAGCATAAGGGAAAGTTAAAAATAAAAACGTTGTCCAGCCACCTACCTGCGTGTTTTGCACTGCCTCTTCTGCAGGAGTTACGCTAGCTTGAGTGTGTGGACAGCTGAATTGTGAAGATTCCAAGAAGTGAATTTGGATTCCTGCTGCTTGCTTGATCGACAGCTAGTTCTAAAAACATAACAGCGATACTGTGCTTTGAAAAGCTGGTGAGCAAATGCAGGCCACGGCGGAGAGCTCGGTTCAGCTGTTTCTGAAATTACATAGACACTCCTGATTTGTGCCAGTTAGATTGCTGGTTCAAGGCTTTGGTTAATATCAAAAGTAGTGCATGTTCTTTGATGTTAACACTCTTTAATGTCCAAGTTTACATCTTTGTTTCCAAGATTTTTGAAGATAAGACCCAAAAGAGGGAAGTACGTAGTTCAGTGCTGCTGACAGTGGTAACCTTACTGCTCTGGAAAAGATTTTTTTTTTTCTGGTCTTTACAAAGGAGTTGCAACAAGCAAGCCCAATACGTGTTCTGCTGCGAGAAAGCTGTGGGCTGTCAAGTCTTTTTGCCATGAAAACCCAGCATTTTCTAATGGGAATTTCTTCTTTACAGCTAGTTGGTTTTGATGTTATGATTCCGGTGCATCTAAAAAGGCTAACTGAATTTTATAGGACAAATGTGTTAAATCTCATATCCTCTGCAAGGTGGATACGTTAATACAATGCATGATTGTGGCACAGTTAAGGACACTGTCCCAAGTAACTGTAGAAGTACGTTAAGGAGTTCAGGCTACAGGCTGTCTTCTGCTGTTTTTCACGTTTACAAAACTTGTGGTAAAACCGGTCCAAATGATGAAATTTGCATAAAAGTATTATTCTTAATCTGAAAGATTTGACAGTATGATGTGAGAAATATCTGTATTATAGTTCTGAAAGACTATGGTTTCTCTATAAAGGAAAAAAGAAGTTTTTGTTGGTGCTGCTAAGATGGACCTTCTGTCCTGCACTGGGGAAGAAAGAACATGGAACTTTTTTCCACTATTTGGAAAAAAGCTTCTTCAAATATTTAGCAGTCTGTAGAGGATGCTGGTAAATCAGATCCACTGATATTATTCAGCTTTTTTGTGAAGCTTATTAAAAGCCATCGTTCAGAACTTAAGGTAGTTTAGATATGAAGAGGGGGGAAAGCAGTGTGTTTTAGGTGAGATTTCTTCTGCTAATGATGTAATAGCAGGAGGACTGGATGGGGTGGGCATCATGAATTCAGGGCAATAATACTTCAAAGGCTGATTTGTTTGTTTCCTTCTGATTTTAATTTTTTTATTTTTTTTTCCTTCCCTGAAGAGGGACATGGTAAATAGTTATTATCAATAGTTGTGTATTTGTGGACAAGTTGTGGACAACCATTTTACGTAATGGAAATGGGAGGCACGCTGTGTTTTGCAGAACTGGAACATCTAATATACAGGGTGATTTGTAGGGTAGTTTTGGGCTGACTGTTCAATGTATTCTGCCTTCAGCTCTAACTGGATGTTTCTCTATATAAATCAAATGTACCTTGAATCCTTCCATCACTACTGTGCTTGTTTGCTGTATGAAAAGACTTTTTCTTTTATAAAATCAGTTATCTGGTTTTTTTACCCATTTGGTGAGTGAAGAAGACAAAGCTGTGAGAAATGGCTTATGGAAGACCAGGGTGAGATTTGAGGAGTAGAAAGGTCTTCAAGTCCAGGGTCTACTGTGAATTCTCCCATAAAATTTTACTTGTGCAAGAATATGTAAGTTCAGTCCCTCATGACAGTTGCACGTGAAATGCTTGTGGAGGTTGTGTTTTCTCTTAAAAAAAAATGTTTTCCCTTAAAAAATTGTTTTGTTCACACAAACTTACTAACAGAAATGGAGGAAAGTGGTTTTTAGCTTTGATTCTGCCATGATGGGAAAAAGTCTGTGGCACATTTAAAAATAGTTAGAATTCTTAGTGGTATATTGAAGAGGCAGTCCTATTTTGTTTTTTAAAAATAGGCTCCTTTCAGTAAAATTTGGTAATTCTCTTTTGTTGTTGGAATACTTTCTGAATTGGAATGGATCCTTCTTTACTGGCTACAGTTTTGCATTCTTTTGCAGCACACAGAAGTGATTATACTCCTGGGCAGTGTGCAGGGATTTATTTTTTATTTTACTTGTTTGTATGCAGCCAAGTGAACTTTTCAGGTGGTTCCCTTTTCCTTCCCCAACCTCTTTCCCATACAAATCATGCTTATTTAACTTTTTGGGGGGTTGAAACTTACTTTATTTTTCTCTGGAGTTAATGTTGCCTGAAAATCTAGGTAGGCAAAAACAATAAGGAAAAAATAATAAGTAAACATTGAAATCTGCTTTTGCCAGACTGTGCATGGATGAAGCCACCAAAACATGATTAACAAGTGAAGAATGCTCTTTTTCAGCTGCCATGGCTAGTGTAGTAAGAAGAGAGGATGCTGGTTTAATAAAACTGTTCTGACACTTTCTTTCTGAACATACGAGTGTTTTTTTGAACTTGGCGATCTTTCTAATCTCAGGTGTCCATTGTGTAATGATAAATGGAAATATATAATATTGCTTAAGACAGTTATAGGCACTTAAGTACCTGCATGCGGTTGGATTGTTAAAAGCTTGCGGCAATGTTCCAGTGTCTTTCAAAATATGTTACACAGCATTAAGGTTAGAAAGACAAATGCAGGAGCAGTCAAAGTGAAGTATCAACTGGTTTTGCTCATCCCTAGAACTCCATGGAAAACATAAACCATTAACTTGTTTTAATCCATAAAATGATGTGGTTGGCATGCCGTTTCTCCTGCTGTGGGGTTGAGTTGATGCCAGCAAAAGCTGGTGTGTGTCAGGCTTTCTGGCCTCTTCTGAAATGTTGCAGGCAAGGCTGGAGGACCCAGTCATAGGCTGGAAAGTCTGGCCAGAAGTGTGCAGTGGAAGTGAAGAAGGGAGGAGAGAGGCCCTGGCAAGGAGGAACGCACTGTCCTGGGAAGGGGACCCCAGAGGCTAGTGAGCTGTAGTCTGTGATCTTAGTTCTCTAACTCTGTGTCACAAGCCTTCTCTCCAAAACTTGTATGGGTATTGCTTCCCCTAGGTGAGGGGAGTAGAAATCACGGTATGAAGTATTTGCTCCTTTCTTTACTTCCAGGCTCTCCGCTTTCCATCCCTCTCTACCCACTCACATGCATCTGTCCCTGGACCCAGTCTGATGCTTGCTTGTGGATGGCAGTAGTATTTTTGGGTGGACTGGGAAGACAGTAACTATGTGAGGTTATATAGCAGTGCGCATCTCTGCCAGAGCACGGGCATCCTCCTTGGAGAAAACTGACAAGAGAGTGAGCAGAGGGGTGAAAAAACCAGGCTGGTCTTCGGGAAAGTCAAGAACTTTTTAAGGCCTAAGGAGAGATTTTTTTTTTCTTTTGTAAGGAAGTGTCTCCAGGCAGGGAAGACAGCCTCTGAACTTTAATACTTACTGCATCTACTTGATAGGTAAACAGGTGGCATCAGGTTTGGGATTCTCAGAATACCAAATTCTTGGTGGAGAAGCAGTGTCGATAAAAGGAATATTGGATGATATCTGTGGATTAGTAGTTCTGCGATTTTTAAATAATGCTCTAATGTCCAGAAGATCATTCAAAGCATCAAATCATTTGGTATACAGGACTTGACTTTTCTGGGCAGGGTTTTTCTTTGCTTGAAAACATCCTTTGCTGTATGTCTTGCATTTGTTTTGCAGCATTCCTTTCCTGAATTATTTAGACTTCCAATGAGAAATGTGAAAAGTCTCATTTCTGTGTTCTGGTATCTAGCATGCCTGTGTGGATGCTTATGTGCAGACACCCATGTATCATGTAGAACCTCATTTGCAGGCTGTTGGATTTTATGGAATGTAAGGTGGAGATGAATTTGTGAGTGCATCTGACCACGTGTGTAAAAATATGTATATAGAAATATATACACATCTGCACACACACACAAAATTATACAGCATTCAGATTTTGCCCTGAGACCTTGATGAAATCATTGTTCACAATTGAGACTGCAGCCGCTATAAATCAGGGCAGAGTAACCCATAACATATTTTTAAACAACTGGTATGCTCCAGAGGCCAGAAGTCCAGGGATATAATGGAAACACTGACACTTACTGCAACTGTGCAAAGGGATGCAGCAATGAATAAATTTCGCAATGAAATAGGTGATATCTGCCATCTAAACTGAAGGGTTGCCATGGCTCTGGGTTGTCGCAAACCGCTTAGCGATTGGCTAATGATTGCATTTAGCAGTTTGGACCCACTGAAGGAAAAAGGGAAGAAATAGCAACTCTGTATGCAACACAAATTTAAGTAACTTTTTTTAAATTCTGTGAAGGCAAAGGTGTCTGTGCTGTAGATGTTACAAAGGGAGATGGTACACCAAAGGGTTTATAACTCCTCTCTTGCTCTTTTGTGGTTTCTAAGCATGGCTAATCAAATTTATATCAGGCTACAAACAGCTTTGTAAAACAGCTTTAAGGCCTGGTGTTGCTGCTGGCTTGGTATAAAGTGACAGCACCACAGAGTATGTCCCCCAGTGTCTGAGTGAAATGAGGCAGTTACCCTCAGATAGGCATAAATGCGCTATTAGATGGTTGAGAAATACATTTTTTTCCCCCCCTAAAACCCTCCTGGGAATTTATTGTAGTGCCTTTGATGTAACTAATTAGCCCGCTCAAAGTAAGCAGTGACTAACAGTCTAATAACTGGCTAATGGAAGGAACTTCATAATGTTTTCAAATCAGGATCCTTTTGAGTGTTTTGCAAGAGGCTGAGGAGCTTTTCCCTTCTGAGAAAGGGTTGCCAATAGTCAGATCCTGATGTCCGTAGCTGTCTTTAAGCTATATTTGAGTCTCCTGACTCTTTGAAGAGGCTAGATGTTGGAGAAGGGCAATAATCCTGGAGATACCCTGGAAGTTCAAAGCTTGAGTTTTAGCCCTGATCCGCAGACTTAGCGCAAATGTTCCAGTTTGCTGGGGCTGTCACACAGTAACTTGCAGTCTTTGCTGAATTTTGTAAGGTGGAAGGGTTTTTAAAAGGGGAAATGGAAAATTAAGATTGTTTTTACAAGAGACTTTTTTCTTGTGCGAGTGTCCCAATCCTCAAGTAGCAAAATCAAAACATAAAACTTACCGTATCAAGAAAGGGAGATGTTTTTGCCTGTCTTCTAGTTCTGCGAATTTAAAGGAGAAATCACACCCTACATGTTAATTTTGCTAATTAATTCTACTTTAAATGTCTTCTACTTCTGCATTAAGGCTTTTTTTTTTTCTTGTCCATTGGCACTACAAAGCACTTTTACTACTAAGAGTCCCTTTCTCATCAAGCTAATGATACAGCATTTCCACATGCTAACAAACACCTCCAATACATTTTCCAGGCACAGACCATTTGTGCCCAACAGTTGAAGCATTTCTGATGCTGGACGCGAATCCCTCTTCCTCCACTTGCATGAGTAGTTGCCCTGAATCCCCGGCATTATGGTGTGAGTAAAGCAAGCAGGATTTGGGCCTAAGTTTACCATGAAGGTAAACTTAAAAGCTCCCCACCTGCTTGGTACCTGGGCTGGAGGGTTTAGTGTTATTCCAGCAGCAGTCAATGTCGTCACTAACACCTAAACCAGAGTGCTGGGGGCTGCGCTCGCCAGCGGTGTTAAGTATCACTGCAATAATCCACTGTCTGCCCTGGGAGAAACACGGAGCCCTGAACTTGGGAAGGGAGAAAATGGTTTTCAGCTGTTTTGATTTAAATTGTTTGTTTTTGTTATTTTAAAGCCTGTGTGGAGACGGGCTAGGAGAGGGCTTGTTCAGAAGTGAGGCTCCCACTCCTCTGGAGTCTGACCTTGCGAGTTGCTGAGAATTAGTGCTTCCATTAGCTTCCCTGAGACCCGCAGTCCCGCGGGCTGGGGCTGGGCATTGCAGGGGCTCAGGCTGCACGTATCGGCTGGTTGGCCCTTCAGCTGGGCAGCTCCAGGCAAACTTGGCCAACAGGACACCACGGGAACCTGGTTTGCAGCAAGCAACTTCCACCGCTTGATCCAAAGTCGTTGGAGTCAGTGGGATGGCTCGAGTGTCAGGTCAGTAACTTCAGGCTTATACCCAAATGTTACTTCTCATTTTTTCCTTCTCCCCATGTCCTGTATGATCAGCGAGATGTAGGATCAAGTGCAAGGCAGCCCAGCCCTACCTCCTACCCTCCTTATCTGCCTTTTGAAGGTGAGAGTCACGGGACTGACCAGGAGGTTTCTACACCCCCTGTGCCTTTGTGTGTAGGTAGCTGTGTCTGCAACTAATTCTTGTGTTTCCTAAGCAGGATTTTTTTTTTAGCTTAAATGAGATTTTTAGCATCTCCCTATAGATCTGATGCTGCGATTTGTAGATGCAGGCTCCCAGTTAAATCCGGTAACTACTTGCTTGTATGAAACTCTAAAGGGGGCTTTATTTTACATAATTTCATATATGTCTTTTTAACTTCAGCCACTTGGTTTTAGTTGGGAGCAGTTAAGGAGGCACCAAGGAGTCTAAATTCATCTGGATAATCAAGAAATTAAGGTAAAGACATTGCTACTAACAAGGCTCTCCTGATGTAGCTATCTGAAAAAGTTTACCTGAATTTTAAGCTGCAACCATTAGCAAGTTCCCCAAGAGTCTTAGAGAAGAGTTAGGTGCACAGCTGGAAAAGGCTGTGAGCCGTGTTCTGTTGACAGCAGTGCATCGCTGACAGTGTTGGAGCAGCGGGAGTTCTGTACAGGCCCAGTCTTGTCTCCTCCAGGTCGGTGGGAGCTCTGCCATTAACCCAGAGGAGTGCAGGATCAGGCTCTGTTGTGAAAGTCATAGAAACTGTATTAATGCACTGTGTTCTGACTTCCTCAACTTTCAAAAAAAGGACTGAATTGAGTTGTGCTGTAGGTGCAGCAAAAATGAATGTGTATCTCATTTGTGGAAAATAACAGGGGGTGGAGTATTTTGTAGGTATTGTTGGGATTGGGTCTGCTTTCTGCCTCCTTTCTTCCGGTGAAAGTTAAAGATGACAAACAAAAGACTATAACAGGTTTCTCAAAACAAACAAACAAGAAAAAAAACGGAGAAAAGAGCTGTGTATTCATATTCCAAAGGTCACAAATCAGTTCCTGGAAGATACTATACATATGGTAATGGGGAAAAAACCTAAGCTGAAAATCCATTACAAATGGGGGAGTATAAATCTATATGTTTTCAGTGGTGAGTTCAGATAACGTATGCTATTTATAAGCACAGAAGTCTTGTATAAGGTATGCTTAAGCATTACAAATAAAGTGAGTACTGTACTTGTTATCTAACAGATTTTGTTTTTTCTCTTATGGTTGGAGTCTATTTTTAAAACCAGTTATGAGCATTGTGCTTCCTATCTGTGTTAATGTTTCCAGCGCGTGTACTTTATGTGCAGTTGCTCCAAATGCAGGAAAATAACAAAC
Source organism: Rhinoptilus africanus (assembly GCA_013400135.1). Lineage (NCBI taxonomy): Eukaryota > Metazoa > Chordata > Aves > Charadriiformes > Glareolidae > Rhinoptilus > Rhinoptilus africanus. The sequence continues at coordinate 188,229 of VXBO01012700.1, forward strand.
CTGGGACTGAGAGTGCCCGATTTAAACTACTGCACCCACCCAAAACAAAACTTTGGTTACAACATGCGCTGTTTTTAAGGCAGGCACAGTCCTACAGATTTATTACCTCCTGCTTTGCTCTTAAGGTGGCCAGAGAGTAGTGATCAGTGTGCATATGCAAGAAGGCGCAGATACACATGTCCTAATGAGCCTGGCAATTGCTCTATTGCAACGTTTCAAGGAAGAAAATAGCAAGTCTCAAAAAATTAGACCTTCTTAAACGTTAGGGAAATTGCTTTCTTATTTTGGTATCTATTCTATTAAGAATCGAAGTAGTCAATCTTCTTTACATTTGAAGCCCCCCCTCCCCTTCTGGCTCACAGCAACCTAAAATGCTACTTTTCTGGGAAAGACTGATATTCCGACTTCAGTTTTGTAATTTAATGATGGAGAGTTTCCTTAGTAAACCAAATTTAGAGTACTAGAATGCTTATCTTATATCCAGACCTTGAACATAAAAGGCATTTTATACCAGCAATTGTTCATTTAATGAGCAATTGCAGAGTGCAGGACGGTTAAGGGATTGAGCTATATGCACCATTATTGCAAGAAGTATTCCGAAATACCAGAAATAGGACGTAAGCTCTGATCAGGGGGACTGTGAGCACAATTACCTTCTTTTCAAATCCTTCTGTGACACTGCGGGAGGAAAAAGGACTTTGAAACTTGAAAGGAAAGAGCTTGCTTTCAACCTCAAAAGCTAGGAGGAAAGGGCTCTGAAATTTGCTCAGTATTCCCAATTCACCATTAGCCTGTTTCTTCCTTTAGCCTCAAGGCATTCTCCGCTTTTTGAAAAGATGTTAAGAAATTCAGTCACAATAGAGAGCCTAGTTTTGAACATGTTTCACTCGGTCCATTGAGGTCTGGTCTTCAGCCTTTGTGTGGGGTGAATTGAGCTGAGCAGCAAGCTGGTTGGGGAGAGGTGAATGAGCAGTCTCTGTGCAGTCACAAATTCTGGCAAAGAAAAGATTACCCTTTCCTTTATTTTACAATATGCATTCCTGTACAATCCTGCTAGTGGCAATATGCGGAGCCGAGCTTGTGCTTAGGTCAATATGGAGCACTTGGTTTATAGCGACTCTTGTTAAGTTTGTCTTGTAATTGAAGCTGCTGTTGACCTTGCTTGGAGACCATTTGTAAAACCGTTTATTTAGCATAAACTGAAATAATAAACCCTCCTTCTCTTAGGCCGATTGTGATAGGGTGACATTAGTTTGATTTAATGATTAGCCGCCTGACCCCTCAGCTAGAGAGAGCTGCTTGAATAGGGAGAGTTCACTAGGAAGCACACAGGAAGAATACTAATGAGCTTGTTAAATTTAGCATGGCACCAACCACTTTTAATTCCTCTAATGGGAGAAGCACTGCCTCTGAGAGAGAGGGAGGGAGACAGGGAGAGGGGGGGAACAGAGAGAGAGGAAAAGAGAGGGAGGAATGCCCACGTCCCGGTAGCCACAGAATTTTGGTCAAGGGAAGAGCTTGGAGGGAGCGTCAGACAGGTTCTCTTGGACTGAGTTGTAAGTACCTTGTCTCTTCTCTTACCCAGCCAAAGCGTGTCGGCAGATCGCTTATGAGACAGTAACGCTCTTCCGCAAGTTGCATGCAGAAATGCGGTGATGAAACTTAATACATAAACAGATTAAACTGGGCTGGGGTTGTCTTGTTTAAGCAGGGGTCTCTGAAGTGTGTTGAGACTGATTATCAACAAATTTCAACTTTTCTTTAGTTGCTGACTTTAAGAGGTTTAAAATAAAAAAAGCTTCTATTTTGCCTTGGTCTACAATAAAAAAAAAGGGCAAAAAAAAGTTCAACAGGGAAAGAAAGTATAATGGATTTTTCTGTTACATTTTGGGTTGTCCTGGCTTCTTAAGTTTCTGGGCTGAGCAATTAAAAGTATGTTTATTCAGGCATGCTGTCCAGTGTGAGTTTTTTGAAAAAGCTTGTTGATTAAATAAGGTGCTGATTAAATAAGGTGCTCAGCACTTCTAATGAAAAGTGCTTCTAATCAGAATAGCAGGACTAAATTGAGTATTTCTCAGTGGATAGGAGAATCTTGGATTAATGTGATCGTTCCAGGCTGGGCGCTCATAACACGTGTCTCTGGCTACTGGCTTGTTGAGACAGAGTAGGGTATACATGAAGAAAGAGAAGCTTATGCAGATTGCTCTTGGGGCCTGATTACTTTTTTTCTTTTCATATTTAACCTCTTTCTTACATCCACAAAAGGTGGGATGAACTATGCTGGAGTCAGTGGGGTCCCACCAGCAGCAAGCAGGTGCAGCTGAGGGAGGATCAGTCCCTTTAACTTTGGCATTCCAGATTTTTAGCAAATAGGATGTTTCTTTTGACCCTAAAGCTGCCCATTTCTAAAACGTGAGCAGAGCAGTAACAGTTGTTGTGTACTTGGCTGTAAACCCCTTTGGCAGATGCTGCCAGAGAAGTGGGCTGTTTGCTTACATTTTTGCTATAGAGTCCCACTTGTTGCCATGGTGGACAGTACGTTTCTGTCAATAATTTGGCCTGGCATGGCTTGCCTGCGCACTTACTCTTAAAACTTTATTGAACGATTCGTCTCCAGCAGAACAAGATTAGACAGGTTTTGCCTTTTGGCATGCTGGAGTGGCTCGCCTGCCCTTGTGAGAGTCGGTAGCATCACTGCAAAAGGAGTTTCCCGCTCGGTGCCTGGGGAGCTTCCACAAACCGCTCGTCTCTCTGTGTCCTTCTGGAGCGCGGGTGCTGTCAAGTTTCTCATCGGCCCCCTATCAAAAGCAGTGCAGTGGTGCCGAGTGCGAAATAAACACTTAGTGAGATGTTTGGCCGTTGAATATGCCTTATTGCAAAAATGCCGTCATGTTTACTTAAAAAAAAAAAAATTCCTCTGGGGGAGTTTTTGCATGGCAGACAAAGTACAGAAATGTTTGACTTGCAGCACACAGCAGTAATGGGGAGAGAGATGGTTGATGCAGAAGGAAAAAATAGTGCTTTTTTTGTTTTGGTTTTTTTTTTTTTTTTGAGGAACCAAAAAAAGAAAGCTTATTAAAACAGAACACATTTTTCCTTTAGTTTCAAAGTTACTGAAAGTAGGTTTTGAATTTCATTCAGCAATTTGGAAAATCAGCTTGTTCCACAGCAGTGACTAGTACCTTGATTCATGACACATGCATGTTTTGAGAAGGAAAGAATAAAAGTGGAGCCTGCAGACAGACGTCAGCTTCTTGTTGTATCCCAGGATGGCAGTTTTAACAAATATTATCTTTATATGGAAGAGTAAAAGAACTGAAATCCTATCTGATCCTCGGATTGATTATACGGCCCCACAAATCACTCCAGCTTGCTGCCTTCTGTACCGTGGTAGCACAGGTTAGCTTGCTTTGCTTAAGGGTCTGTCAGGATTTCAAATGGAGTGTAATCCCCTATTTTAACAAGAGTTTACATCTCATCAGTGAAAGTTCACTCTAGGTTGAAATTTAACATAAAAGACTCTGGCTAGAGAGAAACGTGATGGAAAATATGACTTTGGGGTGATTTATTTTTTATTTTTTGGTTATACAAGCAGCTTTATAAAAACCTCATATAAGTTTTAAAGTTTTAGGCTCCCTTTTGCAGTTCTCTAACTAAAACCAGCTTCGGTGTAAAAAGTTGAAACCTTAAACCCTGCTAATTCAGAGCAGCGACCGGTGCCTGTGCATATTAATAAAAAGTAGAAAAGGGCAAAGGGTTTAAACTCTGCAGTGTTGTTGTCCGTTTCCATTAACTCTTTCTCCTCAGACTCAACCCTGGAAATGCTGTGTATGGAGAATTACTGCTGGCTATAAAAAGAATTTGGTCCCTGGAAGATGCTGATAAGTCAGCAGACCCCAGTTGCTGTAATACTTGGAGATAGAAAAATAATTAAGTGCTCAATAGGCTACGCTGCTGGGTTTTCCTGTTGTTGCTACTCGGGAGGAGAGGGGGCAGGGAGAAGCCTGCCCAGCATGGCATTCAAAGCAATGGTGTAGCCAGTTCATGCATATAATGGCCAAAATTCAGCTGCAGGTATCTGTAGGCACCGAGCGTGTTTCTAAGTCACATGAAGGCAAATGGGTTGAGTTACGCTGGTGTCAGGCTTGCTGAAAGTAGTCTCTTGGTGAATTGCTGGCTGGTGCTTTTGCTGTGTGAACGAGTACATCAGGGCAAAGTACAAGTGAAAAACTTAGCCCTGACCTCAAATCTCTGACAACTGAAGTGCTATCTTGGGCCAGTTGTCAATGATCCTTCCTTGCGTGTGGGTTGTAGAGTAAGTGTACCTTAGTTTTATTTCCTAGGGGTGTGTTAATTTTCTTTTTAGTTACCTTTTTTGTGCCTGGTGTTTAATAATCTGAGGTTCCTCATGAACTTCTAGAACTGCTGAGCAACTTCTGCAGCGAAGTGTATTTATCAGTACTTCTTCAAGATGTGCTGGTGTATACCCACATGTGCAGCGTGATTGATTTGAACAAGGCTCTACCTGGAGCATGGGTATCTGCCAGTGATTATCGCCAGCAATTGTGCTTGTTCAGAGAAATGTCTCTGTATTTTAAAGCAGTAGTGCAACTGAAGGAGTGCAGTTACAGTAGAGACTTGTGTAACTACTAAAACTCCTCTGCCACATGGCACATGTGAAATGTACCTAGGAACATGCATCTGGCTGTTGAGGAACAGAACCATTCGGTCTGGGCTTTCGAAGGGTGTACATGGTCCAAAGGGGTTAAAACTCACATGGGAGCAGAGGGTTGGTCCAGCACCTGCTCCTGGGGCTGCCTGCAAGGGAGGCTGGTGGTGGAGCCATCATCAGGACGCCCTTTCCCCCCTACAGTTGGTACCACAGGCCTGGAGGCTTACTCCAAACTAGGGCTTGGGTTTGACCCTCCTGATTTTTATGGTTGTTCTGCCCTTTCTTTTTCTTTTCCCCTTGTTCATTAGGAGTTTGTGGGTTTGTCTGCTGGGGATATGGGAAAAAGAGGGAGGGGGAGCATGTTCTACCACCCTGCACACACATCCATGTGGTGACACTCTTAAGAGTGGGGCGCCTCACTTGTGCCTGCCTGATGCTGCTGGTGCTGTATCTTGGCCGATTTTACCCATTTTATTGTTGCCCACCTTACTTCTGATGGTGAACCACCTTCCTGCAAGGCTCCAGCTTCTCCTGCAAACAAACCTGTGGGGACTGGAGCCGGGCTGCGGAGCGGTGGTGGGTGGCTGGGTTTGATTTAGGTCCAGCCAGCCAGGTTCATCTTCTCTTGGTGACAGATTTTTTTGCCTCCCTGTCAGGCAGCCCAAACTCCCAGTCTCCTTGTCCCAGAGGCAAGAAAACAGCAAGCCCGTGTCTCCTCTCGCAGGATTGATAGCCCTGCTGGTAGGAGCATCGGCGCATGGGTGACGATGATCTACTGCCTGGCAGCTGCCCGCTCTCGTAGCCACAGACCATCTCTCATAGCCACACGTGCACCCAGTGTCACAAACTTACACCGTGAGGAGGGGGGTAGTGAGGAGGAAGGGAGAGGGGGGAGAACTTTTCTTTATTGCATTTGCTATAAATGGGCTAAAAGTGCGTGTCTCTTCCTCCTTCCCTTCTCTCTTTCTTCTCCCTCGTTTTTTTTTGCAGAGGATGAAAGTCCTGGGCAGACCTATCACAGAGAGAGAAGGAACGCGATCACAATGCAGCCGCAGGGTGGGCAAGGCCTCGGCAAGATCAGTGAAGAGCCTTCCACGTCGAGCGAAGAAAGGGCCTCATTAATCAAGAAGGAGATCCATGGATCTATATCGCACCTTCCCGAACCTTCTGTACCTTACCGCGGGACGCTCTTTACCATGGACCCCCGAAACGGTTACATGGACCCTCATTACCGTGAGTATTGATTCCTGGTTCGTTTTGGGGGTGCAAAGTTAGAAGGCTGTCAAATTTAAAGTAATTTTATTTGTCACTTTGCATCGTCCCCAGGGAGAACTGCTTTGACTGGGAGGGGGGTTGAGGTAAATACAGTCTTTTTTTGAAGTTAAAAACTGGGGTGCAGTTGCATTGCAGCTCAAAATCGCCACAGGCCTCTGCAAAGCAACTTCCACAGGACATCTCATCTGTTGCTAATCCTCCTTAGCCATCCAGGGTTGCGTTTGCTCCACCTCCTTAACACATGAACTAAAAAAAAGCCTCATTAGACAAAGCACAGAAGGAAAATTAAACAGGCCTTAAAATCCCTTCTTTTTAAAACAATGTTGAAGTATGGCATTAAGAGGAGGAAGGACCGTGCCTTGTACAATGAGAATGTGGAGGAATGTGGATTGGAAGGTTTATTGCCATGTTTTGGAGGGGTTGGTTTTGTTTTGGAGGTTTTCTAGTGGTTCACGTGTGTGTTTAAGCATGTGGGCTGATGGAATGGTTTTGCGATTTTCTTCCCCAGCTACAGTTCCCTGAAGTTGGGGGGAGGAGTGAAGGCAAATGGTTTCAACTTCTGAATTCCTGCTCAGGCATTAATAAAAAAGTAAGAAATTAACTGACACTTGAACACAGATGTGGAATGGATTTCTCCACAGGCAAAATATGAGGGAGTTAAGCAATTTTTTTCATCTGCTTCTAGTTTACAAAAAAAGAAAGAGAAAAATAATCATTTAGTTGTGTAGTAATGAAGTACATCTTGAGGTGTCAAGGCTTGTGCCTTTTGATTATAGATTTATCACCCAGTCAGGATACAGATTTGCCATTTAACCTTCCAGTCTCCAGTTCCAGATGATAGGCTTAAGACCCACAAAGAGGGGCCAGTCTGCATTGGTGTGGGTTTTTTTTCCACATCATTCAGAAATTTTAGTGTTTTAAGGCAAAAGGTCATTAGCCAGACGACTGATTAGTGAGGACAGCTGATTAGTGCATGTTTTTTTGCTAAAGAAAGTGCTAGGGATAAAAGCTAATTTTATCCCTTCATTAGTTGGGCTAGCAGCAAAGGGGAATGTTCACTCATCAGGGTGCAGATCAAAGTATGTCTCACACAACCTTAAGTCTCACCAACCCCCTTTTTTTTTTAAAAAAAAAAAAAAAAAAAAGCCTGATGGTTAATAAGGATGGAGGTATTATCAGAAAACGAACACTTGTTGTCCTTATAGTTTAGATCACTATTTAGGGGAAAAGTTTGCAGTTAGGCTTTTGAGCTCTCTTCCAGAGTAGGCAGTGCTTTCTGTACACCCTCCTCCTCCTCCTCCTCCCCCTGCTCAAACCCTCTGGGGGAGTTACTCATCTTTCTGCTGAGGAGGATGTGCTGCAGCACACCAGCAGCAGACTTCTCTGCCAGAGAGGCGTGAATGTGCAGAACAAACGGCTGCTCACAAGCAGCAGTGCGTAGAAATACTAGCTTGTGGGTTGGAGACACCGTTTGTAGCTTACGGTTTGTTAATGCAACCCCCAAATCTCACTTTAAAAAAAAATAATCATATTATCTTATTAGGGAAGCAAAATAGGTTCTATAGCTTCTCTGTTTGTAGGCAATACAGCTGGGGAGAGATGAAATGTGTGACAAAAACAACCCCCCAAACCTTATGCTGAATTTAGTGGTGACGATTGACCATCTGACCAGCTGCCAGCTCACCTCTTAAATCTAGTTCAAAGTGTTACTGATACTACTGAAGATTCAGACTGAAGAAAAAGAGCTGGCTGGTCAGAATGACTCTGAGTGGTTTGCATTTAGTTTATTTAGTTTTATTGTATTGAATCTGCCTTTTGACAAGAGTTCTCAAGATTTAATGAAACTACTGTGACAAATAATGCTAGCTAGTTAGGATATTTGGGCTACTAGAAAAACATTGATGTCAGAAGTTGAGAGAACAGCAGAAGTTATCCAGTGTGTAACAGTAGAAAAACAGGCAGGGAGTTAATTTTAAATGAGCAACACGATTGTAAAGCAGAAGACTTAGAAAACATGAGATGGGCAGACCTGCTTCATTGCTGCTGTAGCTAGTTGTACGCTTGTACGCACTGACTTATAAAATCCCTCAAGCTATTAATGTCATGCAAGGAGCCTTCATGCTTTTATTTACCTTTAATAGATGTGATACAGGGCAACTAAAGAGACAAATGTCTACTTAGATTTTTAGGAAAGCAGACAGACGGACTGAAATTTTCATTGTAGTTGTATCATTTATAGATGTAAGACATGCTTTCATCAAAGTGGTGACTATATTCAGGCTGACACTTACAGTGGTCCATATGAAGAAGGCTGAATAATGTAAACATACCCCAGTCCCACTGTAGCAACAGGTGAAGAACCAGCAAGGCTATCATTCCGTTCCTTAGTTTCTTGCCAGTTTTATTGGGCATATGGGTAGAAAATACTGCTTTAATTCAACACGGTTGAATTGGGTATGTAGTTGAGTTGGGTATGTAAACACTCACAGTAATCCCTTAGTTTCCCTGTGGTTGGAAAATATAGACTTTTCAAGATGCCTAATTTGTGCTTCTATTTATACCCACTTTGTATTTAAAAGTGTGGGCAGGCTTCCTGTAACACAGGAAAAGGGAAAATAATTTTTTTGAAGGAGGACATCTGTGTATCTTTATGGCATGAAAAGAAAGAGAGCATTTAAGTCAATTGTGTGTGGAACGCATGTCCCCTCCAGGAGCGGCAGTTATTAGAAACAACTTGAATGCTTTGCATTTCTACATGTAAATCTGCATGTCTCTGTATGTGCAGTGTAGGATTTTTTTGTTGTTGTTGTTTTTTTCCTAATTAAAATGACTGATCTCGTAAATGTTGGGAATAATAGTTACCATGTATGTGGAATAAATACCTCATTGAGGGGAATTTTGCTCTCCTGCAGAGTGTGGGTGGGGATAATGGTTGTGTTTCAAGTGGACCAGCTTTTCAAACAGCTGGGATGAAATGTGCTATGGAGCTAGTGGCCCTTCTGCACTGCCAGAGAGCCCCTCAACCATTTAGCAACTGAACAGGAGAGCGGCTGCGTGCTCAGCTCTCAGCCCTCTGTCCTCCAACAGATAAAAGGATAAACACATAGGCCTAAACAAAAAATTTGTTTTCTGTCTTTTTTTTTTTGTTATAGATTTCTTAAGCACCATTTAAACAATGGTCACAAAGTCTGGGGTTTATTTTAAAAAACTTTTAAAAAACTTTTTAGGGCAGATGAAAAAAAGTGCTAGAGTTTCCTATCATGTATTGCACCTCATTGAGAAGAGGAGGGTTCCTGAGCTTAGTTGCAGTGTTTCTTAAATGGATTTAAACCCCTGTGTTTCTCAAACACTGATGGCAGTTGTACTTGGAGCCCCTTTTTAATATAAATTCTGTCTCTAGAGGTGGGGCTGAGGCAGGGGAGGCGGGGATGGCAACTTCCCTTTGTTACTCTCTTCCCCGATTTTAATTCCCACGCAGATTTATGGCAGTGCTAAGACTGCCTGTCTCACAAGTCATTCCTCTTGGAAAAAATGAATCATTCCTGATGTAAACACTTTGATTTAAAACATACTGCTGGTATTCTTCCCTGGATTTCACAGCTCAACTGAAAGAACTGTTAGTTCCTAATTAGTAAAGCCTGAAGAATTATCTTAAGTAAAAAGCTGTGACAGTTCAGTTGGCTCTGATCTAAAAATTCATATGTACAGGAATGGCCCTGGCAGGATTCTTTTTGGTACATCCCTTCATCTCGAAGAGGGTGCACTGAATGTAGCTGAAAGCAGAAACTCGCTTGTTAAAATTTTTTTAATTTTTCCTTAGTGGGGATTTATTCTGCTGGTTTTGAAGCTTCTGTATCTGGGGAAGTGGGAATTGCTTATTGCACATTTCATAGGATTAACCCTCCAAAGGTATTGATTGCCCTCAGTTCCCACTGACTGTGCCTGGACTTGTGCTTTGTAAGGATCGGACCCCTCATAACTGCCTGGGTTAGATTACCCAGTGTTCGTGTCATCTCAAAATCAATTTGCAATGTGAATAAAAGACCACAGCAAGGAATATACAGTCCTGGTTCACTAGGTACACTTGTTCATTTACTGCGGTTTTAATTTCTATTGACAGGAATTCCCCTCCCTTCATCTCCCTATAGAAAAGGAAAAAGGAGTTGCGGGGGAAGGAAATTAGATTCTGTTTCTGCAAATGCAAACTGGTAACTGGAAGCACTGCTTTAAAATGCAGTAACTAGAAAGCGGTCACATTTCACAGTAACATGGCTTGAACCATGATGGCCAGCTATGTGTGGTGCATTGGACAGTCAGAGCAGTTCAGGTCACCACCAGCAGATGAGCTCATGGAACGGGGTCTCTTACTTGCTTTGTAGAGGGGAGAGCCGATGTTCACCCCTGTCCTCTCCCTGGCACATTTTGGGACTTTAGAGGGATAACCAAGATGCTTTTGCATAGTCTCAAAGCAAGCACTTTTAGCTCACCTCTAGCTTCCCAGTGTCACTGGTGGTTAGGAGCCTGGGACAGCTTTTTGTAGAGTTTCCCCCCCAGCCTTGTTGGAGAGCACTAGGAGGGTGCCAGTGAGGAATCCTTGTAGAGATTTAGGGCTGGGGTCTTTAAAGACATTTAGAGGCTTTTCAATTTCAAAGTGAATTTAGCTTCTTAAATACATCTGAAAATCTGGGTCCTACTTTTTCATCTCTTTCTGCAGCTTTTTGCAGGGGAGGGGCTTAAGTGCTCTAGTAACAAAACTCTCCACTGACAGTGATTTATGGGGTGGTTTTCAAATGTTGTCAAGGAGGGGTAGTTGAAAGAAGTAAAATCTAAAGCTTTTAATAAAATTCAGAAGAAAAAAAGCTGCTAGTATAAAAGTGAATGTCAGATTACTGGTGTTAGCTGAGCAACTGAAATATTAGTCTTTAAGAAAACTAGCATGTTTGCAAAAATTTTTTTGAAATAAAAATCCAAAATGTAATAGTATCTTTCAGTAGCCTCCAACAAAAGCATGTTTCTGCTCTCAAAATCAAACTTGGGATCAGAGGCAACTTCTGTTTGAAATTTGGGAAGGTGCTACAGACCATATAAGCTTGACAGCAGCTTATAAATGGAAGTATCTTCTCCAAGACGCCTCCCAAACCTCCCTGGTTGTTTTGGGGAAGTTCTTCTTACCCGAAGTACTCCTACCCATTTCTTTGGAGTTCTTCTATGGAATAAGTGGTGTCTCTTGGGAGCCCTGGAGTTGCTGTCCATGCATGGTCCTCTCATTTTGAAGAAACAACTGCAGCCATAGATTTACGGCTAGAAGTAGCACATAGAGACATCCTTTCTTTTACTGGATTGTTTCTGTCAGAGACTGCAGAACTGCCAATACTTCAAAGGCCTTGAAATGTGACGTTGTTGAGAAACTGAAAGGTGATTTTCCAATGTTGTTTTTTTTGCTTTGTTCTGTTTTGAAGTCTTCAAAGTCTGTTTTCTTGTCATTATCAGTGGATTAATTTCGACTGGAAACTACAAGCAATCATACAGAAAGAAGTGATTCTGTTGTTGTGGAGGGTAAAATACGATATTTGAGATCTCTTATGGCCTTACAGTTCTTTTGGACTTCAAAATTGTAAAAATGTCCTAAGGATCACATTTAAAAAGAGAAAAAAATTATTTTTCGCTGTATGGTACCTAAGAGAACTTATCTGCCAGGCACTACTGGGTATGGAGCCTTCTGAGAAGCAGATGAGTTCTGTTAATATCTCCTTTTTTGGGTTGATCAAGTGCATGCAAGATGTGGGGTGAGGTGGTCTTTTTTTTTTTTTTTCAGAATAGGAAAGATAAAGACAGAGGATAAATGCAAAAAAACCCTTACCTCTTTCACAGATTTGATTTGGTTTGTCAGCTAAAGCTTTTTTAGACACTTTAGAGTATGTACTTGTTGTATACTGCCTTCATGGTAGGAGACAGAATACATTGATTAGTCATAGAATCATAGTTAAGAACTCTGGAGAGGGAAAAAAAAAAGCCAAGAAATAATGTAATCCATCTCTTTAGCCTCAAGGCAGATCAGCTCTTCCTAAATCAGGAGAGAATAAAAAGCTTCTTCAGAGTTGCTGTGTCCCTTGATACGTGGGCATTTCTATCTTTAAGAGCCTTGTGACAAGATCTGTAGTGGGTTTGGACTGATTTTTGTGTCCCTACATGGTAACCTGTATAGCATCAGCAGCTGAAAGTTGTGGGGGCGAAAAACTTAGAAGCCATAAAAATCTGAGTTGAAAAGTTTTGATAAAGTTTCCTCTTCCCTCCTGGAGATCCACTAACATGCAGGAGATACGGTACTTCCCATTGCTGTGTTCTGAAAACAGCCACCAAAACCCCCTAGAAACCCCTACAGCCTGCCGCATAGCTGCTGTGCTCATTACTGACACTTCAGCAGGCGAGATCATTAGGTTTTGCTTCTTATTAGTTATCAGAGTGATCTTTGTGCTATTCTTGAGGCTGTATATTGCAAGGGGTTAGCCAAGTATGACAGGTATGTAGAGAACTAGTGGCCAAAGGAAGATAAGTATTGTTTGTTGCAGATTTTGAAGCATCCCATAGTGCCTGAGGTTGCTGTCTGTCACTCAGCTTTTTATGAATGCTTTACCCTGCGAGCATTTCTTGGCCAAGGGGACACAGTTTGAAAAGCAGCTTCTTTGACTTGTCTGCTTAGAGCTTTAAAAAAGTTTGTCTGGAACTCAGCCTTATGCAGCTTTTGGTGTTAGATGTGTTACCTGTTAAGGAGCTTTGTGGCTGCAACAACTTGAGGCTTCATGGCAAAGCATGGGGAACATGTGAACCAGGTGCTGGATCAGTGATCATGATTTTTTTAATCAAGAACTGAAGCAGATTCTCCTGGTCTGTTGAGTACAAGCCATGTGCTTAACCACTGCGCAGTGCTTTACACTGCCAGGGAGATGGTTCTCTTGCATTGGTGGTCTTCAGTACATCCTGTGGACTGGTCTTCAGTACATCCTGTGTCATATCTGGTAACTGTACAATATCTGTACAATATCTTGGATGCCTTAGGGGTCTGAGATGGCACAATATATGTTTTTAGGCAGCTTAACCCTCATCAGCATTGTAACAGGGCATTTAAATCAGTGTGTCCAAATGTAGAAAATAAACGTTTAAGTTCAGTTCTTTTTTTATCCCATTGTCCAGCTCTTGGGAAGAAATCTGTGGCAATAATTGGATTGCAGAGTAACTGATTTTTACAGGGTGCTCCTCTTTCGTGCTTCCCTTGTGTTAATTTTGTTGCGTCCTGGCTGCTTGTTGCCAAGATCAGGATGTGCAGTATCCTTCCTTACTGCTGCCCTTGGGGCCGGGGGAATCCCAAATGTGTGGGCACTGAAGGAGGCTGCTGTGTTCCAGAGGATGACTCTGGCTGAGCAGTGGGGGTAATGGCAGTGTGGGGACACCATGAGCCCGTTCTCCTTGTGGCAAGGACTCATCCAGGGAGTTTTGAAAAGCAGCGTGGTTCCTGATGACAGGGTGCAATTTCAAGATAGTCCAATGGACGTCTCTCAGCACCAGCTTTGGCCTCCGCTTGGAGTCCAGGGTTGAACAGGCCTTTACTTTTAAGACAGTTTAAATGCTTTGGTTGCTGAACCGTTCTCAGGATCACTAGTGGATACAGCTTTATTACTATTGATTGAGCTCAGTACTAAGGAGGAGAGCCTCTTAGCCACAGCCTCTGCTGCCTTTTATTCCCACCTAGCAACCCAATTAGCTTCCTCGTACCCTGGCTCTTGGGTAGTTTAGGCGGTACTCTCTAACCTCTTATTAAAACACTGCTCAAATTACTCACAACTGGGGCTCTTGAGTCTGTTCAGTGGGTCACATCTGAGTCTGGAGATCATTTCAGGAATGCTTCCCCTTTCAGTCAGAGTTACACTGGCTATCTTTTTTCATTTGTGATCGTATAACTTCCTGCTGAGGCAGCAAACACCACTGTGGGGACCCAGTACTGTGATAAACATTGATGTATTGGTAGCTATGTTTTAAAGAGTCCAGCTGCTGTATTGCCGGGTGGTCACTGGCATGTGTGGTGGTGTCGTGTACACAGCAGCAGAAATGGCACTACCTGCACGGGAGTGTTTGTATGTGAAGGTTTGTACAGCATCTTCCTGCTTCTCTTTAAAAGTAAGAGTAATCACTTCAAAAAAAAAAGAAGTAAAAGAATGATTTGTATTGTCTTTCAGGATTTGTCTTGCTGAGTTTTTGGAGTTCAGCACAGATAACTCCCCAGATAATGGAATTGCTTCCTAATCTAAATTATGCTTGTTTGCTGCTCCACACCGAATAAGGTAGCAGAGAGCATCTGCCACTGTTCATTCTGGCTTCCCTTTCACATTTCACTGCTGTCCTGAGCCATCCTTTTTCCCAAACAGCAGAACGGCACTGATCTAGAAACCAATGGATTCAGTGAATCAACAGCTGCTGTCTTCAATGAACTTTGTGATAATCTCCAGTTGTCTTATATTCTACCCTTTCATCTTACCTGCTCCTTGTGCTACTTGTAATTTAAAATCATAATTCCCAAGGATCCATGTTACCAATTCACAAATGAAGACTCTTATTCCTCTATCTGCAGTCCCTTGTTGAAGTAGCTTATGGTAACAAGCCAAAAGTAATGGCATATGACATACTTTGAAATAAATGGCTGATTATGGTAACAGTTGAGTGTAACACCATACCAAGTGTTGAAGCAAATAACTAATGAGGTAGAATGTGTTGAAATAAATTTCATTCCAGCATGTCACGCTCCTTAGTGTAAAAAGGTACTGCATTTGATTTGTATGTTTTTTTCACCAACCTGCCTACAGATACAACGGTTGAAAGCCTCCACTATTGGCCTTGGCTTCTGTTAGGTGTTGTTGCTGAAGTGAGATTGGGTTACTTGGGTGAATAAGGTTTGTTGGATCAAGGCCTGTGTTATGTATAAACAGTGGTTGCTCACTTTACCGGGATGGACCAGCATGGTACGGTGATAGGAAGCTGTTGGCACCAAAGCTATGTTTCATGCTGGACGATATTTGAGTTGGCATCAACACCAGCGATCTACAGTGCTTTTGACAATAAAATTGGTGCCAGACATCAAAAACATTAATTGCTGCTATGATAGGAGTGGAATTTTTTTCTTTTTCACTAGAAGGGAGACGAGGAATCATTGGGCTGCCCAGTACTTTTGGGATGTTTGATTTGGAAAATCTGATGTATGGCCTGCTCATATATGCCCCTACTTTGCCCGGTACTGGCAGTGACTGTGATCTGTGCTTATTTTCACTCTTAAAGGTTTTCAGGTTTTCTTGATTTGTCAACTTACGTACAGAAAACTTTAACAAGCTTATAGGCACATAAAGCCAACTGGAAGAAACCCCTTATAAATAAAGACCAAATGGCACATCTCTTCAAAGGCAGTAGTTATTTTGTGTATATACCACAGATTGAACACACATCCTACATTTAGTAATGCCTTCCATCCTCTGCGCATTATAAACCAGAACGGCGGGTTGAGGACGTGGGCTGCTGTAGTGGTTCCTCCCATTGGTGTTAGTTTTGTGTCTACATATCGCTCTGAAAAGGTGGTCTGTACAGGGAGGGTTAAAGCATGCTGTGGCTCTGCATCCTGGCCAGTCTCCCTCTCTGGGGTATTTTGGTAGACAGCCTGTGGGAGTGTTGCCTGTGATGTGCTAACACGTGGGGTTTGCCTGGGCACGCAGGGTCCTACTGGACCAGAGGGGTGTAGGCCAGTGGCTGCTGAGGCCATGCTTGAAGCCTGTCAGAGCACAGGGTTGACATGCCTTAGCTTCTGGGCTGACTTTAAGAAATGATGTAGACATGGACACTGCTTGCTGAGGCTACACAAAGTATTGATGCAGCTCTCCAGGGAAGACAGTCGTCTGAAACAATGTGCTCTGGCTGTTGAGAAGTGACGGTTGTATTTTCTTATGGGAGACTGGTGCTAGCCTGACTCTGCTCTGTGGTCCTGAAGTGCAGTACCCTGTTGTGGGGATTACCATATGGATGGGAAGAAGTCATCTTCAACTTTAAATTCCTTCTGAGCATGCCTCTAGGCCAGCTTAATTTGGCAATATGTGCCAATAGGTCTTGGCTCCAGAAAATGCTGTGGTCTGCTCAGTGTTTTCCATGCAATGCCATTTTTAATTAACATTCAGACCCTAAATATCTGCTCCTTGTTTGCTGCAGTCTTTGCTTATCTGTGTGTGGTGATGGGAGATTGAGTGTCCAGCTAAGCTGTTTGATGCAGAATCTCTCGATTTACATGGTTGGTTGAACTGTGATTGTGATTTCCCAGGAAGCTTCAGAAGCAGAAGGTACTTTATCTTTCCTTCTTCCATCCTTCTGTCCATACTTCCATGGGCCCCACCTAACTGCAACTAATGACACCCTTTTATTTTGTCAGTGCAGGGAATGAAGAGGTGCTGCTGGCAGACAACATCCTCTTCAGCCTAGCTATGCTTTGCTGCTTGTTCTTCAGACAGTGCCATGCACTTAGAAGAAAAGGACTTAAAAACTGGTCCAGAATTGATTGAGTGCAAGAGTGGGAAACCAGAGGTGGGAGCTGTAGCAGTATTCTTCCTCAGCCTAGCCTTTTTAGCACCCTCATGACTTGTATATTGTGGTTATAGCTACCAGAATAAAATCTGATGACAGCCGCCTGAATGCACCTTCAGCTCTCTGTAACTCGGGCTGATACCTACTGGGTGTACATGTCGCCAAGGCAGCGGGAGCATGGCTCCCAGCATCTTGCTGTTTACAAACTGAAACCCTGACGCGTGACATTCATGATAAAGCCGTATCCCTGTGTGTGAGCTGGGTGTATACTTTATGTCAATGTACGCGCATGTCTCAGGTAGCAGAGCTGCTATCTTATTCAAACTGGCCAACTCTGTTTTAATCTAGCATGAATTCGGCACTGGCACAGTATGCTGGACACTGGTGTTATAGGATATCTATGGGCAATATGGGATGCATGCATGCGCTACAGTAATTTGATGTTTTCTCTGAGGCTTGTTGCTTCCTGGTTATTTTCCTGCTTATTTTTGTAATGTGATTTTTCGTATACTTCTGTATTATGAACCTTTTTGTTTTTTAAGCTATCTCTGATATGCAGCTTTCATATCTTGGCTCCCAGCAATGTTCAACCTCATTGTAAAGTCCCTTCGTGTAAAAGCCATCTAGTTATAACTCTCAAAAATAAGAGGCTTGTCTCCTGAGGACAGCTCCATATTGCGGGTGGAGTGTAATCCTTAACATTGTTTTTTTGCTTTCAAATAGCTGGGGACAGTAAGTCAAGGAGTGAGAACTCCCTTTGTTTCATGTAGTGTGCGTTGCAGGGAAAGAATGTAACAGAGCAGAAAATGAAGAAAGACATAAAAGAATCTCAGCTCAAGGAGGTCAGATCCATCACAGGCTTAGCGTTGCCTTCAAAGATGCCTGGGACAGGTGGCAGTTCAAGACAATCAGAGGAGAAGCATCCGCTAGCACCGAGATAAGGGATTCTTGCAGAATCCTGCTATCTGGTCCCAGTTTGCTTTGATGTAACTCTGCTAGAGAAGACTTCTGGGAGCAGGCTACTGCTTCCCTCCGTGATAGGCTGCTGTTGTTCAGCCTTTTAAGGTCTCATTACAGTGGTCCTTGAGGATTAATCCTCTTTAAGGTTTACATGGGAATGGTTTTGTCTGAAGGCCCAGCCAGGGACCTTGGTACCACCTGTACAAAGCATTATTGCAGTCTTTCATTCTATTTTTTTGTAAGTGGCTCATATTTAACAGTATTTGACAGAAAGTAAAACCAAACATCTCGCCTTTTTTTGCTTCCCTCTTTGGCTATTACTGAGTTTTTGTTGAGCACAGCTTGAGCAGTCCTTTGCAGACACTGAACCATTAGCAGTAAATTGTACGCTTCCGGTTATTCTACTTAGCCTGCTGGTTTTGGCAGTCCTTCTTTTTCTTTTCTTCTCTTGTGCCCACCCCCTCCCCCCACCTTTTTCCTTTTTAAAGGAGGGGAATGATGATGTTTGGCTTCAGAATCGGAAATCATCCCATCGGTGGTTTATTCCCATGCCTGCACTAGTGGATTTTGCATTCATGCCATTCTGCTCAGGAGGGAGGGTTCAGGATATGGCAATGTTGTACATTATCAGCATTAATTTATTAAAAAGATGCATCTGCACTTATAAGGGTTTGTTTATGGAAAACTTTTACCACTTTCTTCGAGGGGCAAAGCCTGCTCTCAGTTGAAATAGGGGCAGGCAGAGTGCAGCAATGACACATGCAGGAATCATACCCTGGGTTTGGTGGTGCAATAGCAAGCAGGTACCTTCCAGCTCTTTGTTACATTCTATTATTGGTACTGTTTCTGCTTAACTCTATTATAGATCTATGTCTTGGAGATGGAAAAAAGGCACAGCAGCCTTGATTCCAAAGAGAGGAACATCACTCTGAACTGGCTTTTTTTTTCTTCAATGTCTTTCATCATTTCCCTGATGGAACAAAGTGTTACAAAGTCATTTTGATACTAAAACTTTAAGACGGTGGTTGAGGTAAAAGTAAGACAAAGGTTCATGTTGGATAAGTGGAAAAAACAGTACCAGTGACCCTGACAGGTAAAAGTAAACGTACTGCTAAACTAAACAGTTTAAGGGACTCATATCTGTCTCGCAGTAGATGTCCTTAAATTTAGCTGTTCTGAACTTGTATTAAGCATCTTGATGGCCCTAATTCAAATTATTATGAAAGGTGATAGTCTGTTTGCTTGTTTAAAAAAAAAAAAAACCAACCAAAACCACAACATATTTCTACTTAGAAAACTCAGCAATAACTATGAGTTGAATTCTTTTGGGGTAAATTAATGTGTTGTGCATTATTGCCCACAGAGTACCTGGACATTCATTATGCAATGATTTTACTTTTATAAGAAAAAGTAAGCAAAAGAGCGCCTTCACAAGCCTTCTGGGTTGTTTCTCAAGTGTTCTGTTTGGAAGTTATGTGGTATGTTGAAAAGTGCTCATAATGTATGTATAGCGGATTATTTTTCTTTATATATAAAAGTATTATAGGAACCCCTGTAGCTAATGCTGGCTATATAAAACTGTATGGTGCCATTATTACCATAAATATGCCTGTGACCTTCCTACATTCTTACATTTCCAAACTGCACATAACTTAAGAGTAATGCACATATTTACTTTTTACTGTGTTTGTGAAGAATGTTAAATTCTGCCCATGTGAATTTTTTCCCTAATAGCTAATTCTGGGAGGGTGGGAGGATGGGAGAAGCAGAAACTAAAGGAAAAAAGATTAACTAAAATAAAGGTAATAAAATATGTCATGATGTGAGGTGCTGTAGAGCCCTTCAAGAAGACCTGTCTTCTGAAGAAATACAGGCAAATTCTTGGCAGCTGAACTTTATACAAACAGACACACCTGTCTGATTTATATATACACATGCGATCAAGTGCTTCTGCCAGGGTCTTGATACATATGTTGAATATATGTATAAATAGAATAATCTATACTTACTGTCTCTAAGACCCAAATAGTTTGAATAACGTGCTGTTAAATTTATGTCCCCTTCTGTAATTTCACGTTAGAGCTAGTTGTCAGCAATTCAGACTTCTATGGAAGTATTCTGAAGATTGCCATTACATTTCTGACTTCATAAAAATATGGGGAATGTGAGATTATTTTTTTCCCATCTGGTACAAATGCATGGAAATTCAGTGCTAAGTATTTAATTGAATTTAATATCTGTTTGTGTAACTTCAATATAAGATGCCATTCTTGGAGCATCTTTTCAAACCTGAAGTCAACACTGCAGTTTAGCGACGGTTCATAATACAGCACCTGGTTGTTAAGAGTGTTACAGGTGGAAAAATGTGCTCGGCTACACCAAGCCAAATTGTGACCTATTCTGTAAACAGTCCTGGCTCCTTTCCTTTTTCATCCTAAATGAAAGTCGGCTGGATGGGACAAAGGGGAGGTGCTTTGAAGCTTTCAAACAGCTTGATGTGAATGTGATGCTGTGGTCTGAGGATTCAGCTGTGCAGTCTGCAGCGAGGCAAGAAATGGATAGAGTTGCCTTCTGGGCCCTGGGGCTCACTCCTGGGCCTCTCTTCAACCAGGCTCTAAAAGGTAATGTCCCTTGGAGACAGGGAATTAAAATGGCCAGCTCTTGCACTGTTTGTACGTAAACCATGGTAACTAATATTTATGTTTTCTAAATAACAAAAGTACCTAGTAATCAGTAGGGGTCAGCCATCCTGGGAGTTTAAACCGTAAAGTTCAGCCATTCTTTCATTGTGAGAGGGAAAACAATATATGAAAATGAAAACCTGGGTGTTTGCGTTTTTTTGCTGTGACATAAACCGAATATATGGTACTTGATTTTGCTCAATAGAAGAACAAGCATGGAAAACATAACTCCTGAAAAAGAAGTTTCCAGAAAGTTATAATCGGCTAAAAACAGGGTCTTGTAAGTCCTCACATAAATCTACTACAGCAGATATTACTCAAGCCTCTCTCTATGTGTATAAATACACAGATTTGTGTATATACAAATATATACAATATATATTTGTATTACATAGATAAAAATTTTCATTGCAGCTTTGGGGCTTTATATGTCTCATGAGTCTAAAATTTTTCAATGGTAGTAAAATCTGTATTTTGTATTAGTAGCAGTATACTCTTACCTTTTTTTTTTTATTAGGAAGGAACAAAATTGTAATTGAAAGTGATCTCAGACTAACAAGTGTGGAATAGACTAGGAGTTGTTCAAAGTCTGATGGTTACACCAGATTGCTTTTATTTGCATTTAGAAAATAATTACCAATCTGAAACCGACTAAAGGCAATACAATAGAAGTGTGTGTGTATTAAGTGTTTACGTACATACATGCCATACAGCTGCTGAATGCTGCTGTTAGCATGTATAAATTTCTTTTAGAAGTGGCCATAGTACTTGTACGCGCTAGCCCTGCAAGAAGGAACATATATTCAAAAAGCCTATTAAATGCTCCGTGATCTGTGAGAACTGTAGGAATTCATCTTAGTTAAATTGTTTCACTGAATTTTAGTTGCCAACTGTTGCGATAAACCCTTTGTTAGTATGATTTGAATCTATACTAAGAGTTTGACTGGGAAAAAAAGGCTGGATGGATTTCTAAGTTGTCTTCCTTCAAAGCTTTTTAGGGTGTCCTTGTGCACAACTCATTTTGGTCTTTTTCCGTCAAGGTCATCCAAAATTTTCTCCTTATTTTCTGTGATTTCCTGTGAACATTCCCTTACCTTCCAGACTTAGTTTTATCCGTGCTTGAATATGCACAGGACCATCCATTTTCCTAATCTCTTTCTATACTTTCTCTTCTTGGCCCCTGTCTCCCAAAGCTAGAGCCACATGGGATTTGCTTGCCTGTCTTCTATTCATACTGTAAGAAGAGAAAATCTTGAAAAGTTAGGTTATTTCTGTGCACTCTGTCCTGTTAGATCCTGTCCTGAGCTTGCATGTGCTGCAACGTTTTGCATCTTGGGAAAGGCAGGTGAAGTGTAGCCTGTAAGATACAGCAAGGGGCTGAATACTGGGTGGTAGAGCAGAATCAAAATGTCGTTCAAGCAGCTCTGATGGGGTTTGGGCACTCAAGAGATGTCAGCTCGGTTCCCTGGCATCTGTCTGAGCACTGGCTGTGGCTTTGGGAGAGCACACAAGTCTTGGATATAAGGTGGCAAACAGGGGTTTTCCTTGGTCTGGGTGGCACAGTATGAAACAGCGGGATCTGGCCTTGGCTCTGCAGGTAGTTAGAGTTCATTCAGCAAAGCAGAGGGTCTCGTCCTGTGAAGCACACAAAATGATCTTGGACTTGTTAGGGATGAAACCCCTTCCCACCCCACCCAAAACATCTGAAGGCTTGCAACTATGTTGAGGGTTACATATTACAATATTCTAAAAACAAAAACACAGATGAAGTACTTTTAAAAATAGCTCAAAGTGATTCCTTTTCGATATTTTGGTCTGTTGTCTGTTTTCTTGTTTCTTGATACATACCCTATTTTTTACAAGGTGTAATTTTTTGAGGAAAAAAGGAAAGGAAATCTTTCCATCTGCTCAAGAGAGCAGTTTTCTGAGATACTAAAGGACTTGTTAAACATGATTCCTCGTAAATAAAGTCAATATAGAGCAGCTAGTAGTG
The DNA here is from genome assembly GCA_013400135.1 of Rhinoptilus africanus. NCBI lineage: Eukaryota > Metazoa > Chordata > Aves > Charadriiformes > Glareolidae > Rhinoptilus > Rhinoptilus africanus. The sequence goes on from VXBO01012700.1 coordinate 210,418, forward strand.
GAGAATGTTTTCATCATTGACCCACATTATTTTTTCAAAAAATGAAACAAAACTGCAGGGGTTGATTAAGAGGGGCCCCATGTCATGTGTTCTGTATGAAGTGCTATTTTTCTCTCAAAGCAGTATGCACAGACCTATTTCCCATTTGTAGTAACTGACAAGCACAGAGATGGAGATTTGTTGGAGATCTCCAAGGAAGTTTGTGGCAAAGACACAAGTGAAAATCTTTGTCTAATGTGCTAAGCCCATGCCTTACTAATTAACTAGAAAGACTTTGAAAGCGGATTCAAATCTCTGTTCCTAGCCTGGTTTTCAATGTGGATAATTTTTTTTTAACCCCTCATCTTATAGATGCTCTTTCAAAATTGGCCACAAGTTTTTCATATGAAGCTGCTTAAGAACTGAGATTGGGTCAGTAATTTGATAGTTAATTACTGTTTAAGCTGTAAACATTGCTTCAAGAACTATACTGAGTCAAACTACAGCTTGATGGAGCAATGTAAATAAATTGCTGGATTTTCAGAAGTGCTGAGCGTCAAAGTTTTTTTTTTTTTTTTGAAAGATCTTGGGTGCTTGGTAATTTGAAAATGAAGAATGTTTTCCCTAACTTAATGAGGTTAATGGGATTTATACTCCGAATTTCTAGTAATGTGAATATTTCTGAAGATCCCACTCTTAAAGCCTAACTTGGAGCTCTGATTTCGGAAATCTTGGCCCTAACTTCTAGTTTTGAATTTGGACGTATTCTTTGTGTGTATTTTGCCAGTAACCAAGGTGAAAATAGGCTGTGCTGTAATGCATGTGGTTAATTTCACTTCATAATGAAAGTGCAGGTGTTGTCAGGTGTGCAGTGAATGCGGCAGTCTCAGAGGAGCAATTATCAGCCTGGCCAGCTCTATTCACACTTAGATTTTTACATGATGGGCCCATTTTTTTTTTTCCCCACTTTTTCTGAAAGAGTTTCTTTTTAAAAAAAACACAACACAAATACTCTAAGCTTATTGGCATATTGCAGTATTTACTCATTACTGTGTATTCCACAAACTGCAGATTGTTACAGAAAGCCTTTTAAAGTTGAGCATCTGCTTAATTGTTGTCCTTAATAAAGTGCTTTCATGCAACAAGGCTGAAAGTTTGGGTACTCCCACAGAAGTAAAAAAGGAACTTGGAGGGAGAAGGTAGAGCAGGGACCTCATGGGGAAACTCCCCAAAGAAAACACTCATTTTAACAGCCAGTTACAGTTGCTAAGTGACAATGGTGGAGTTAACCTGTCTCAGGGTTTATACAGTTCCAGCACTTACAAATGTGAAAATTAATAGTTAAGGCTCTCATAAATCTTACACTAACCACATAGTAAATAAGCACATTATTCTTATCAACTTTAAACTATGTTAACTCAACCCCAAGTAATTACTAGTTGAAATTTTGTTTTTGGAGTAGAAAGAGACAGACTACATTTTGACTACTGGTTTGAAAACCCCAAGCACTGCTCTTGTAGCTCTAATGTCAAAATACTAAGGACTACACAAAAATCTTGCATGAAAGCAATAAAACCAGTGTAATTTTTACCAAAAGTCTGCGTTATTATCATTTCCTTTTGAACTCTGGGTACAGGACTGTACAGGAAAATCCTTTTTGGACATAAGTGCTATACAGGAATATTTGTTTCCAAATAAACTTATGAAACACAGGATATACCCTCTTAAAACACAACAGTTTGATAAGGTAATATAATACTATTGTAAAATTGTCTCCATTTAGTCAGGTATGTGGGGAAATGTATGCCGTCTTACCTGGTGAGGATATTGAGAACAGAGTCAAATTTATGTCCACAGCCACTCCTTTCTTTGCTTTTAAATTGTTAGGGTTTTGGAAGTGATGTGTTATCTTAAGTATGCTTCTGTCACCTAGCAATATTAAACAGACTTTTGGAACAAACTGTATTTGGAATAGCCAGTTCTGGACCTTTATTGGGTGGAATAATTTTGGATATCCCAGGTATTCTCCAAAATCAGATACTGTTATGACTTCTCCACGTGTCCCCTTTGTTAGGAAACCTTTGAAAAGCAAATGGCTTCCAAAGTGACTAAAGTTTAGCTCAAACTTGAGCTTTGACAAAACTTTTAGAGAAGTAAATATGGTGAAGGAAGATTCCGCTCTTCCAAAAAACCCACCTGTGTTGCAGTTAAATGGGGATTCCACCATGACCATTGAATGTGTTGATCTTTAGTGCGTGTTCCTGTGCAGTGAATGAAGTGATCTCCAAAGTAGCCAGCGCTCCAGCCCACTAAGGCTTTACCGGTGCTGCCTAAACCAACACTTCAAACCACAGCAGTAATTAAACTGAATGTTGTTGTAAAACATGTGCCTGAAGAGTGTGTAGGTACTAATGAAATACATGGTATTTCTGTATGTAGCAAGAAACACAAAAGGTAGGTAATGGTAGGGTTGAGTATCTCACCGTTACTTTCCAGAGGTGGTGGTTAGTGAAGATACATATTCTCCAGGAGATTTTTGCTCTTGATAAATAAAGCAGGTGGGAGTACTGTATTTCCTGCCTGCTCATTGGCAGCAATTACAATATTATATTTAATTACAGAGATAGCGTTTATGTACATTATAACCCCCATAAACAGCAGGCATCAATCAATGATCCTGATTTTCTTGCCTTCTTTCATTAGCACTCTTGCTCTGAAAGAATAAAGGAAAAAAAACCAAAACAAACCTTCATTACAACCTTGCAAGAAGAGACTGGGAAGGGTATAATGAGCAGTACTGTGCTGATATGTTTTAATAAATATTAGTTTACTGCATACCACAACAGAGAGCAAATACATGCAATTACTTGCAAATTTCTTCAGTGTTTGTACTTATAAATCTCTGCCTAAATCTTCCCAGCTGGGAGTTAGGCTGGTCTTTCTGCTGTGGAAGCAGGGCTTTGTTCTCATGTTCAGCTTCGGCTCAGTCTGGAATAATTCAGAAACGTATTAGATAGATTGCTGCTCCCAAAAGGCATAATGAAATAACCTTCACTCCCAGCCTTAGGGAAATAAGCACACAATCAGGGTTTGGGCAGATTTCTCGATTAAACAAAGAACTAACTGTGCACAAATTGCTCCATAACAATTTGTAAAGAGTCCACTTTATAAATTTCTTGCAGATGTAAAGCTGATATTTTTTAATCAGAATGGCAGGGCTGTTAAAGTTGAAATGTCTTCAACATTTTCCCTTTGCTCCATAATTAGTATCAGAAATATTTAGATTTAAAATGGAATTGGTAACACATCCTGGGCTATTTTTGATTTGTTTTGGGGAGTCAGTGAAATGCAATGTCAAACCCAAGCTAAAATCTCCATTTAATACATACAGTGAACTTAATCCATCTGGAATAGATTCAGGATAACTTGGTGCTGTCAATTTTTATTTTGTTTAATTTCATATGGTGTTCAGCAAAGGAATGAAAAGTTATTGCACTTAATGTTGTTGTGACTTAAGGTGTTCTACGGTCAAATTATTCAATAAATCAAAATCAGGCTCTGGTTGTAGCTGCTAAGCGTTGTTTAGAATAGGATATTTAGGAGATTTTTAGCAGCTTTCCATTGACTGAACAAGACATACGTGTCATGCAAAAAGCATGCAGTATTTTGATGAATAGCTGTATTAGATGGCAAGTCTAGGGACCCAGTAAACACAACTTGTTATTTTACTGGCCTTTGTTTTTAACTTGAGGGCTTCAGTTTAAAAGAAAATACCACATGAGTATCATTCTGATGCCTTACTGCTTATCTACGACCTATACTCTTATTGTCAGACATCTCCCCCGACACTTCAAAACACATACCTATTTTCTATACATTAACTTGCTGCCGATTACCTCATTCTTCAGCTAATTAGATGGTTTGAAGTCCTGCTCTCACCTAAATATGTAAGGAAGTTACTACAGTTCGTGGAGAACAGTAGAGATTTTCAAACCATCCTTTCCGTGAAGCAATGATCCTGCTCCTTAGGTGGGTGTCTGCCTGCATCCCTGGCTCTGGTTCTTGCTCTAGATATCAGAGCTGAAGTCAGCAGCCTGCAGTCACGTAACAAGAAGCAGAATCTGTTCCCCAGTTTCCTATGTCACGGGCTGAAGAGGAGCTGTGCTTGTATCAGCACAGCTGTCAGCAGATGCTGGTAGGTCTTGTTTCTACAAGCACAGTGTTCGATTTCAGTTTAAACAGACTTGATGTTAAAAAAGAGGGGGGAAAAAAAAAAAAGGGTGAACTTTCCTCAAAATGCATGCAGCTACTTGCTATGAAGTTGTACCACTTTCTAAACCAGCGCAGCTGGAGCAGTACACAGCCAGCCGCTGCCTGGACCCGCTCCGAGACCAAAGATATCAGTGCAGCCTGGGGAGCTGCTCCTGCAAAACTTAGGATGAGCCTGGGACACGCTTGGTGTTCTCCCCTGGAACATCATCTGTCCGCTGCTCTGCACCCATGGTAAGTTATCAGTCAGATGAGGTTTTGACTTGGAGATTCTCTGCAGTGTTTTACCCTTTGTGGTCTGACACCACCTATCCCTTTCAAAGGAAATATGTGAGACATAAGCAGGGAGCCTGTTCCTGTGCTCCAATAAATTAATGACCGAATTGGAGTTTTGAGCTGCATAAGTTTAGCTGTGGTTTAGGTGCATGTTATAAATGCGGAGATAAACAAAAATGTATAAATAAATTATCACTGAAGAATGGACTTGCCACGCTTTTGTCTAAGCGTAGCACCCATCCTCATCCTGTTTACTTTATGCACCTGGGTCAGTGTAAAAAGTGGAGAGTTTACACATGCACCTTTTGTGTAAAAAAAGGCAGAAAAATACTAAAATGGTTTCAGGATGGACAAGTGCTAGGGCTGCTCGCTGTAAAGGGAAGCGGTGAAATGGTAATGGTATCTTGAGCTAAAGAGGAAAAAAGACGCAACTGAATTTACTGGGAAATTCATCTTATCTTTTACTCTGTTTCATGTTTGACAGGACATTCTGACAGCTTTTACCCATGAAGCAGATATGAAACGCTGTTCAAACTACTTGTATTCTGATAGCTGAACCCAGGGTTTGGAAATGAACTTTGCAGTTATAGTGGACATTTAATTAAATACAGTGTCGTTCTGCCGGTGGAGACTGTAACAACTGCTTGAGGTACTCTGCTTTTACACTGGAGAATGTGCAGTGGCATGTTGAACAGGAAGGCCCCAGCTTGGTTTTCTTTTAAAATTGCATTTAAATGTACACTAGATACACATTCATCACTTTAATCTAAACTCTACTGTAAATTAACATGTATAGCCTCTGAGATCATACACTTTCACAGAAGTACTCTAATGAAACTTGGCAGCTTTTGCCCCGTAACATCATTTGTTCCATTCACTAGCAAAAGCAGACCTCAAACAAGTCAAAACTGTGCTCGGTAATGAGTTCCATTATTTTTCTTCATGTTTTTGGAGTCTCAAAAGCCTCCAGTCCCATGTCTTTATTTTAGAATAAGTCAAAAAAAGCACGACAAGCCTGCAGATGTATCAAAGGAAAGCTTTCTCATGTAAGATCCTGAGATGTTTGTCGTTTACCGTAACCAAGCGTGGGACTTCAATTAGTGTGAGTGACTTGTTGTCAGTAAGGAAGCTTTCTTCTCAAACGGGTACATTAGCTGCTTGATGTTTACGAATGCTGTTATATGTACAGTTGCCTGTCGCCTGGATGATTCTCTTGTAGTCTTTTGCATCTCTATTGATACTCCTATAATGCTGACATGAAAACCAGCTGCCAAAGTAAGCTCATAAATAGAAAGTTTTGTTTGAATTAGCCATTCTGTTGACCTCATGGAAAAGTACATGCTATTTATCACAGAAGCACCACTGGGGCTGGGCTGGTGAATGATTTGGCTACAACTGTATGTTGTCAATGGGAAACGAGGTGACTGTTGCTCAGTTTTGGGGTGGAAGAAGGAGGATGAAATTTGACATGGTGTTTCTCCTCTGTAAGGGGAAACCAGTTTAATGCAGTTTTGGTCACCTTAACCTATAGCAATGAGGGGGGAGGGGAGGAAAGCTATAGGAAAAACCCATCCATGCAGCCTGTGTACCTGGAGGAAAGTAAAGCAGCATTTCTGTGTGGTTTGTCTGTTGTGTGAGCTGTGATGTCCGATCTGTCTCAGCTCAGAGCTCTGACTTGAGCCCACAGCCTAGTGGGGCAAGCTGGAGAGAGAACGGGCTGCTTCATTTCACCCTGGGTCACTTAATTTATACAGCTTTAAGGTTTCTGCTAAAAAGTGCAGATAATCTTTAAGTCTGTCCTGTGCCTAACTGCTCTGCTTAATTGTGTAGGCACCACTAAAATGTGACATTAAAAAGCTCTGGACTTGCATATTTTCAAGCAAGTTTCTTTTCTTATGTTCTCATGGTTAAATCTAATGTCATTCAACTTCAAGATAAAAAAATAATGGTAGCACTCATATCTGCATAGACAAAAATTACTGGTATGTGTTTCAGTACAAGTCTTTCACCTTCACTAAGCAAGTGATTTTTGTAGTCAATTCACTAGTTGATAGGTTTTATTGCACTGAGTGAACCTGTTATGTCTGCTCAGAAAAACCAGGAAGTCTCTGCTATATCCTTACCCATGGGTTTTTTTTTTTCCCTAGATATACATGTATATGTTTACTTTTAAATTTATTAATATGTGTAAATGTAGATCCTTCATGAGTTCTGTTGGTTTTTTCTAATGTTGAAGAAAGCATTAAGTATTAGTAAACTGAAAAAACCCCAATTCTAGCTTCAAGGGAAAGAAGATCTGTTCTAGCATAAGTATATTCACCTTAAAAATATGGGCTGATGACCCACTGAAATCTTTCTTTCACAGAAACCATCAATCTGTCTGTCGATGACTTTCAGTGTATCTATATGGATTAACCTCACTGTGTCTTCTGGGGCTATTCTGATGAGCTCTCTAGATCCATGTTTTTGGAAGCAGGATCAGGTACCAAGAAGTCAGAGGAAAGAATTTGTCTAAATAATAGTAATTAATTAAATATTTCTCTGTGTGTGTGTATAAATTCTTAAGTAATCGAGGAAAAAAAAACAAAACCGGAAAATATAGTAGAATCATGCTGATGTGACCTGGGATTTATAGCGTGCTTGGGATTCCCACCAATGACGCCAGGTTGCCTGATTGAGTTGTGTTACATTTTAGATGACGAAGTTTTCTTGTGGAATTGTTTCCAGTTTCCCAGTAAGTAAAAGGGGATTCACCTGTGCTCAGGGCTTTATTTCACTAAGTATCCTTTAAACTCTTCTTACAAAGCAATTCTTATGCATTATTTTGGACACGCACTCTTTTTAGCCCTTTTTCTGTAGCTTTTACCAAAATTTTTTTAAAAAGCTCATTGTTTCTGGCCACAGGCTGGACACTTCCTATGGCTGTACTGCAGTCATGATTCTTGCTGTCTCTTGCAAGGTCACATCGTTGGCATTTTGCAAGCTCCTCCTTGGAGGATTGCTTCTGCTCGCCCCAACAGATCTGAGGCTTGTTACCCTTGGTACTTTGTGTTTTGTTTTCCCTCTAGAACTTGAATTCAAATCTGGCCTGGTCTAGTCTGCAGACAGAATAGCAAAATCTCACTGGTTTTTGTAAGTATTAATCATAGGGTGTTTTTGAAGCTTCTGATCCCTGCTGTAATCTGATCTCTATTAAACATTCCACAGGCCCTGCGAACCTGCATGTTTAACTTATTTGGCTCAAAAGAGTTAAGAAATTAATTTAAAGCTTTTCCCCTTAGGAACCTTTTCTAACAAGTGGTATCTCTCAGAAGCTTAAACTTCTATAGTGCGGTTGTGTGCTTGCATTTCTTCATGCAACTGTTACCTATGAAACAAACCCAGTTCTTCTGACCAGCAACAGTGAACTTCAGTCATAAAGATATGTCTTGGTGCCTGTAGCACGCTCACTAGTCAGTGCTTAGGAAATGAGACATTGTCATGATGCAGAATTCAGGTCAAATTCGTTTGCAGTTAGGAATCTGAACACAGTACGTATTCTCCAGGATGCCTTTGAAACAATAGGAATTCTCAGGAAGGGTTTTTGGCAAAAGCTTCGCCTGGCAGAAAGGCAGAATAGGCAGAAGTGATGCCTGCCCAATAAAGTCTGGAGAGCAGAGAGTATTGCTGATCCATGGGTTAGTTTGGAGAATGTGCCCTTTGCTTCCAGCAAGGATTGCAGTGCTACTGTATTGGGAGAAATGACGGACAGAACAAAGAAGCACATGTGTAAAAACAAGGGTAAAACCAGTCCTCTGCATTGAGGATCCCAAGGACTTCTTGATTACACTGGAGGTTTGTCTATGTCCAGCAGACAAATAAGCAACAAAAGACAATAGGAAAGGGAGCGGCCTGACGTAGGCAGTAGCAAGACAATTCCTATGAAGAAGCTGTAGGTTCATAATAACAGGCAAAGAGGAAATTAGCTTTGTAGAAGGCTGAGCCACATCTTGATGCAAAGGAGAAAGAGGTCTATGCGGAAGGCTCAGCAATTGGCCCTCTTATTGCAGGAAGATTAGAAGAAATTAGATATATTGGCAACACACATGAATAATGTGAATTTTCCCAAAGTAGTGAAGATGGGCACAGAATGGTAACATCAACTAAAAGGTATTAAAACAGACAAAGAGGTGTAAAGACTAAGAGGATGTGATAGGAATGTGGTAAAAGGCATATTGTGTGCCAGTCCCAATAGGTCAACAAATTTTGTGGAAAAGATACAGGAATAAGGAATTGATTTATACATACATCTCCCTCTCTCTCTTCCTCTCTGTATATACATACACATATATATGCTGGTTGAATGAACTTGTGCTGAACTGAAAATAAAAATCTTTTTATTCATGAATGATGATCACTAAGTGTATACAGCTTACCAGTTCTAGCTGTAATAATGATAACAAATATATATTGAAAAAAACCCAAAACAACAAAAAACAAACCCAAAACAAGCAAAAAACCTCTCAAAACAAAATAGGCCGTGTCAGAAACATCAGTAGCCATCAGGGAATTAGTATGTTTGGTTTGTTTTTTTTTTTAAATAATCTTGCCAAGGGGAATTTCTTTTCCTTTCTATGTCTGTACTTGAATAAAAATTGAATTCATGCAAGGTGTCAGGGCAGCACCAAAATAACATAAGCTGTTCTGAGGGTAAGATATTGGAAGAAAAATAAACTGTTTGTAGGAAATTCAAACCCCGAGAGAGAGAGTGAAGAGATGCAAGAACTTTCTTTGCTCTCTGTGGCTCTTCTGCGCTTCTGGCAGCCAAGGCCAAGGTGACAAGTTGTTGACTCAAAAGGCTCTGCAGGAATGCTAAATGTTATCGTTATTTAATACTTACGCTCTATTAAGTGACAGCCTCTTCTTTACATCTTCAAAACACTTTTCAAGCATGCACTAGTTTGCAGGGCTGGAGGCTGCTCTTTTTTTACAGGCAGACCTCGACATCTTAAATCCTGCAGCGGAGCTGAGCTGGGGAGGAGCTACAAACGGAGTTTCTGCTTTCCCTGGACCTTGCTTGCTCTTTGTGCCACAAAACCAGTCTCAAATAGGTTGGGGTACTCCGGAGGTTGTGCCTGGTGAGCAGACGTCCCCTTTTACCTGCGATTACTGAGGGCCTTTCGTTTAGGAGCTCTTTTGTATTGAAACCATTGGCATACAAACTAAACAAACAGCTCCTGGGGTCCTCACAGGGCAATCCTGCAACTTACCTGTTGGTTAGGGGACACCTAGAACTCCATTTCAGGGGGCCAGGGCGAAGTTAGATTTCATTTTTGGCGTTCACCCTGAATAAATGCCGTTTTCTTATTCTAATCTCTTATTGGGAGCTTTACAGTTCTTACGGAGTACTGAAAACAGCACGCTTTCTAAAAACCTGTATTAGAAACTTTGAAAAATTAACTATCAATAATGGTGAAGTTTGGGTTAGAGTAGTTCCTGGGTGAGACATATATTTGAAAATCGGAGGTGAAAATTTACCTGTCTTGAAGTCAGACAGCCCTCTTACTCCCCCAAGCCACCCCCAAGCATGTTGACTTTGGGGAACTGTAATTTCAAGAAATCTATAACTTGCGTCCTTCTCTTTCAGCCTTGGCTCTAATTACTGTATACTCCTTTCTCAGAGATTCGATCCCTCCTTCGAGTTCTGTGACGCATTCTGAACAGTTTTGCTTGCTTTGTTTTGCAGCTAAATTTCAACTTGCTCTAATCTGTTCGGCGTTACATGATCGTTTCATCTCAGAGTATCTCCACCACACAATTCACGTGCTTTATAATTAAGAAACTTTTGTAATGAAAAAATAGATCCAGGCAATGAAAGACAAGGACAAGACTTGATCATACAGCTAGGGAAAAAACAGCAACACCCTAAACCTCACCATAACAGAGCTCTAATTTTTTTTAATGTGTTCAGTTCATTGGTTTTGTCATCAGATGTTCTTCTTTCCTTCTTCATTTTGCCAACAATGCATTACAATATTTATGCTTCAAACATACTTTGGAGCAACTGATTTTGGCAACACCTGTGAAATTGCCTCTTAGACCTTTTACAACCCCCCTTGCTGTCCCTTTGTTCTGGAAGAAGAAAATGTTAGCTCAGCAGAAATCACCATGAGAATTTAAGACAGTTAAGGTACATTAAAGTCTTTTATACTCATAAATTCAGAATTTTTCACTTAAAGAGCTTGCATTTTTTATGAATAGACACATAGTGTGTAAAAGTTGAATGCATTCAGCACATGATGAAAAATACTTTTGTTAAGAAAGAAGGAGTTGAGCTGCTAGAAAATACACATAATACTAGGAAAATATCAAATTATGTGACAGTAGTTGCACATTTTTGAAGCATGACCAAATAACATATCACTTGAGGCATTTCCCTACCCTCTTGTTGTTTTTTCCCCCCTGGAACTGGGAGGAAATGGATACTACACACCCACCCATTCACAAAACTCCTGGCGGGAGGCCAGCTTCCCTCTCTCTCTTCATCACTGAGCCAAGCTCCGGTCTCTTTTCCCCTTCTCTTTTCTTACTACTCTTTGTGGTTGCTGCCTGCCAGATTTGTACCTATTTCAGCAACAAATGAGCTCTATGAGGCCTTCTCACAGAGGTCTCCTACTTTTGCTCATTATCCATGCAGATCTTCCTCTTTGTGCTTCCTAAAACCTGCTTTTATGCTGGACTGCGGCATGTTGGAGATTTCTATTTTTTTTTTTTTTCTATTTAGCTGTTACTTTATTTCCTGATTCGCCTTCAGCTTTCTCTGTGTTCTTGTCTGTTGTTCCAAAGTGTCTGTACTGGTGTAGGCTGCTGCCAGTAAGTGAGAGGGGAGGAAAAAAAAGTTCAAAAGCCCTTGCACATATCCATACGCTAGATTTTGCCAATACCTCTTCCCCAGCTCGTCTGGCAGCAAAAGTAATACCTGTTATGGCGGCAGCGGCTGCTGCAACTGCTCCAGTTGCGGTGGCTGGAGCAGCATAGCAGGATTTAAACACGGAGCTCAACATGCCAGCGCCTGGGGGTTTGAGGCTGAAGCTGTCAAATGAAAACCAATGTGTACTGAATTGTCCCCGTAGTGATTCTCAGCTGCTTTGGGAATGTGGGTTTTGGATCATGTCCAAAGTCCAATTTTTTTTTCCTTTTCTTCCCCCCCCTCTTTTCCATGGTGGGGTTAACACCATATGAAGAGGCACTAGGATATTAAATAGAGAATGTTGGCTGGAAAACGTCTTCCCGGCAGACACCTCTATATTTTATTTGATGGGCTGGAAACTCCCTGGCCTGCTTTAGCCTTCAGTCTGCTAAGGGCTGGTAAGGTAAGAGCCTCTATAGGAGGGTGAATGTGTCCGTATATGTAGAAGAGTGCCTGCTACGCTGCGCCCTGCTCACCGCTGCCCAGGGAGCGTAACTGGAGCATTAGTTTAGCATCCTGTTGCCCACAGCTGGGCTTGTTCCCACTTTCTCTTAGACCAGGGGGTTAGCGTGGACACTGCGAGTCCATCGCGGTCAGAGGTTGTGGCTGGTGCTTGTGCCCACCGGTGTCCCACCAGCTCGGGTGCTGACGCTGAGTGTGGTGGGCACTGTGGAGGCTGCCCTGGCTCTGAGCTCACTGCCAGAATAAAAAGGTCAGGACCCTAGCTGCGATGACAGGGTTTATGTTACCACAGCTCCACTCTTGCTGGGACCTTGTGAACCAGAGTGGGCGGATACAGTGCAAGCATGGCTTCGCTCATGGGGGTCAGTGCCTCCACTGTCCCTGCCGTGTGAGCCATGGCAGGGGGCTGCGGTTCTTATATGGGAGAGGAGCCTTGCTAGGGCAGAGGAGAGAGAGGCTGTGGCCTCTTTCTGCAGCTGCAGAGGGTAGTCCCTGGGACAGCTTAGCTGTTCTTGCCATTTCTGCTGGAGCATACCAGATCATGGTGTGGCTCGTGCATGCGAGATGCAGCAGCTGCCAGTCTTCAGGAGAGCTTTGCTTTTCTCTGATACCTACATGTGCTGGTCACATCTCTTGCATGCAGAGAGTGGGCTGCTCTGTATGTCCCTCATCCCAGTAGAAATGTTTTCCTTAAAGAACTGAATACATAACGCAGCACTTGACAAGGCTGCTTTGGGTTGGTTAAGTTCCTCCTTCTGCCAGATCTCCGTCATGGTCCCAAAAAGTCATTACGTTCGGAGTCTGCTATGTGCTTTGCTGGGTTTGCGTAAGAGAGGTGAGCAAACCAGGTTCTCAGATTTACTTCAATCTTATTGTGCATACAGCTGGCCATCAGTGCAAGTCAGGAGTTACGCACATCGCCTTAATGTAGCTCTCATTTCAGCGTGGTCTTCGTGCTTCTCCTCGCCCACCAGCTCAGCGCCAGGGAACAAGGAGTTTCCCTCTGCTCAAGGCACACAGCTTCGAGCCGCGGATTTCTCTCTGCTGAGCTCACATGTGCAGGAGAAACACCATCCACCGTCCATGAGCCAAGTGCTTCAGTTGAGAATGAATGTAATTGGGGATTACTTACAGAGGGTTTGCTGCCCCTCTGACCGCCACCCCGTTATGTATGTGGAGCTCTGGAGGGGGGAGAGGAGGGAGCATGAGGCTCTTGTTTACTCTCTAAGCCTGTGCCTGAAAAGGAGACTCTCCCTTGAATTATTTTTTTTTCAAAAAGCAAAGTCTATGCCAAATCTGTAATCAGATACAAATAGGAATGAACTCCAGAAGCAAAGGCAGCCAAATAGAGCTTTTCATCTTGAAAACCACTTTCCCACCTGACCAAGAAGTCCTTGCATGTGCCTGGCACGATGGGTCAGCCCATCCTGAGTCACCCACGAGGGCCTGCCTGGTTCTCACGTGTTGACTCTCTACTCCTGTTGCTGTCTCATTTTGACCTTCCCCAAATGTTTCAGGTATGTACCTCTTGTCCTGAGGATTTACGTGCCATGTCTGGCTGGAATGGAGCTTATAGCCTGAGTGCTTTAGGAAGTAGCTCCTTAGATTTCTGCCAGCCTTATGTGCAAGGGAGGAGGTGGTATTTGCTAGTTCTTTTGAGACATCTTCTGTTGGTCTCAGCTTCTACCGTACCTCATCATAGGATTGTTCACTGCATCCTAGTTTAAGGTCTGCTGTTGGTTCCTCCCAAGTTCTCCCCATCAATCTGCAGGCCTGTGAAAAATAGTTTCCCAGCTCCTACCTGCTGTAACCTTTTGGGACTGTTCAGCAAATTCTGGAGATCCATTTTGGTGAACTGAAGAAAATGCTAAATATACTTGTTACTGCTTTATAGCCTTGATCGTGTTTGCACCCAAGAAAGAGACAGGCCCCTCCTACTTGCTCTTCATCTGCACTGAAAGGTAGCTTGTGCCACCATTATTGTAAACATCGGTGAAGTGTTGCCATCTCATTTTGACTAATGAGAATATGTCACCAAGAGGAATCTAGGAGCACAGGCTATTGTTGATGCCGCTTGTTCACATTCCTCTATCAAGAAGGCTGCTGAACTCAGGCGTGATTGAGAGTCTCTTGAGGATGACCCTGGGCTTGGGCATCAAGTAAGAGGTCATTTTTCCCAAAGACATGTCACCGCAAGTTAAACACTTGGAAAAGACAAGCCATGGTGATCTCTTGTGGAGCTAAAACAGAGACCTGGATTTCTTCAGTGAATGCTTGTTACATGTTTTAGTCTTTAAAGTACATTCATAAGATGCTTACATGAGTTGTTGTCTTGGTTTGAGGTTTTTATTGCTGCAGTATGGGTAGATGAAATGAAACTAATTGCGGAGTGCTCAAGTAAACAAAGGAGCAGAAATAACACTTGCAGAGAAAGATGGGATGATGCTTTTCATGTGTTCCCAGGACTCTTCTCTGTGTTTGTGGGTCAGAGGATGGGCAATTTCCTTATCTCTGAACTGACTCCTCCACGGAGCTTGTCTGTTTGTGACAAGAGGGTGTACTGGATTTGGAAGGAAGGCTGTAGTCTGTTGGCTGTTGCCTGAGATACAGCTTGGATTAACTCTGGCACCTTGAACCACCATCCCAATAAAACCGTGTGCTGTTTGGGTAGGTATAACTTCTTGCAGAAGCTGAGTGAGATCACTCTGAGAAATAAAACTGAGGAGGTCTCTTTTAAATAACAGTGCTGGCCGGTACATCTCCTCTTTGATTTGGGTGATCAAACAGAAAGTAGAACTGGGACTTTTACATGCAAACTATTCTTATTTTGGTATTAATAATATATGAAATAAAGGAATAGACAGTGTTGTCCATTAAGTTTTGTACTACTTACAGTTATTCCTACCAAAGACGCTTTAAGGAGAATGGCCAGGCAAATTTCAGCTAGTAGCTGAAAGTCCTAGGGAAACAAAAAACTGCAACAGAGGACCCGCTGGAATGTTGTAAAAAACTTCTGTAGAAGTGGTCTGTTTCAAGTTGAAGATTGGGGAATGGCATAGTAAAAAATAAATTGTTTTCCCCCATTCTGTATTAGAAAAGCCTCAGGCCATAAACATCTTGAAAGAAATGGATTTTTTTTTTTCTTATCCTTCCGAAGGGATCAGAGTTGCTTGAAAAAAATCGTATTGTTTGTACATAACCCACAAGAGCAGCTGGGTTTAGAGTCCTATTTTTAGTGTCAGTAAGTCAACCAGCTTGGTACGCTGGGAAATCCCCAACTCCTGGCACCTAAAGGTTAATATTATCAGCTCTCCAAGAACTGTTTTAGAAGATATTTTAGTTCCATTAGCTCAGCTTGTGTTATCAGTTGTAATAATAATAGTAAATTTATTGCTTGTATTATCGTAGCCCCTTTAAAGAGCTGGATAAGACTGGTATTTTCTCTAGTTCATGCTGAAACTTAGGGGGTTTTATTTCTACTTTAAACCTAAATTCAGCCTTTCCACTAAAATGCTCAGAAAAAAGGGTCTTTCTACCTCACGTCTTTTAGTAAACAATCCTTATAAACCCAGATTATAGTCTTAAAGCAGAATGTACAAGAATCCTCAAATAGAGAGGACAAAAAAAAAACCCTTTGTCCAGGAACCGTCTATGTAGTTAAATGAAAAATCATTGATACGTGATGTGCAGTTGTGGTATGGACCAAAACCCATGCAAACAACTTTAAAGATGATCATAGTTAAACCCCACAGATTTTAATGCCAGCAGATACCATTTGTAACACAGATGTACTGTCTTGCCATCCCCAGGTACCGAGGTGTTCAAAATCATAGCTTTGTGTATGTGAGCATGCAAAACATTTACGTACCTATTGAAAGATCCTGTACCTACATACCTGCTCATATGTGGTATTGTTGGATTTTTTTATTTGCTCACAGGTTATGAAAGGTGGGGGTTTCTCATTTTCCAGCTTTTCTCTGCAACCGTAACAGCTGGAAACATACGTGTGGTTATTTGGGGGTTTTTTGTTTCTTTTTTTTTTTTTAAATGAAAGCTGAGATTCTTACTTGGTCACATGACTGAAAAGACTGGAACTTAAAAAAAAAACCACTGAAAAGAAAAATAAGACTCATGATAAAATCACATGAGCTAGCTACACTGACTCCACGGAAATTAATGATAAAACAGTCATTGACTTAGTCATTGACCCTAAGAATGAAAATAACTGAAAATTATGTTTTGAGTCACTGCAAGGTTCAAGTTATGGATGCTGAGGTGTCATAACCTTCATGCCCGTACTTGACAATACTTGATTCCCCGTAATAAAAATGTTATCTGTTCCTCTCCTCTTTATGTGACAGTTGGAATAACTTCAGCATTCTTGCAGCTTGTGAACCCTCACCCTGCAGCCAGGCGCAGTCAGTCCCCGCTTATGAACTTCCTGAAGGATTTTTAGATTTTTGGTTGTTTCTTTTTTCCTGAGAATGGATTTGAGAGCATCAGGATAGTTGATAATTTATTTTTTTAAGGCTGTGCTGAAATTCTGGGTATACCATGGGTCTGTGCTTTATGACTGATGCCAGGAGATGCTGTCCTGGAAGCTTGCTGTGATCGCTGTGATGACGATGGGAGTGATGGACATGGTGAGAGTCCCCTTACTTGTAATGAGCTGCCCCGTGTCCTCTCCCTCAAACATGAAAATCCAGTATTTTGATTAAAAATTTTCAGTTGGCACAAAGCAGTAAAACCAGCAGGGAGTGACAGCAAACTCTGTTTCTGAGCTGCTTTGCTCTCTTGAGGGTGTATGCCCCATTCGGCAGCAAGTGTCCCCAGGAGCGGCATGGGCATGCAGAGAGGAGGGCAAGGGATGGGAGCCCAGACTGGCAGCCTTCCATCGCCTCTCCTCTCTGTGTCCAGTTGTCGTCTTATTCCTCCTCCTTTCGTACTTGTTGCTGGGATTTCAGAGTATGTTGTGCACTCCTGAGGCATTTAAATTGCCATATGTATTTTGTCCAGAAAGAAATAGCTTAGTGTTTTATCTAGTGATTTGTTGGCTATGCAGCTTTCTTGCTCTTTTGTACAAAACTCTGCTGTGTGCCAATTTAACGACTCTGTTAAATAACGACGGAGGGGCAGTAACCTTTCCATTGCTAAGGGTAAATCTTGCTTCCCTTTGTGGAGCCAGATACGCCAAAGCAGGCGACCAAAGCAGCACTGCTTTTCCAGTTTAACAGGTTTAGCTGATGTTACTGGATTGCCACCAAGTTTATTGGTTTCATAACTCACCCAGGGCTGGCTGAGAAGGTTTAGGTTTTTCTTTCTTCGCCTGTGCAGCGGTAGTGATAGTCATCGGGGCTCTCAGCCCTGCAGATAATCTCTTCAGGGTTATCATTTACTTACAAACAGACGCGTGAAGTATTTGTGAAAAGGCTTTTGAAGTGGCGTTGCAGGCGGATGCTGCCCAGAGCTGCAGAGCAGGCGGTGTTTACACAGGGGCAGAGGATTTCTCTGCCCGGCGTGGTTCCCCTCAAGTGCTCGTATTCTGCGGCTATGCTGTTTGCCTTTCTAATGAAGTGAACTGTTTGTTTGAAATATGTGGTAGAAGGTATTTAAACAGAGACTAAAGTAAACTTTCGGGCTCTTCAAATAAGCCATGCATATCTGGTTTGTGGAGCGAAGGAAAACAATTTGGCTGCAGCTTACCTCTGGGAAGGGCAGTTAGGAGCTGTTTAAATAACGAACTGGGCTGCGGCGGATGTTGCTGCAGCCTCCGACAGGGCCTTCGGTGATGACTGCTGCTCATGTAGGCATTCCTCGGGATGCTGCCTCGGTGGAGAGCTCAAAATTACTGTCCTTGTTTAAAAAGGGGATTTATTCATTAGCTGCGAAAACTTGGGTACATTCAGATTTGATTAAAACCATCCCAATTAGACAATGGACTGTTGAGAGCCAACATATGCTATTGCCTTTATAACGTCATTAGTAACCCAGAGTCCCCACTTTGAAATAAGATCGTGCCCGAGTGCGCAGACATCTGTTTCTGCCTAGCCAGATGGAGGTCAGCAACATAACTTAAACTGCTAATCCTCATTGTGGAGAGGGGAACAGGAATCTGAGGAAGGTAGTAACAAATGAACTTGGATCCTGCTCCTGGCAAGGCACGAGGTATCGATGGCTGATACAATGCTTGGAACATGCACTGCAGAGCTCCGGTAATAAGTTTCTGCCTAACCGCAAGCAGCAGTTCAGAGAGCAAAGGAGGGCTGGGAGAAGTGATACTCTTTGTGGTTATGGCATTACAATTCGTCTCAGAGAACCTCACTGCTTTTCCCGGCTCCGCCACGGTTGTGCCTATGGGAGTGTTAGTCAGCTGCGGCACAACGTTTCTCAACAATGACTGGCAAAACAGAGATCTCGATGGTGGGGAGTGCTTTTCACCCCCTGCCATAGCACAAAACAATTAAAACCGGTCATGTGGGGAGTTTAGGAGCAGAGATTTCCAGCGCTGTCCAATAGAGACCATATGTTTCCATCCATCCTTTATATTTTTTGGTGGGGAAGAAAGCGCCAAGTTGGTTGGAACTACAATGCCGCATCCTCTGGCATTGTTTCCCCGCGCATTCTCCTCTGGAGCAAGGGGAGTCACAACACTTCAGACTCCTTTGGTTCAGCATAGAGATTAAAACAAACAAAAAGTCCTTATACTCCCGGAGTGCAATAAATATGCTAGAATTTCAATAGGATCCAAACAAGTGACAATAGTAGCATTAAGAGCTGGCAAATCCTTTGATGTTATTGACCAGAAAAGGACTGCTGTCGTCTCTGTCACGAACATTTAAACTTTTGACCTCCAACCTTTGTGTCGAATGGCTTTTCCATATGGAGGGTTACTATACCTCTCCAAGTGCCACTGCATTTAGTAGAGCATCAAACACTTCAGTGGCGGGAAACTGATGCTTAATGTGTTGGAAAAGCTCCAAGATTGCCAGAGGGTGGGACTGAGGAGATCCATCCCCTCTTCTTCTGCTGGAGGGTAAATGAAGTGCCCTGCAAAGTCCCCCTTTTTCCTATAGCCCAATTGCGCCTGCACTCTGCACAGAAACGCAGAAGGGAGAATTGGTGGGCAGGGGACCGACATCTTAAGTTAGTTTTATTACCACCATGTGGTTGACGTTAGCCATAGACCAAAGCCCTCTTTTGTGCAGCGTGTTGTGCAAACGTACAACTGAGAAATGGGATTTTCCAGGCTCGGGAAGTCTTCATGCTCGTGCTGCAGATCTGCATGGGCTGAAGTCCCCCAGCGCGGGCACTGCCCTTGGTGATGTGCTGGCTGAGTGGCAGGGGAAGGGGTTTGCAACCATCTTGGCCTTGGGGGTCATGCCAGGAGTGCACAGAGCGTCAGGAGCCATGCTGGCCCACACCACAGGTCCGTCTAGCCTGGTGTCCTTCCCAAGCAATGACCAAAGGCAGTCGCCCAGGAGTTAATGTAAGAACACAGTGGGTGATTCTCCTCTCTTTTTGCCCCCCAACCGCCCTCCCAACTTGCCAAAATTTGCAGTCCGGGAATTTCCTAGTCCATAAGTGGTTTCTACACATTTGGACCCTTACTGCACTTTTCTTCTGTGACTTTCCCCTTGAGGCCATTTAAACTTTTGGTGTCTGTAGCCTCATGTGGCAGGTGGTCTGTGAGCCTCATCCGTATATGGGCATCTTTCTCCTCTTCTGGTTCCTGTTGTCTCCTCATAGTACCCTTGGCTTCTCCTCTAGGATGTAAAGAGAGGAATGAAAACCAGTGGCCTCCTCTTTAGTGCCCCCTTACCCACTCAGGGCTGCAGAAGAACGGTCATTTCCCACTTCTCTCACATTTGTGGGATTGTACTCCACCTAATTCTGAGTTTTCTCCCCTGTTACCCGTTAATCACTAAGCTGAAGAATATGACTGTGCATAGGCAGGTAATGTAACTTTTTTTGTGGTCCAGCTGGACTGGGGACTGGAGGAAGCGATGCTGTTGTAACCATCTATGGTAGTGCCAAAAAGCTCGGTCAGAGACTGGGGTCCTGTTGTGGTAAGCACTGTAGACAGGTGATGTAAATATGGATCTTGATCTTTCGAGGTCCCTTCCAACCCTATGATTCTATGATTCTATGATTCTATGGAGACTGCCCTGAAGAGTTTGCTTTTGTGCTGTTGCTAAAAAGAAAAATCTTCGCTAATGCTATGGGCTGCTTTACCTGCTACTCTATTTGTGTGCTTCTGCCTGTTCACGTCTCTCTTCTTCCATTTTCCCTTTTCTCTCATTAATGGGAATGTTTTTCCTCCCTGGGGAGGCTGGACTTATCCACGCTGTCTGTGACACTTGGGTCTTAGCAGTGAGGCTCGTGTGAGTAGGACGCAGCGCGGGCAGGAGAGCTCAGGAGATGCTGGGGCTAGTTCTGCAGCCAGGTACCCTCTGCAGTCCTGTGTCCCTGCTCCGCAGCTCCGATGCGACCAGGTGCAGTGTCTGATTTTAACACACCACGCTGCTAACTCGGGGCTGTTCCTCACAGGGCGTAAGGACCATGAGCCTTAATGGAGCTGAGGTTGTCGACTCGGATTTTTTTATTTCTGTTTTTCAACAAGAACACTCAGACTCGTGCCTTTCATCCCATTTCTCAGCGGTGGTGCGAGCTGTAAGTGGGTGACGTAAAGGCTTGGGCGCTTTTGGTAAGCAGCACTTAGTTCCCAAAGCAAGAGAAGCATAGGCCAGATCCTGCCGTTATGTCTGCAGAGAACAAGAGAGAGGATGAAGGCGAGGTGTTGATATGACACTGTGAGAACTTCTCATACGCTGTAAAGAGAAAAGCCCTTTGGTGGGGAAGAGGAAATGGGGGAATCATAACAACAATCCCAAAACCACAAGAAAAGGTGTGATTATACCTAAAGGTGATACTCTCACCCTCTGTCTAAGTAGCAGGAAAGAAAGAAGAGGTTGTCTGTAAAGAAAAACAAACTTAAAAAAAGTTCCTGAGCAAAACTCATGAGAGATTTGTAAAGAACGAGCAGTTTTAGGCAATTGAACCACTCTTTCTAAGGAATTAAAGAAATAATGAATAGTGGATAAAATACTGCTATTCTGGCTCTTCATTGGGAACTTTCACGGAAGAGGGTTAGATGTCTCAGAAAGGATATCTTCGTGTTAACAGTGACCAGGTTGAGGTAGAGGGAAGTAATCCAATTTGACTGCGGTCCTTTTCATTAAAAATATTTGCCTCAAAGCTTGGCTTGAAAAAACTAACTCAGATTGACTGGAATATTGACAATATGACATTCTCAAAAATAGGCTGAATGAGCACTTAGGATAAATGTCAATATGGCAAATTAAGGGAACTCGCCGTACTTTCCATCTTCAGTAATGATCTGAAACAAAAAGTACCCAGCATAAAAATGAAATATAAGGGAGAAACTCTCTAAGAAGCTGAGGTAGGATGAGGGAACAAAGAGAAAGAAAACAGCTTAAAGTCAAGTTTGTGTTGCCTTTACCTGACTTGAGCGGTGCCCATGTCACCAGCAGTCCCCTAGAAATGGTAGGATAGGTCACTGCCACCTGATGAAGGCACTGTCTCATAGTTGGAAAAATGAAAGGTAATGGTATTTGAGACTGTGTGTAAGAAACACATAACCCTGCTGGAAAGAGAAGTTTGCAGAAATAGGTTATTTCTATTATAAATTTCTAAGGCTGCCTCCTCCTAAGCAGTGTCATGTTAGCCTACATGAAAACCTGATGCCCCAAAGTGCAGAAGTGACAACTATATGTCTCTCCCAAGCTGGAAGAAACCCAGAGAGTAAAAACAAGTGACTACGATTGGTTTAGAATATGGACACAGAAATTAAAGGGTGCAATAAATGTATATTATCAAGTGGCCTGACAGCACACGTGATAACTATCTGCTCATCTACAAGATCTTGAAGAGTGTAAACACCACAGAAGGAGAGTAATTGCTAAGGATGGTACAGAGAGAAGCTAAATAATTATGAATATTTGGATGAAATTTAAAAAAAATCATGTTGAACAGCAGGGAAAAAGAAATCTCTCTGAGTGTTCATCTGATTGTGCAACCCATAGAATTTGAACTGTTTTAATAGCTAAAAATAGACATAATTGATCTAATTATACTTTTCCCTCTCTTAATTCCTATCATGTCATAAATTACTCATCAAAGCTGCTAAGTATAACCTGTTTCCAAGTTTTTCACCCTGTGGTCCAGACCTTCAGCTGCTGGAAATCTGTTTAGCTACAGTGATTTTCATCGTGCTGTGGTGATGCCCAGCTGTTCAAGGTTTGGTCTTTCAGAAAGCTTTTAATCTTGATTCTGGTACACAGTAGAGCACACAGGTCTCCAAAGCGCAATTTAAACAAATGATGTTTGCAGACTGACTCATGCTGCTGCTTTATAAACTTCTAAGAATGTCACCAAATCTTGCTGAATTACCTGACTTGTCTTTATTTGTTCCCACATCAAATCAATAGCAGTACAGGGATGTTTCTGGATTATTTTTTTTCCTAGTTTATAGCTTCCTGTTACTTCTCCTTAGCCACATTTACCTTTGCATCTTACAGATATTTGTTATTGCTGAGTTAATGTGTGCAGCTGATAGCAGGGCATTCAGATGCTTCTCTTGAGGTGTGTTGAGCCGTAGGGAATAGCCAAGCTGTTGTGTGCCAGCTCCTTGTTTCCACTGGTCAGGAAGCCCATGTTAAACCTCTGCTTAGGAGTAGTTTGGAGTTGAGAGCCTTGCTGTGAGACTTCTCTTTAGTTCTCTCCAGTGTGGAATAGGATTTATTTCTTTTATAATCTCTTCATTTCCTTAGTTTCCACTTCGTAGCTCACCTTCAACCACTGGAATTTGCTGTGTGTTTCAGAAATGGGTATGCACACACGTACATAGGTACAAATTATTTGTGTATATATTGTGGTTATGCATCCAGTTACTTGCTGCTTGTGGAGAAGGGAAGCACTGTGGTTGTGGTCCTTCATACCCATGTGTAATCAAAGGTGGGAAGCATTCCAGAGCAGCTGGGTGAAGCCAGGTGTCTGGGGTTGTTGAGAGTTAAACAGGGATTCTTGTTTTGTTTTCCGGAATTCCTTGAGGTGGTGGGGGTGGAATTTTTAAGCGGTGGAGGATGCACTGATGCATGGTGGCACAAGAAGTTAGGGGAGCAACAGCAAAATAGCAAGTGTCTTGCAAGGCAGAAGCTGAATTATTTTTTCACTGCAGAGTCCATCGGAGGTAGCGGTGGGAGGGATTTCTTTTGTCAGCTTCCTGGCAGAGGACAATTTGTCATTTTCTTGCAGAGACCACATTATTAAGTTTGTTAAGAAATACTGCGTGGGATCCAGAGGTTGTGAAAAAGTTGAGCTGTGCTGTACCAAGAGCCAGCTGCAGTAGATGAAACTATTTTCCCTCCAGGTAGCATGGTGATGAGCCTAAGATGTCTCATCGTCATTGTCTCTTCCTGAAAGTGTGGGACAACTTACAGATGCCGGCTGTATACAACTGCTGCTCATGTTCATAAGGGCTTTCTTGTGTGGAAGAAGTCTTTTTTGTGTGGAAGAAGCCACTGAGGTGGGGTATTCCTGGTGCATTGCCACCAATTTGCTGTTGGTTCTTGGGCAAACTGTGCTGGTGGAGTGCCTTGGCTTTCCTTCTCTGAAAATGTGTGTCCCAGGAGGGCTGTGGGGCAGCAGTGCTGTGCTCACCCCACTCCTCGCGCAAGTTCACGACTGCACGAGCAGGGCAGCACAAGGGTTCCTTCCTTCACTTACTGGTGAGTCCATCCCAGTGGAAAGAGTCATTTATAAGTTACTGGGATGTGATGAATCACAAATTATGTTCTTAAAGAATTTGAGAGTCTTCAGTCCAAGGTGTTTTGTACATGCAATATATTTATTACCCTGCAAGTCTGTGTCTTGCTTCTTTTTCTTTTCCTTTTTTTGGATGGGCGAATGGCAGGGAGCACTGGAGTCAGTTGAATGGACTTGAGGAAGTTTAGTATTCCAGAAGGCAGTCCTGCTCCTTAGACAGCAGAGTCGCAGTGACAGGGAGGAATAATAAAGCGTTTAAACTGAAATCAATCCAGCAGTTATTTAGCCAATACCTGCAGCAAATTTGGCATATTAAAGACCTCTCAGTGCCAGCTGATGAAATCATTTCCAGCCACTTTTCTTCCAGCACACCAATAACTGCTCCTCCTTCATGTATTTGGCGTAATGGTTGTTGTGGAACTACTAAAAACAATAAAACATGTTCCCACAAGGTATTTAAGTTTACAAACTAAAAAGTGGTAAAATGGATAGCAGGGATCTGAGAAGCCCTGAAGTCTTAATTTTTGGTTTTGCAAAGGTAGAAACTATTTTTCAGCCGTAACAAGAGGCACAGAGCTGGAGTTGTGGTTTATTGTTAAGATCAGTGTATAGGCTGCACAAGCACAAGCAGAGGGTAGGGAGGGGAAGTCTGATCATCATTAATACAGACAGACACATGGAAGGGATGTGATCTGATTGAAAATTGTGTTTTTCTCTGGAAGTGTTGTGTCTACTGTATGTTATCACAATTAACCTTTCGTGTTACTGAAATTGGGAGGACTTATCAATTAAAAATTCTTTCTCTCACTCTCCTCCTGTCCATTTCTTGGCTTTATCCATTTATTTACCTTTTTTTTTTTCCCGTTTTTGCCATGGCTTTTTCTTTTTCTTACTTAAAATCTCCATCTCTGTGAAGTCAGATAGAGAGTAGTCGTGTCCATGTCAACACAATGGTTGCCGCATCGGAAGCGCGCGCGCCTGCATGCACGCACACATGGGGACGCACACACGGAAAAGCCTCCTGAGATAACGGGCTGTGGCACATCTGTGGATCAGCCAGCAAATAAGCAGTGCTTCAGATGGCAACCAGCCACGCTGAAGCAGCAACCCCAGTCACCGTAGGGAGACTCTTCAAAGTGCACGAAGTTAAGTGCGTGCATTAACGTGTGGCTGTGGCTCAGTCATTTTTCTTCCTGATTAAAGCCTCTGTATAAGCATACGTAGAGAACATAACTCACCCCTTTTTGAAAGAGGACTAAAAAACCCCCGAAAGACAACATGTGCTCTTGAGCCCTAACACAAGCTGTAATTAAACAGAAATCCAAAATAAGATCTTTGCTTGGCAAAAAAGAACCTAATTCCTGCCATAAAACCTGGCAATGCCATTAAGTTCAGATCAGTTGAAACGAATGTACATGAAGAAACAGCGGTGCCCTTAGGGACTCTGCAAGCCTGAATATTAGAAAATTCCCATCTGGTGATCAGCTTATGAACCAAAGGAAGTGTAGAAATTTGCTGGCAAACTCTTCAAAACTGTTCCGTGTATTGAAAAGGCATTAGTGAGGAGGCTATATTTTGCCTGATATTGTTTCTGTTACATCTGGTGTGAAAGCTTGGTACCACCAAGTTCAGCATCAAGACCATAATGAATTTTAAACGGGAAGGAGATTTCACCTCAAATGAGGTTATATGTGAGACAGAGTTTTGCAAATGGCTCAGTTCTGACATTTAATTTGGTGAGCTGATTGTCCTGAGGACAAGCCTGCTAAAACATAACGAGGTTTTCCTGTGTTGGGCTTGAGTCCTGTGTTAGCTTGGCCCCAATCTCAGGACGTAGGTGCAGGCATCAGGGCCACACTGGGTGCATTCAAGCCGATGCAGGCATTTTCTACAGTAGCAAATGTGTTCTTGACGTGCTGAAAAATGCCGCCTGTCATTTCAGCAGCCGTCTTCCTCAAGGGTTTGGCAGGAATCGCAAGGTGCTTGAGCAAGTCGGTTAGCTGAGGGCAGGGTGTTTTACTAGCCATACCACCTCTGCCATATTCTCCAAATGTAGTGATCCCCTGACTGAGTAAGGCTTATTTGAGAGACTACAGCGTCTATACAAAAGTTATCCTTAACTTCAGTGAGCTTTGGAGCAGCCTAACCTCTCTGCTGTTGTCTTAGGGTGTTGCACAAGCACCTTTGAGCCAGCAAGCGTCATCTCTCTTTCCACCAAGTCCTGCAGTGAATTGCTGCTGCCTGCTATGTCTATTCAGACTTCAGTTCAGGTTTGGTGTTTAGCAGCAAGGACCATACCTGTCATTTCTCCCAGTTTCTTTCCCTTGATGCCGCGGCGGAGCCCTAGGTTGCTGACTTTCAGAGAACAAGTGTAGGTCTCTTCTTTTTTTTTTTCCTGTATGGGAGTGATTGTAATTTGAGAGAGATGATCCTATTCACTTTCTTTAAGAAGGCAAGAAAGATTCTTGAAGAAGAAATAAAAAGGCACGTTTTACACAACAAAAAGTCAGCATAAATTGATGTATTTTCCAGAAAATCTTGCAGTGCTAAAATTGATGAGTTTGTAGCATTTCAGGCACTTGTATCTCCCATTTTGTTTTGAGGAGACCCTGTTAGCTATGCAGGAGACAGGAGAGCATCCGAAGGAAGCTTGCAGTAGTGGGCAGCATAGAATTGAGAAGGCAGCAACAGCTACCAAATTCAGCAATGTATGAGGAATGTGTGTAAGTGTATTTCCAGTGCCTTGGCATGTCCTTACAAGTTCTTGAAAATAGTGAAATTTAAGCACAGAGTCAGATACTTCTGCTGAATTGGAGCTGAGGGCTCCAAATACACAGGCAGCATCTGTCTGTGTTGACACTTGTACTGTACGTTTACGTCAGGGAGTCCCTGCAAGGATATAATTGAAGGATCGGTCCAGGAATTCATGGTTGCCTTTGGATGTGTATAAGAAAACTCCCTGGTGTACCCTGTAGTAGGTTGCATCTCAGCCAGAATTTTTAAGAAGGAGCAAATGGTAACAAATAATTTCCCTAGCCGAATAGGAAGTTAGATTTTGTTGAATTTTTTTTGGTGAGAGGAGTCCCTCTTTGCTAAGGGTGAGAGTTTTGTTCCTCACGCTTTAAATGTGAAACGCGAAATGCCCCCTGTGTTTTTAGGTAGGTAGAGCATCTCTTACAAATAGCCAGGAGCCGGGTAGGGCTAGATTAAATTTTGGCTTTTGAGTAGTCTCACTCATTCTTTACTCAGCTACAGTATAAATAATAGCTGCAGAATGTGCCTGTAACATTCTGATGGTGCTTTTAATGAAATAGTTACTGGGTGGGATATGAAAAAGCAATGTGAAACTGCCTAGAGCCCGAGTTACTGCTTTGCGAACTTCTTACTGTGTATTTCCATATAAATACATGTCAACCGATTACATTTTTATGGAGCTTCAAGTGAATTCCAAGTGAAGCCCCGGACGATAGGTGCCTTGGCAGGTCCCTGTTTGATCTAACAGTCTTTCCATATAAATATTCAACGCTCTTCAAAGTGGAGTGCTTTTGGACCCCCAAGCACGTAGAATTTACTGCCTACCTCTGCGCTGAGGGCTGACCCAAACAAGGCAGAATTTGAATTCCCTCCATAAAATTGACTCCACTAGTTCTGCACATTATTCTCCCTGTCTCCCATTTAGCATGTTAGTCTGCTGACAGTAGAGTACACAGCACTTAGCAGCTGGTTTGTGGAACCATCAGTCAGGAAATTATATGATAAATAGTAGGTAGCCAGGTTTAGTGGCACTTTATTCTGCTTCAGCAGTTTTAGGCTGACTTCGGAAAAGTCATCATGTGGTTTTTCTTAAGGGTTGCAACAGGAGATGGCTACAGTGTGGTAACTTATTACACATACACTTGAGTTATGATGTTCACCAGCTGTATTGCTCATGTGTAAATAATAAACTGTGAGATGGATAATTACGTTGGGTTTTGATATGCAGCTCTGCTCCGGTCGGCGCAGGGCTGACGGAGACAGCTCCCTGTGCCGTGATGGAGTGCGGCTGTTTCCCAGATGGAAACGACAAACAAGATGCAACCAGGATATACAAAGGAGCTTAATGTGAGAGGACTCAGAAAGGTGTTCTTGGAGATTTATATCCCATGTGTTAAATACTAGTTGTTGATGCTCTGCGCTGCATAGGCCCCACAAAGGGGAAAACCCTTTTTGTGTCATTTAATACTCATTTTCCATTTCTCAGATAAGGGAAGATAGATGATTGCATTTAGGAGGGTTAAACGGTGTTTCACTGCATAAATATTGGGACTGCTTTTAATGGGTAGGTGCTCGGGCTGGGTGAGGGTGAGACAGTGAGGAGGTTTGGTGTCCTGAGTGGGATTGCTTGCCTTGGCCAGGTGGAGCCCATCCTGTCACACATGAATAAGGGTGACAAAATCTCTGTGGTCTCACTGGTACTCCCCAGACTCACTCTTCAGAGATGTGTAAGGTAGGGAAGGACTTGCCTGTGCATCTACAAGGGCGTGAGTGACCTCCTTTGCTGAAAAAATGGTGGCAGAGTTTTTATGGTAAAATGCCAGACATCTGCTATGGAAGCTCTTCCCTTAGGCTTATGCGGCTGTAGTCAAATACCAGCAAAGCAGGGAACAGGGCAGGCAGGGAGATGCACTAAAAGACACTTAGAACCATAGAATCACAGGGTTGGAAGGAACCTTAGTAGATCATCTAGTCCAACCCCCTACCAGAGCAGGGCCACCTTAGAGCAGGTTGCACAGGAACCCATCCACCCACTTCTCATGCCCCTTTTCCCCTTCTCCACCTTGGTGGCTGGTAAGGAATGTGTTTCAGGAGGTGGCGGCAAGCATCCTCCACTGGGATGATGGCAGTGTGCTCACAGGGGTACCTGATGGTCTGTGACCCAGCTTTACTCCTGCTGAAGTCCAGGAGTGCTCAGCGCGGGGAGTGAAGCTTGTAAGAGATTGCATGCCAATGTCCAGTTGGGGCAACAGAACTGGAATTAAAGCTGCCGTGAGTTTGAGCGCCTTGCTCACAGTAGTAAGCCACAATTATTTTTTATTTAGGGTGCCTAATCCCTGAGTCAGTAAACGGGAGAAATGTGTTGCGGCTGATCACATGCTGGTGATGTTTCACAAAAACAAGCTGTGAAACTGGAGAGGCCATGTGAGGTGTTTCCAGATTTTCCTGAAATACTGGGAATGTTTCTTCAGAATTTACACGATTTCCCCTTTGTCCCCTCCGTTTACTCCCTCAGGGCCATGAGGTTTGTTCCTCTAGTTCTTTCTCCCACTTCAAAATGTAATAATAAACCAACCCAACTTTTGTCAAACACCAAAGGGGAAAATGGGAAAATGCTTTTTTTTTCTTTTTTAACCATCTCTAGTTGTCGGGAGGGAACTGCTTTCACAGATAACATAATCTAAGAGGAGGATTACTTTTTGCTGAATAGGAAAGGCAGGAAATACGAAGAGAAGATACCTTCAAGAATCAGCAGGCAAAACCGAAATAGGCTTAGTTTTACTGCCAGTGCATAATTTAAGTTTTCGTTCTTTTTCAAAGCATTTTAGTAAATCCATGACATGACCTAATGTCTGTACTTTTTGCCTTTTGGTGTCAGATAAACACATGACTTCATCCAGAGTGGCAATCGCCTAATAATTGGGCAGGAATGGTTTGTTTCGTGCCGCTGGAGATGCTCGGCATCTCGTTTGAATTTTGAGCGTTTGGGAGGCAGCGGTGAGCAGCGCGGTCGGCAGTAACCTCCTCCAGGCACACAGATCGCACCGCTGCGATGGTGCAGAGAGCTGTGGTCCGTGCACATTGTGTCCTCCAAAGCTGGGGGGCCATCCTGCTGCAGAAGCGGTGGGGAGCTGCGGGGCCAGCTTGCGCTTGGCCCCTCCGTGCCGAGCCCGTGGGGGTGGCGGGGGCACATTCCCCCTTTTGTCAGACTCGTCGCCGAGGCTCTGCGGAAGCAGTGGGGAACGGGAGCCCTGGCAGCTGCAAAACCCCCTGTCCTGCAAAAGCCTTGGAGGAGACAGGGCAGGGGAGCATACTGCAGCCGCGTGTCTCTGGGTCTCCAGCCGTGGAGACAAAGAAAGCACCCTTCCTTTTTAAGAGCGGTATATGAAATGAGTCCCCCTGTCCTCAGGCACATTCCTCTTGATTCGGCCATCAGTGTGCTGCAGTTAAGCATCTCCAGTACAGCCATTCCCAGTTGCTTTTCCCTTTTAACTCCATTGCCTGATTTACTCCAGATACTCGTTTCTCAGCATACTGCTTCCCTTTCTGTAGTAGGATTGTGTGTACATCTCTGAGGATATACTTTTTTTATTGTATTGTATTCTCTGCTTAGGCTTTTTGTCCTGGGATGATTTTTTTTTTCTTGTTTTAATAAAAAATAAATAAATCAGGAGTGCTTATGAAAGGCTTGATGGTCCTTTTGATCTGACACTTCACATATGGGCACATAATTATTTATTAAAGACTTCTTTACGTCCCTTTCCATTTAAGCCATAAAAAGAGAATATTAAAATTGGTAAATACATATTCATGCAAACAGTGTGGGCCAAACTCTCCTCTCAGACAGACCTGACTGACTGCAGCAGGGAAGGAGAATGCGACCCCTAAGTCATAGTGCTGGTGACACTTGCTTTTCAATATCTCTTCCGTCTTTATGAATGTTGTCTTTAAAGAGGCATTGGAGATACTCAGATCCAGGAACTTCGCTTGTTTTTTCAGATCCGCCTCACCTCTTTCCAGCATTCCACCCTCCTGTACCAATTGATGCAAGACATCATGAGGGACGCTACCATTACGAACCATCTCCCATTCCTCCTCTGCATGTGTGAGTATTCGGTATTTCCCCTCGCTTCAGCTGCCTGGAAGAACGGGCAAGTATATGAACCTTTGCAATGCTTAAAGCCATGCACCTGGAGTACTTTGCCAGTCTTGCCGGAAAGCGAAATTTACTTTTGGAAAGTGTCGAGGTTATCTATTCGTGAAGCAGAACGCAGGCTGGTGTCTGAGGAATTCCTGTTATAATAGGTGGCTGGCAAGTGTTACCTATACATTTTGCTGACATTTATTCTGTGTGCTGTCATTCTATAAATGCTAAATTAAAAAGTGCTGAACCCTGTGAAATACAGCCAGGCAAAACGTGTATTTTGTCTGTATTAGGCTTGGGATTCTTCATAGCTAAAATTTCCTCTCATGCCAAAGCTTTTTTTTCCTGTTTTTTCCAGTGACTGCTATGAAGCATAATGAAATTTTTGGTAAATTTTCATAGTTCCTGTTGTGTGCACGCACAGGCAATCGGTTGATTGATGGGAATGTCACACAAACAAAATGGCAAATGTGATAGAGCACATGGTTTACACAAAGATAAAAGAAATGAATACCAGTGATAATGTGCATTAGAAAAGGGTGGTAGCGGTGAAATCCTGTAGAAATAAATATTATCTTATTCTATATGGGAAGACAGATATCAGTGTTGCAGAATAAAACAGTTGTGGCCAGCAAACTGCTATATACCATTAAAAATGGAGCTGAAAAGCAGGGCTTGGTACTTCACTAAAAGGCTTGATATATACATTTAATCATATCTACTAATCCCCTCTCATACTGAGAAAATACAAGGAGAAAAGCACAGGCAATACTTTGAAGAATAATGCTAGTTGTTTAGTTGGCAGATTGCTTTGCTATGGCTATTAGTTACAGCTGTGTAATTACATATATGCAGAAGAAAAATGAAGTTGTTTTAAAACAAGTCCTCCTCTGTGAGCAGAATTAATTGATATTAACAATCCTAACTACATGCCCAAGTACACACACCATATTTTACTAACAGGTTTTTTGGGTCAGTCTTCTATTACTGAATTGTAATTTCAGAGCACATTTGCCTGGAGGTAAGTAATAAATCTGTGTTGCAGTCTTCTTGGGCATTAGAGGAAAAGTGGGTATTTATAGAAAGAGCGAGTACAGAAACTTGTGATTTATTCCTCAGACTTCCTCTGATGCATCACTATTTACACCACAGGCAACCACATCATAAAATATACTCAAATACACGCTTAATTTTGCTGCTAAAAACTGTTGTAAGCTGAAGGTGGCAGGCTCAGACAGAGTCATTACATGGTCATCCTAGATTTTGCAGTGCAGTGAATATTCCACCTGGATGTCTTTGGGAGGTGGGGTGACGATCCTGCTCCTTCTGGAGCTAGTGGGGAATTTGCCTTTGTCTTTGGTATGAGGCAAATGGATTTGTGAGCCCCAGGAAGTGTTTTAACCTGCATCAGCAGTGGGACTGTCTTCCAAAACTTGGGTACCGCGTATGAGCCTTTGTGGTAGCTTCTGGATTCTGTGCCATGTAGATCCCTGCCTGGCTCCGCTGTCTGTGCTGAGCCCTCTCCGGAGCCTGAGCCCCATGAACCCAGCCCATACTGTCACACCCTGTGCCTGCAGGGAGGGCTTTTGGTGGGCAGACCACCATTTCCCGCTTCAGGTGACAGTGGGAGAACGGGACTAGCAGCCTACGCTGCTAAAAGTGCCAGGATTTCTGTAAGAGCCCTCAAAGATGTTGAAAATGCCTGCTTCATGCCTCATTCGGCATTCAGTGGTAGGCCCCTCTGATGTGGAAAGCGATGCCCCTTCTATGGAAAGGGGCTGCACCCCCTTGCCCCCACTGTAGCCCGCAGTGCAGCCGTGATTCAGGTGGACCCTGCAGAGGCTTGTTAGAGTTGGGGAGATCTTAGCATGATGCAGTATGACTGCCGGCAGCTGCTCTAGAAATACACTCTGATATCAGCCCAAGCATTCAACTCAAAATTTCCTTGATACCAGCCCTTTATTTTTCCATTGACTTGTATTGATTCTTCCGCTCATTTGGTTTGTGTCGCCATTGGAATGATGAGCTGTAGTGGACCCTTGGAGCCGTTGTGGTGGGTGTAATTACATGTAAATATGCAATTAAGCAACTTAAAATTAAAATCTGTTGAACTCCAACAGCTTCTTTGTAGATGTTAAGGTTTGTCATGCTTTTGCAGTTTTCAGGAATACATTTTAATGTATGTATGAGGTAGACACCCAGCAGTTTTCTTGCAAGTTTACAGAGCCTGGTGTGAGTATCACTTAGGAATGTTAGATTTGAGATTGTTCAGAGCCATTACTTGAAGTGCTGTCGTAACGTCCATTAAAAAAATAAAAGAAGAAAAAGAACTGAGTCTGAGAAGTTATTTGAGAGTTCTGAGAGAAAATGGCAAGAACACTGGTCAGGATACAAATGTTTACCCACAGTTTCATCACTGACTTCATTGTATGAGTGGCTTTCTGCTCAGCTTCATAATACTCTCAAACGCGTCTGTGCGTGTGTGTAATATAAAAACAAAAAAAAAGGCAAAAAATTGGCATCTTTCCAGTTATCCAAGCTCCTAGAAATGCATTCCAGAACCTGTCAAGTCTTAGTGGAATTAGTTTAGCTATAACACAAGTGCAGAAAAAATGTGGAGGGGGCCCTTGTCCGCATGATACCTGCAATGTGTGCACATAATTTTGAACAATGGCTAAGTGAAAAAGAAAAAAGAGAGGAGGAATTTTTAAGGCGTTACAGGGCTCTTGCATGCTTACAGCTCTAGAGATGTACATGTATTTATATGTATAGTTTTTGTAGTTTAATTGCTGATGGGCAGAACTGTTTTATCCCAAATTTCAGCCTGGAGCCAAATTTTATAACTGAGTTATAAACCCCTAAAATAAGGGTTTATGTTTATGATGGAATTGCTGACAGATGCTTATGTATAGTAGGACTAGCAGGCATTGCTGTAATTATGCTATCGTATCCTATCATTAAAGATTTCAATTGAAAGAGGTTTATAAATTGCTCTTCTTCTTAGATAAACCACCCTACATTAAGGCATCAACGATATGGCGCAGAATTAAATTAAAATCTCATAAAATGAAATATGTTCTGTATTAGCTGTTTGACACTTAATTTGCCTCTGAATGAGTAGAGGAAATCACAAATTAACCTGCCTTTGTTTTTCCAGCCATGGCTTATTAGGTGTTAGAACAACTGCAATTACAGCCCAATAATAACCCCCAACCCTTATGAATATGTACTGAAATGTGTCACTTCGTGTTACCAAAACCTGTTTGTTAGGACTGTGTAGTTATCCCGGAATTTCTACAGTACATCTTCGGTTTATACTTCAGAGAAGATGTATGAAACTTAAGTTGTTCTTTAGCGGCAACATATATGAACAGTGTAATTGAAGCTGGAGCTTGTGTTTTTCTTTTTTTTTCNCTAGATGATCTTTCGAGGTCCCTTCCAACCCTATGATTCTATGATTCTATGATTCATTGAACTATCAAGTTAAATTACTTGTTAAACATCATATGATTAAAACATACTAAAAGAAGCATAGCTTTAGTAATCCCACTTCTTTGCTTTGTTTGTTGTTGTGTTTGTCTAGCTCTTTCTTACTTTTCAAAGTTGATTTCTAAAGTAAGGTACTAAAGGAGAAACTGCAGCTAAACTATGTTTTGGTCCTTGACATTTGCTAGGCCATCTAATACAGTGTGATGCCTTCTCTGGTCGGTGTGCAGTCATTCACAGTCATCCTGCTGATGAGGGTATTTATTTGGACAGAAATTTATACTTTGAGCATGCTATTTGTTTTTTACTCCTCAAGAACCAAATCATAAATTTTTACTACCGGCTAAGTCTTCCACCTGATGTCTCTATTGACATCGGCTTTCTTGGAAAGAGAGTGGTTAGCGTTGAGGAGAGGTAGAATAAGTGTGTCGACTGTTTTTATGACAGTGCACTTTGTAGTCTCGCAACTTTTAAAATCTGACTTAGCCAGGATGAGAGGTTTTATTTATTAATTAATTTTAAAAAAAAAAAAAGCTCCTCAGGCAGAGGCAAACTTCTACTGACGGATTTAATCACAGCGATTTAGGAAGCTACCATTCTTGGTCATTCAGTCATTCCTGTGCCTTTAGCAAGTTGCATTAATAGGTGGCTCCCAGTCTGCTTCATTTCAAAGTTGGGTTGGGCAACCTTTGAAGGTGAGCTCACCTGGTATTTCCAGGCGCTGTTATCACAGCTGTGAAGGAAGCACGCTCCTGCAGAGGTGGGGCAGGGGACAACTGCCAGGTGGCAATATCCGCAAGGCTCCACGGTGGTGGCCTGTGTATGCCTCAGAGCAGTTAATGGACATGGCGTAGGACACTAGTAGAAACTTAAATTTGAGGGCAGAATGTATTACAAGATACGCTGTGCATGTTCCAAAACATTCATTCATTTAGTCTCCGTTTCTTTTTCTGTTGCCATCCCATTTTATGTTAGCCCTGGACTGTGAGTAAGGGAGCGCCAGCAGGTAAACCTAAGGGGAGGTGCACTGATGTTACCCGTATGCCTATGGCCAGGGGAAGCTGCCCTTGCAAGGAAGAAGCTGCAGGGTAAAGCTTGTGGCTTCCTAGGATCAACGATACTCTGAGCTCCTTTTTTTCGAACTGCTGATTGAGGTTAGCGGCATCTGAGTTTGGCAGTCTTACGCCCTGAAATGATGCACGTGCAGATAACTGTGCCTGTGCCTAACACGAATGCCTTGAACAGCTATTTTGAACACTCTGAATGCACCAGTACTAAAGCAAAGCATGTGTTTTGCTTGCAGTCGGCTTAAAGTTGATAAAAAGAGAGTCTGATTCTTAGATACGTTATTTCATATCTAATTTATACAGACATCAGTTACACAAGGGTGAAAAGGAAAGGAAAGTCAGGCCCAGATGCTCAGCTTTCATCAGCCTCTGATTTTGAACCACGCAGTACAATGGGGGATCTCCCAGTCTGAGAAGATTAAAGAGTTGGCTCTGCAAAGTATCCTTGATTATATGAGAGAAACTGCTTGCCATACATTTGATAGGATGTTTAGGTTTTCCTAGCCCCGTCACTGACGTTTTGATTTTTCCTGTGCACTTTCATTTCTAAGCTCTTATTTCTTCCTAAAATCTTAGTGTTTAAATCTCTTTAATTCTTCTACCTACTGCTTTACCTTAGTGTACCTCTAAGCTGGAGACTTGGCAAGGAGTCCATCAGCTTGTCAGAGCATTCATTGATCCTTTCACAGTGGGAAGGAGAGCCCCACCCAGTGTGAAAAACATCCCTCATTGAATTGGCTTTAATTACTTCAAGACTTGGAATGGGTTTTATGGTTTAGCCAGGAGCCATCAAAGAAGAAAGACTGTGAAGCTCTTGGGACATGAAAAGATGAGTGTAGTTACAGCTTTCCAAAATCACCCATGAAAGTATTTTTTGTAAGCTGGGAGAAATCTTGTATTAAATGGGAAGCACCCCAAGAAACCTGTCGCTGGAAGGGAAGTGCAGCATCGAGAATAAGCAGCTGCTAATAGCCTGGTGGATTTTTGTAGCAAGTCTCTGAGAAGGAGGCAGCGTGGTCTGGTGATTCGTGAGGCTTATTCAGTGTGGTGTATGCCATGGATGCCTGTGTTGTAGGCTCTGCAAGCAATATGTGTGTCTCTTTTCTTAGGGACAGAGCAGCACAGCCATGGTAATTCACAGAAGTGAAATAGCGGGGCCAGGTGCCCGCACATAAACTTCAGCAGATAGTTTTCATTCAGTGGCAGGCCATTTAAAAAGTGGGGAAGAGGAAGCCTGAGTCTAGACCAGAACTGCAATCTCTCATTCAGCATATAATGTTGCATCATTTAAAAGAGTGAGTCAGTGTTTTATTTAGCTGTTGGTACTTGTTTAGTAATATTTACCTTAAGACTTGCAGATCATAAATTCTCCTTTTGCAAGCACACTTGCAGAGTAGATTCAGAAGCAGACGGTGTTTTTAAAAGCTGTCTGAAACTGTAAAAAGTTTGGAAAGCAAATTATTGATGGCATATATCGAATGGCAGAAAAAAAGGGTATGTGATTCTCTTAAATTTTTGATTCTGAGACATTCAAAAGGAAAAAAAAGTAGGTAAAAATGTGGGTCAAAAATAGGATAAATATTTTTGAATGTAGATATTTTACATAAGTTTAGTTCTAATGTCAATTTGTTTAGGTAAGCTGTAGTCTAAAGTTTCTGCACACTCAGTTCAACTCATATTTCTCACAGATTTGTTCTCTTCCTACAAGGAAGTGTGTCTTATTTAAAAGTTCATTTCTGCTGGCAAATAAATTCCAGATCAAATAAGGATTCACTGCTAAAAATCATCCCCATTTTTAGCAAGCACATTTACATGAAAGTCAACAGAATTGCCTCTAAGCACACCAGATTACATTTGGTTCACATCATTCATCTGTTTCTGTGGCGGATAATACTTTGTGACATAATCATTTTCTCTGGAGTAGCTAATTGTAATGCCAAGGAACTACAGATTTATAAAGGAGAAACAATAGCAGCAGATAAATATTGCGTTAACAGAGGCTCTTTGTTCTTCTCGAACAGCCAGCTTGATTTTGGGATGGTTGGAGGAGTCACAGCATTTCAAATAAAAGGAAAATTTTGGTGAGATTTTTTAATGTTAGAGGGAAAAGCTTGGAAAAAGCAACGATTTGTTTCGTCAAAAATCCTTTGACAGAAACTTCCCCAAATCTTCCGTTAATTTTTTTTATGTCGAGAAAAGCACTTGAAAGGCAGCAGCCCCCAGCCTTAATGAGAAAGGCATGTTTTCACCAGCGGGCTGCTGCCTGACCGTCTCACATGATACAGTCACTCGGTAGCAGCAACAACTGGTAGCATAACTTTCTGGGGTGATGCAGAGGGAGGAAAAAGAGGGGAAAACCCTCAGTGGTCTTGAGGAACGCTCCTCTGCTGACCTGAAGGGAATCGGGTGCCCGAGCCTCACCTGAGAGGCAGGGTGGCATGGGTCCATCTGTGGGGCCAGACCTCTCCAAGGGATTCTGAAAGAGGTTTGGCTTATGTTGTGGTGGAGAAACAGTTCCTAGGCTTATCAGCAGTAAGGTATTGGCACTGCACAGCACTGCCACTTGGCTGATTTACCCCATCTGGGCAGTTAACGGTGCTTAGACAAATTCTCCTCTGCCAGTGAGAAGCAATTCCCTAAGGTGGGCTTTCAAACCAGCGTGAATTAAGAGATGATGGAAGCAAAATGAATGGCCAGCAAAGTCGTGCCTCGGGACACTGTGTTGTATCTAACATTTCTCTGTAGGTTGAGGAATAACTAGGCATGACTTCAAGCTTTTGAGGCTCTCGTGTGCAGATGTGTACACAAGTCTGCGTATTTGTGTGTGTGTGTGCCCATGCATCCTCTTTGTATGACAGGGTGAATATCTTTGCTTGCATTTATCATTAAATGAGTAATTCTAGACCTTTACAGTTAAAA
This sequence comes from Rhinoptilus africanus, assembly GCA_013400135.1. Classification (NCBI taxonomy): domain Eukaryota; kingdom Metazoa; phylum Chordata; class Aves; order Charadriiformes; family Glareolidae; genus Rhinoptilus; species Rhinoptilus africanus. Next base: position 248,567 of record VXBO01012700.1, read on the forward strand.
CCAATGGTAGGAACTACACAGGGTCTGAGGAAGATGGAAAATTAGGGGGAAAACACACACAAAACAAGTTGGAAAGATATGAATGGGCAAAAGCATTGAGAACGTGTGGATCATTAATTTAACATTTATCCAAAAATACATAGAACAGCTGCAATGCTAGAGTTCTGCTGCTTGAAATTTCTGTTATCTCATTCTGTTATCAGCTGCAAAGAATGCAAGCTCTAAATATAGTGCACATTCAGAGGCTCTGAGCCTGTGGTTTCTTGGACAAAATTCCTGTGTTCTTTGTGCTGTAGTCAGCAGTATTAGTCGAGTGAGCAGATATTGACTGTGGTATTCACGTGCAGTGAACCAGAAGCAAGCCAACTCTATAGAGGCTGCTGTCAAACTTGTTGCAGTGGCCTGTGAGGTACTGGACTGTGACAGACTCCTTTTTTTTCAGTACAATTCTTCCACTCATGTTAAATCTTGCTTCAAAGAGAACTGAAATGTTACAGTCTTAGCATTCGTTCTTTCTTTCTTTCTTTCTTTTCTCTTTTTTTCTTTCCCTTTTTAAAGCATACTGGTGAGATTTCTGTGTTGTGAATTGGAAGTCCCTAAAGTGAGAGTTGGTATAAACTGAATGAAATGTGAGCAATGAGTACATCTGCAGTGTAGGAGCACACAGCGTCTTCATCATACTCACACAATCTTTCCCTGGCTTAGGCTCTCTTCTCCCGCAACAAAGATTTCATGTCCCCTGTAATCGTGGAATTTAGTTCAGACTGGCTTCCCCAAAGGAAGAAAAAACAGAAGTTAAATAATACCTTGTTCCCCTTTTTCTCACCCCTTACTCAACCCATATTTATATATATCTAAATGTGTATGTGTATGTCTGTATCTGTTTGCATATTTGTACCAGAAAGCAGACTCTTGAGCTGGTGTCGGCTCTATTATATGATGCTAGAAAAAGATAAGACCCTAATACCACTCAAAGGAGTGTGCTCAATGGGTGTTTAATCTGTGTGCCTCAGGGTAGGCTGGGCCAGCATTTGTGACTGATATTACTGATTAATAGAGGAAACAATTTAAAGAAAAATGTTATGCTTTTTGATTTTTGCTCTTAGGATGCTGTTGTACATGACTGAAGATGGACTTTGGACCTTATTTTAGAAGAAGCTTTATATTGAGGTTAGGCTCTATGAAGTTGCTGTTAGAGACCAGGCAAGAATGTATTGCTTAGTCCCTTCCAGCACTGAATGTCGAGGTCTGATCCTACAACAGATTATGTCTGCACTTACAGTTAATTGTATAGGGGTGTTGGTAATTTTCTGGAGACCCCACAGAGGTTGGACACAGAGGCAAAACATCCTGAAGGCCGTGAGCCAGGAATACAAAGCTCCCAAAGGACCTGTCTTCTTCCTGAAAGCGTTATTTATGAGGTGCTGTGACCATTGGTGTTAAGGATCAACAGAAAATTAGGGAGTATTTCGCATGAGGGAGAATTTCTAAACGTATCAGATTTAAGTGGCTATCTCTTTAAAGATACACATCTTTCAGTCCTGTATCTCCTGTTGAAATTCATCCTAGATTTATCATGCCTTTTCCACTGGCCTGTGGAAGAAAAGATTGATAGTCTAGTCCAGTTTATAGAGGCCACCAACGCAAATAGCCCCATTTAACAACATTGCAGACAGATTTGGTGGGGAGGGCAGGAGCTGAACGACCAGGGGCAATCAGGTGTTCTCTGCTTCGCCCTGGAAGATCACTATCAGCGTACATCATCAAGACAGTACCAAGAAGCTTGTGTAGCTGCCTCTGTCTTAGTTTGCCATATTTGTTCCTCGAATGTCAGGCTTCCATCCTGACATCTTTTGTGGGAACTGGGTTTCTACTCCTGCGATTAGATTGAATCGCAAAGGTGCTGAGGTAGCAAATGTGTAAGACATCCTGCTGATGCAGGTGTGTCCCAGGCTGGACAGTTTGTTCCCTTTTGTGGTTTTCATCTGCATGCCTAGCTCCCTATTCTGTTTAGGGAACTAATAATGCTTCCAGCATTTAGATTGAATTTACTACTTCTCTAAAAAATGTACAGCCAGAACATTCATTTGCTTTATACTGGGTCCTTGTTTTTCATGTATTTCCCCCTACAGCCACATTAGAAGTGGTGTCCCCGCCCATTTCTGCTTCTTGAAGTTGTTCAAAGTTACAGCTTTGCCCAAGAAATGCTTTTTCAACTCCAGTTTTGCACACAAATAGGGCAAAAAAGCAGCGTGAAGCCTTTATCTCTTGTTTCTTCTGATGGCTGGGGTGTTCCAGCCATTATATAGTCACCATTTGTGAGAACCGACTTGTAGTGCAGATTATGGAGCATCGCAATGGCTTTCAGTGCCTGCAGGATCAAATAAAGAAGCTGGCCTGTCTGACACAAAACTTCCTAGCCCAATTTGAGAACTGAGTGTTTTCCCGCTCTCGTTTGCTTGCACCCCAGCCAGCTCCCACACCTGGACCTTTGATACTGGCAGAGAAAATATAAGAAGTGACTGTTAGCAGAATATTATTTCTTCCCCCCTCCTAATTTAGCAGCATTCACCTTTGATATAAATTGTGTTTCAAGTACCCGTGAATCCTACTGCCCTCACGAATGTTGGTGCGGATCCGTGGCTTGCCCGCTATTTGCAGCGGTGCTTGGAGGATGAGAGAAGCTCGGAAGCAGTTGTGTTTTCACAGGGTCACTCCTGGACTCTTAGTCCTGGGTACAGCATACACATGTACTGTACACCTGGTCCCGTCACTGAGGTGTGCTCTCAAAATGGCTTTTCTTCCCTAAAAGATTTGTCTTGGGGTGAGGGGAGGAGGCATTTCAGAAAATAATCTGCATATTTGATACTGAAATATATATACAGAACATTTTATACAGAAATTTATGTATGTCTTTATAATTTTTTTTTTCTGCTGCAAATAGTAGTGCTAGTTGAGAAATTCTAGCTGATTCTCTGTTCAGTAATCGTCACTAATCCTTGTGAATATCAATTTTGGGCTGTCTGCTAATGTTAGTAGAGAGATGTGAAGCAAATCCAGCTGTACCTCAACAGAAATGATTAATGCTGAACCTCCACATCACTGTTTCTGTCAGGATTGTAGTCCTTTACAGTTAGAATTTTAGTCAAACATTCCCTTCACAACCAAATTTAGGTAGCAAGTGCAATAAGAAAGACATTCAGTCACTAAATTTGTCTTTTGTTTTTGCCAACTTGCTCTTCTGTTAAACATTTAAAATCTTATTTTAACATATAAAATTAGAATTGAAGTAAAGCTTTCTCTCTTCTCCCAAATCTCAGTTTTGTAATACCGTGGGTGTGACTTACAGAAAGCTGAGGGGTGTATTTTGCTTTGGTTTTGAATTTGGAAAAAGAATCTTTCTTGGCATCACAGAACAGACACTGAGGAGAGCGTTTTAGGTAACGTGAGGGGCTTTTCGGGTACTTTGCCAGGAGAAGGAATGCCTGCTTTACCACTGCCTTACAGGGAGGAAGGAGTTAAGGGAGTATTTGTAAAATTCATGTATCAGTTGATTTTAAAGTTTGATTTTACTGTCGTGGGTCGTACCCATCACGAGAAAAACTTTCCCTGAATACCACATGAATTTTGTTGAGATTTAGGACCATCCTCAAATTCTTCTTTCTGGTCAGGTAATCCCCCTGGTGGATGCAGTAATCTGGTCCTCGCTCTGCGGGAGTGGATCCCAATTAGCGATTCTGTTTTTCCACTGAGACTATTTCTGCACATAGGCAGGAGCGCTCTTTGCATGCCGGCTGCGTCCTCGTCTGAGCTCTGAATGATAGAGAGAGAAATCAGGAGTAATAGTAGAAACTATTTCAACTCTCTTCATAGCTTTGTACCATTTGGATGTTTTTCTTCTTCCAGTTATTCATACATGTATGCATGTGGACTTTCTCTGTTGTGCATAACAACTTCAAGGTTATATTTTAGAGACCTTCAGGCATTTTCTGAGTGGTTTTGAACCAGTGCACCGTTCACCGGTGTATTGCTTGTGTAGAGGTCGTCTTTGATGAGGTTTTTGTCATATGCACCCACTGAAGTTTCAGTGTACTCAAGCATTAGAAAAGCCACTATTTGAGCGTCTTTGTTTTCTTTGTTGAGCTGTTTATTTTGCTTTCTTCCCACACAGTTCCCTGGCCTCACTCTGACAACTGCTTTTCTGCATGAATTACATTCCTCGGGGCCGCAAGTCTCCTAATTCTTCCAGTCGATTTGATTCCTGCCTGTGTGATTAGTCCTCTGCTCCAACACACAGTTGGTCTTTGCCAAGCAAACGGCTTGCTAAGTGCCTCTAACATGAAGACCTAACTACATTTTTTAACCTCATTAGTGTGTAGGGCACTGCTTCATTCCGGCTTAATAACATGGCCACTATTGAATCATCACTTGCTCTAAAACAGGTTACAAAAAGGTTACTTAAGTTGTCTGGTTTTCTTTTTGTATGACTGTGCTTTTGCTGGATAACAGTTTCTTTCAGCACATGTTCAGTTTTAGCATTTAAGTTGCTTTTTGAAAGGAAACCTGTCAATTCTGCTCAGGTAGATTTGTGATGCTGAGAAATTTCATATTTGTATGTTCAAAAAGAGACTCGGTGTGCTTATTTGAAATAGCGAATCTAACTGAGAAACCAGTAAGCAAATGTGGCTTTGGGAGAAAAGGGGAAGAGGGCCTGGGAGAGCTGGTAAAATTTTCCGATTTGTTTCAGCTTTAGAATTAAAAAGATCTCATCTTCACCAGTTTAAATACAGACTTCTCACTGTAACACTGGATTTACAGCAATGTGGCCACAGTCTGCATTGGTTCATTTGCCTCATGGGATCAATTTTTAGCTGAACGTATCGTCGCTGAAATTTGGATTTCAGTTTCAGTCGTGCGTGAACTTGAATGGAAAAGATATTAAAGGACTTCCAAATGTTGTAAAGGTGGTTAAAAAAAAATAAAAGTTTCCTAAGAAGACAGTGTCACCAGGGAGCTGGGGAGAAGAAAGGAGGCACTGGGTCACATGCCACTTGTGATGGTGCATTTGTGCAGTTGCATAGCACAGCCACTCAGAGGGTGAGACTTCATGATTAATGGTGTTTATTCTTGACAGAAGCCTCCTTTATTTATCTGCAATACAGTTTAGTGATTTTATCAGTCACCTGAATGAAAAATATTCAGTCATACCAATATTGCAGTGTAAATTGAGTAGAGTCACTTTTTATTATATCTTTCAGCCTTATCATCTGCACAGTAATTTTCTAGCAGGAGTTTGATATAGAAAGGCTGGATTTAGCTGTACTTGACACAAAGCCTCTTCAATTTCCCCTAAAAGTTCAGGCTACTCTTAGAAATGTGTGTAAATATATATATATATATATAAAACCCTCTTATCCAAGCAATTTCAGGATTTGAAAGAATAAAGATAAAATGCGCAAGCCCGGATGTGAGAAATGTTGTTCATATGAAAGCATCTAATAGCTCTGAAGCCACCGGTGAAATGCTCTTTTAGTGTTTAAGCTTGTGGCTTAGTGCAGTTCTTTTTGCATGGCTACGTAGTCTGACTTTCTTCTAATCAATCATCATCCAACTCCAATCAGCATACAGGCAGAGCCTATCGTTCATCCTGGGTGTAATTTCAGAGTTGAAGACTATAATGGCCACATACAGCACATTAGTCACTGCGATAACAGCTAGTGGCACTCCTGAGGAAGGGGGGAGGACAGGGGAGAGGGGGAATAAAATTCTTCTCATTCTCACAGTGCATTAGTGAAATAGGAGCAAATGTTAAACAAATGTTTATTCAATTAGCTGATTTAACAGCATTAAGTGTGAGAAAGCTTCTGACACCCCTTTGACCCACTCTTTTGCGGGAGGAGAGGAAGGGGAAAGGGAAGGAAGAAAAGGGTGCATGAATGCCGTCGGGATTTATATATGCCCACATATTCATATGATGGTGCCGCTGTGGTTAAACACTTCAAGAGATGGCAGGCCCTGCCTGTAACTGAGAGGAGGCTAAAATTTGAATAGCAAATGAGACCACCTCTAGAGCATCAAAAGAGAATTGCAGAGCGGGGAAGTTTGTTGTAGGAATGCAGTTGGTAATTTTACTGTCCAGTCTGTTATTAATAACAACAGATAATGAGTATGCTGTAGACCTTTTAGATTTTCCTGCTGCACTTTGTGCTACAGCACAGTTTGAAGAGGGGATGGTGTATGGAGGTCCAAGGCAATCTCTCCTCTAATGTGCAGCCACGCTTTTCCGAGGCTTATTCGAATAACATTTGCTTGGCGTGTGCATCTGTTTTATAGTCGTGATGATGAGTTCTGCATCAAATGCAGCATTAATACATTATCCTTGATATATTTATAACCAGGAGCCAATAGACTTGGAACCAGCTGAAGACAGGGGACTAAAAATGTACCGTCACTGAGATGGGGCTGTGCCTCGTAGGTATTTGGTCTTACCCTACTTGCAGTTCACAGGGTCAGTGTGAACGGAGCAGGTAAGGCTCTGCCTTGGTAGGGCTCTACCAGAAGCAAAAGATGGAAATCACAGCATATCTTGTTAGCATTACTTGTATTTACTGTTTACATTGCTACGGGATCAGAGCTCTGCTGAGTGTTGTGCAAACACAAGGAGCTCTGCCAGGAAGGGCTTTGGCAAATGAACTCTGGCGAGTCGGCTCCGACGGCCGTGGGGGTTACCAGCCCCAGCTGTTTTCTTCACCCTGGAGATTACCCCTTGTCCCTCAGCAGGGTCAGACGGTGGCCCTTCGCTCCATTTACAGTCTGGCAACTTGGCCCTTGCTCCCTGAAACCGGGCACTGAAGTAGTTAGAGGCAGAGATGTGCCTCACATCTCTCTCTGACAGAGACCTCCTGGGCTGAGGGTCGGCAGTAATTGCGGGGAGGGGGCACCAGCTGGGTAGCTGGGGACAGTAACCGCTTACGCAGCTGCCTCAAAATTTGCAAGAGGACATCCACCTAAAAGGTGAGGAGCATTTGGAGGGAGTAGTTTTTGTGTGTTTGCACCCTTCGTTTGTACAAGCAAAGAAATTGCCAAGTATATCCACGTAATCCTCCCCCTAGTCACCGATTTCTTTGCAGCAGTCCTGAGGAGGATTTTGAGGGAGGAGAGGCAAGCCGGGACGCTCCGTATGCTAAGGCCAAGTGGCGAGTGTTTCAGAGGAGTGCCCAGAGGCAGTGACGGTGGTGGCAGAATGGAAGGAAGAGGAAAAGGAGAGGCACATTATTGTAGGGAGATTTACCAGTATGTGAGGAGAACAAGAAACCTGGGCTTGACTCGGAGAGATACTGGGAGACAGTACCTGGTTTTCTTTGCATTCTGCAAAAAAGAAGAAAAAAAAAATCAGTCAAAACTATATCTTCATACACATTTAAGGAACGCATGTCAAGACTCCAAGTCAAGACTCGCGTAATGAAATGCATGTTCCCTGACTCAGTGGCATCTGAAAGAGCAGCTGCTCACTGCAGTCAGTGCAGGTGTTACTGTGGGCTGAAGGTCACCAGAGTTGCAGATGACCTTCGGTAAACAAAATGTTAAATAATGGAATGAATATTCACTGCTTTTTGCAGCAGGAAGTCTTCTTGAGGGCATCCACAAGCCGATGGTTGGGTTATTTATGAAGTATCACAAGTAGCAGAGGGTGTATGTAAAAAAACTGGATCTGCGTTCAGGCAGTCCGTCAGTTGAAAAATAGGAATACAGTCACTGACTAAGGAGTTAGTGCCTTGATTAATGTAGCCAATTTTTAACTGTAACTACATAATGTTAACACTTTCCAAATAAGGAAAGGGGAGCCAGAGTAATATTCTTTTGCTGTGGGTCACTGGCTAATTGTCGTGCATGATTTCCAGCACCGTGAACATCTCTTGTCCAGTCACTTGTGTCTTTTTTTTTTTAACATTTTTATTCTACAATGCTACCTCGTAACTTTATGAGGGAGAAACATTTCCTTCTAACCCAAAGTGAGGTTATTTGTCTATTTTAGGAATTTACATTCCAGAACTGCACAGGTTTTGTAAAGCGCTGTCCTTTCCTCAATGAAAAAATATTAATAGTGTAGTATCTCTTGTTCTGACCTTTCCACTGTAGATACCGAACACTTTCTGAGTGCTTTACCACAGTTATACAGATGGGGAAAGAGCAGATGAGGAAGTAAACAAGCTTGTCCAAGGTGGCACAGCAGATAAATGATGGAAACCAAACCAGAGCCTGTGTACCTTAAACCCTGATCTCGTTCCTCTTATGTGTAACTACATAGGCACTGACCCATTCATGATTTATTTGTACATATGTCTGTTGAATGGAAGGTTGCTACCAAATACAATTCTGTGACATACTTTCTTATGCTGACTGTAGTTCTAGTGTGAGTTTTGGAGGGAAAATGAGCAAAATATTGATTAGGTATTGAAAAATGGGAAGGAATACAGGAAATCAAGATTCTTTTGCATATTAGGACTTCAGCATATTCTTGGTTTCCTCCTTCTTCATTTGCGCCACTGAGAAAACACGGTTAACAGGGTTTACCTTTTTGTACCACTTGAGCTCTTTTACATCAAGTGTGCTCTGACATTTCCATGCATTCAATTAACCTTAATTCCTTAAATGTTCAAAATCATTTGCGTAGTATTCCTAAGTCCAAGAATATAATACAGCAGCTTTGAGGCAGTGAGTGATTTTAGGGGAATGGACTGCCTATTTTAAGACACAAGTTCTGAAAAAAAATTTAAGTATTAAAAGATGATATTATTGATTTCCCATACTATATATATATATATGGGTTTGTTTACAAATTCAATTAGAATTGCAAAGAGAAAAGGGACTGTGAAATTGCATTTTAAAAATACTTAGCGCTGGCGTCACTTTCCTTGCATTGAAGTCAGTGGAAGCTTTACTGGTGGCTCTCGAGGAGAGCAGAATTGAGTCAGCACTTTGTGCTTATGAAGATCGTGTCCATGATCACTTAAGGATTTTATGAACTGAATCAGTGGACAGTTTCCCATCAGTTGCAGTTTATGTAGGGTTGAACCCAGCAACAGCAACTAAAGATTTTGAGAAGCAGGATGATTATTTAACTCTTAATTTTTCTGTATTGTTTAGGCGTATAGTTAGCTGCCTGAGCCTGACTTATTGAGCACCTACAACCATGTATGTGCCTGTGACAGTGAGGACTAAGTTGATCATTTGGGCCAGTCTTAACTGTTAGAATTGTTTTTACTTGTATTTTCAGGATCAAGTCTTACTTTATTAGAGCTCAGCTTTCTTAATGTTAAAACCTTTTATTAGCCAGTTGTTGACTGCTGGTGCCAAAGGGTCAGTCTGTACAAGCAACTATGACATTAAAAAATCAATACTCGTTTAACATAGGAGATATTACCGAAGGAATTGAGACATGTGCTTTGAAGCAGGAGTCACTGCATAACAAGGAAGTTCTTATTGTTTCTTCATCTTCCAGGGTCTACTAGAAATAAAAGTGTTAATATTTTGGGGGGCGGCCATCAGGAGATTATTGCAGGAAAAAAAAAAGAAAAAAGAAAAAGATCATAAGCGGTTTAAGGAGTTTAACATTTTTCAGTTGTCCAGGCAGGGCTGAATTGAGCAGGTATCAGAGAAACAGTGCGGATATCATTGGTATGAGAGTTATGCCATCAGTGCTTGCTCCAGCATTGAATAACGTGCTGTTAAATGATTAAATATCGAGGTTTGAACTTTGACACTTTCATAATATAACAAGATGGATGAAAAGGCAATAATAAATTAGGTTATGTTACAATATTTCATCACACTTCGTTGACAAGCTTTGTTCTGTGAGATAGATTATTGTTCCATCTGTAACCTCAGCTCGGTGTCATATTTACAATGTTATAGTTAAGGATCACTTGCTGTTTTCAATATAAATGTATTTTTCAACAGATTCATAAAAGAGCCATTTAAAAATTTATCAGGACAAAACTTGGCATTAAAATTTCCAGTCCTGGAGTTATAGTTTCCTTTAAAACCAGGAAATGCTTAAATCACCATGATTTCTTTTTCTTTTTTTTTTAAAAGATACATTATGCTTAGAAGAGGTTTTTGCCCAAGCACAGCTTAAAGCTATTTGGAAACCATTTATGACAGATCACGTCTCTGACACCAAACCCATCTCAAAATTTGTATCCAGATTTTCCTGTGACACAGACCTTTGTGGCTATCCTGAGTGGCTTTGTTTGCTTGCAGAAAACATTGCTATTGAAGAGCCCTCCCTGACAAGCGTGGGGGTCGCAGTAGCCCCAGGGCCCCCTGTACTTTTTGCAGTTGCAAGGCGGGCAAGAGCAGGGACAATGTGTGTGTTGTATTTATCTTCTGGCATGTTCTGGAGCAGTTCAAGGACTCCAACACAAAGAAAAACCCAGTGTGAGAACCCTGAGGCAACTAATAGGCCATAATTGCCTTGAACAGCCTCACCCGGGACCTCCACCTGCAGGCCATGCACTCAGGAGACCCTTTTAAGCTCAGCCTGGGGCCTTTAGTCCTTGCCTGAGCTATGTTGCAGATAGCGCCCATCTCTGGTCCTGCTCCTGGCTGAGCTCAGGACCTGCCCTATAGGTAGCTGTTCTCCTGGATGGACCCCCCAGAGCTATGGTGTAATTTGTCTCCTGTCCTGTCTTTGGCCCTATCTCCTTCTGCGTTTGACTGACCCTCCCTGACCTGGTTTGTCGCTTTGCCTTGTCTAAGAGTGCTGATGGACCCTGTTACCAGCACTTGGATCTGGTGGCAAGGAGTGCATCGCCTGTGCTGGGGTTAACCTTGGCTCCTGGCTTGCCTTCCCTTAGAGAGCAGCTGGCCCTTCCTGCTCCCCACCACCCTGAACTGGATCTCTTTTCTTCCCATCCCCTCCCCTCCTTCAATTCCTAGGCTAACCACCCCTACTCAGTTACAAGCATACGTCCATGTAAGATAGTTTCATGGTACTTTGGTCTGCCTGGCTCCTCACTAGCTCTACATGAGTGATAAAACCGTGTGACTTAGTTGGGAATGGGATGAAAAAAGGAGAATGGGAAAGTGGAGTTCAGTGGTTTTGTTTTGTTGTGAAATTTCTAAACAGTTACAGATCTATGAGTTTGGAAAATAAATCCCAATAATATTTTTGTCAGTCTTCATTTTTTAGAGTCTCAAAATCACCAAATAGTTTATTTTTTTGAATGTACAGAATTCAAGGAAGTTGTATCTTCCCACGTGCAGTTTCCTTCTGCCTCGTGCCACAGGAGCAGTTCAGGAATGTAGGTGGGAGGAAAGGTGCAAGTTAGAAGGGAAAAATGAGGTAAGCTGGGGAATGTGCTGTGCCTTCTCTAGCCTAATAGCTGGAGCTAATATGGCACCCTTCCCACCTCACCCTACTGCCCCAGAGGCACGGGCAGAGACTGGAAATTGTGCTCCCGAATCCTGTCAGTATGGCACTGAGAAGAGAGGGTGGCTGAAGGGCCACATAGTCAACAAGCTCTGCGCTTGCTTACTTACCTGGGGATTTTTACCTCTAGTCATAGCCACGCGACAGTATTTCTCCGGCAGGAGTTAACCCGCTCCGTTACTACCGAAGAAAGGGATAGGATTTCCACTTGGATTTGGAGCATCTGATCTTCTTTATTGAAAAACTGACTAATGCTTAAGTATGAAAAACAACCCCCCTACCCCCATTCTCTCTGCTGATAGAAAAAATGTGTGATCCTTTCAAGATAATACTAGATAATCATCTGTGCATGCAGATCATTTTGAAATACATATAACTCACTCACGCTTGCTGCATCAACTCTCAGATTCCCGTAATCTTCCTTCCCCACTTAAAAAAAGGGCTGTGTGGGCTGAAAAGGGAATTGTACTTTGTTCAGTTTTTGTGGTGGCTAAAATCCAACCTGCTGCTGGTCGGTCGTCTTGTGCAGAGTTCATCTGTCGCAGCTGTAAGCAACACAACAAAATGACACACCGTTTTCATGAGTAATAACTGAAGTCTTACATACAGCTCACCTGTGGTTCAGCAGTGGTCAGAAAAAGCATTAAAAAAAAAAAAAAGTGGCTTCACGCTTTTTGTGATTTGCCATACATCTGATGCTGCTCGCAGCTGCTGAACTGGTGTGACCATGTGAAGTTTTTAAGACTGTGCAGACACCTCTGCAACGTTTGTCAAAAAAAGCGTCGTGACTAATAGGAAGAAATACACCTGTTTGCCCTTACACTGATCTCACTGCCTCGGCACGTGTGCGCCATGCTCCTGCTGAGTAGTTGAGACTCTCCAGAGCACTGGGAGTCGGGACAGGGAGAAGTTGGCAGGCTGGAGACAGGTGGGAAGTGGCAAGATGTGGGTTAGGAGTGGAAGCTGTGTGGCAGTCACGGTATTTTGGCACCTTAGAGGTGAGCAGTCTGGACAGAAAAGAGGAGACACCTTTGCAGCCAGCCCCATTCTCTGCTGCTTCTCCTTTGCGTCAGGGGTGTGGGTATAATCAAGGTTACTGAGAAAATACTAAAATCAGCCTAATCTGCCAGGGTAAAAACTGCAGTGATACAATACAGCTATAAGATCTCTTGTACTCACAAGTCTGAAGATCTCCAACTTCCAATTAGTACTGAAAGTATGATAGGCTTTGTATTAAATAGTTGAGTTTGTGCGGTCTCTATGAGTAGACACAAAGGGCCTGATTCGGAAAAGAATGTACATCTGCTGCTCTCCCCCTCTCTGAAGGAAGCCTTAGTGCTCCGAGTGTGGTGTTGAACAGGAAAACTCCTGTGTAGGAGAGGATGCTGGGCAAGTTCTGCCTTCCCATGATTTACAGGTGAGGCATTGAACATAAAAGTTTCAAGCACTATAACTGCAGATGTCCCAGCCTTTTCTCATGCTGAAGCCTCATTGCATTCCACGAAGTAGCCTCAGATTCAAGGCAGAGCACCGTTTATCAAGGCTGGGGGACAAAGTACATGTGAAATAAAAGCGAGGGGGGTGAACTGCCACCCATGTCTGGAGATTTGATTTGCTTTTCTCTGATTGAGTGTCTGCAGAGCCACTCTTGGGCTGTGCTATTTGTTGTTTACAGCTCAAAAATCATTCTTTATTGATACGCAAAGAGATTGCAAAGCAAGAGCTAATATGAAGTGTGTTTGGCTGTACCCTTTCTAAAAGTCATATTTTAGTTTGAAGAAGAGAGTTACACAATACTTTCAAAAGGTGTTCATAGTGAAGTTTAGTCATGGAGGGAAAGGAAGGGAAGAATATGTGACATTTATTGGAATAAATCAGGAGGGCTCAAATAGTGGGAGCTGAGAGCAGATGGAGGCAGGAAGGAAAATGGGGCTGTAGGGAAAGGAGGGTCTGGAAACACAGAGGAGTGAGAAAAGTACAGGCTGGAAGTGAGTGGAGACGTTAGCAGCACTTTAAAATCAGATATTTGAGAGAGATTAGCAAACACTAGATTCCAGAGCTGGGAATTTTATGTGGAATCTGATGACTCTTATTTGTGCCTCTGATAGTACAGTTTATATGTCTGCAGTCAAATGATGTTACCCAGCTCAGCTTCCTTTCCCTTGCATCCTTGGAAAACTGAGGAGCTCAGAGGAGCAGAGAGAGGAAGAGGCAGGGCTGAGGAGGAGAAGCGGTTGAGTCCCAGTGTCCTTGAATGGCTCCCATTGGATCTGGCAGGAGAGGCTGACAGCCTGGCTCTTAATCTTGCTCCTGCGGCAGCGTTTGGCTGTTGGCCAGCTGGAGAGTGAATCACCGAGGCTGATACAGATTTTCAGCCTTCTTGCAAAAGCTTTCAAAACAGTTTTCTGTTCGATATGCACCAGATAAGGCCAGGGCTCCTGCTTGCCTGCATGGTCTTGGAGTTTCTAACTCTTTCTCAGTTGAGATCACATTAAAAGAAATGACTTGTAAAATGACATACGAACGTAGTTTCTTTGTTACTCTTGTATTAAATTTTCTATACTACTATATTTTCCTCACTGCCAGAATGGGAAATTCACTCTTTAATGTGATATCCAGCTGTGGTATTTTTGCTTCCTACATCACCACGAGTTTTAAGGCTCCTGCCTTCCACGCTCAGCCTGACAGGGAACCGCCAGACGGCAAATGCTTTATGGCTGGCTGGGTTTCACAGTACCAACAAAAGTAAAGCTGCATTTCCACCGTAAAACAGAGGTGCTTCAAAACCATGCAGAGAAAGTGTGCTGAGGAAAGGAGATGCCTGTTTTGCACGGTGAAGGAAAATGGCTTCTGGTTTCAGATTCTCGGTGCATTTTAAGTGTGGTGAAGGCATAGCAGTTGAGCTTTGTGTGGGTCACTTGGTCGAGTTCCAAAGGAGTGATTATTCTGCCAGTACCTGCTGCTGGCACCCAATGAATGCAGCTCTCTAACAAACGTTGGAGTTAGGTGGTAATTTCATACAAGAAGGCTGAACAGCCTTACCTTACAGAAAGCTGTAGGAGGGGAAGAAACACACAAAAGCCAAACAGGGAAGGGAAAAGAGTACAACAGGAAAAGTTTTTGTTCCCCAGATTTTATGAGCCCTCATGGATTTTGTGGCAGGGAAGCCGGCGTCACGTTAGGAATGTGTAACTTTGATCTTTATCCCACTCATACGCTAGCATTTCCAAGATGATGGCAGGGCAAAATTGGCTCCTATGTAAGATTACGTTCTGTTGGCCTTTTAGGTGATGACAACTATCTCCATTGATCACGGTATGTGTATGTTAAGGGGAAAAAAATACATTTCTTGTTTTAATATCCTTTGTAAGCCAGCAGCATCAAAGGAACAGGCTGCCCTCACTGCTCTCACAGCTGCTGCCTGTGTCTGCGCTGTATATATGCTAAATTAATTGGAAAAACAGGGACAAAAAGGCATTTAGTTCAGGTCAACCAGTTGGACTACAGCAAATGCATGACAGGCTTAATCATTGTCTTTTGCCAAAGAGCAGGTTGGCAAGGGCAGGCACTCCAACCCCTTCTGATGAAATTTGGACTTTTTCCAGTGCCTTTGGAGGTTGGATGCTGTGAGAGAAGGGTCTCCACGCAGAGCCTGGACGCTGTCATATTGACAGGGTGGGATGATGGGGAGGGGGTTAAGGCGGGTTATTTATCTTTTGTCAGCTGTGAATTCAGCCTTCAGCCTTGGTTCATCACAGCTTCCTACACATGGCCTGAGAAGGCACCACAGCAAGAATGAAGTAGTTAATTAATGTGGTCTTGTTAAAGGCATTGGTCTCTGGTGCCATCCTAAAAAAAAACATATGCAGCAATCTTTCTTCCTTTGCCACCCAGTTTTCTGCATCTTTCATGGGAAGGGACATCAACAAAAATATGCTCCAAAGGACCCAGCTGTCTTAATGGCTTAGAGAGATTGGTTCTTCTGAAATGACTTCTGTGTAAATGTGCAATCTTGCTATGTCAGGAAGTATGAGCTAGCAAATGAAGGGAGTGGGTGCAGTGTAGCCCTCAAAATTCTTTTTTTCCCAATAACCACGTGGTTTTGAAGATATAAATGATTCAGCATCTCTGTATGTCTTCCATATTGCAGCAAGAATTAATATGTGGTAACAAGGTGCATATTTCACTCCAATTAAAGTGATTTTCTACTGAACTCCATGGAGAAAGGGTATTGAGGGATGTAAAGATTAAACCAAATATAAACTCAGGTTAAAACTGGTCAGAGAAATGTTGATAATAAGGGTACAGAGAAGAGTTCATTTCCTATCCTTTTTCTTTCCAGGCAGTTGTCTTTAGTGGAACTTATTACATGTGCAACCCAGTTGTTATTCTTCAAGAAATGAATGTGTTACCTTTACAGTATTTTTCTTTATCATATAGATAACCTGTCTGTTTTTTGTTTGTGTTTCTTTTTTCTTCTAGGCCTTCTGCCTTATCTAGTAGCCCGACATACTCAGAGCTTCCGTTCCTTAGAATTTCCCCCCACCGAAATCCCGCTGCAACATCAGAGTCTCCCTTCAGCACCCCTCACCCATACATCAACCCCTACATGGACTACATCAGGTCCCTGCACAGCAGCCCGTCCCTCTCCATGATCTCGGCAGCGCGCGGACTCAGCCCAACAGACGGTGGGTTAAGACAGGCTTCCTGTTTTCTGTCATTGTAGCAACTAAAGTTATATTAATCTTGTCAACATTTTTCCCCCTTGTTCAAAGCAGCTTCAGCAGGTTTGTCAGACATATTCATTATGTCATAAATGTTTCAATACTTCATCAGCCGATCATGGCTCATTTGTACATCTCACAAACGTTGAAACTTCAGGGAGAATTAAAAAAAAAAAAAAAAAAGCCCTGCCTCATTCAAAATTTAAGCTGGAAGGGTGCTGTATGTCTTGTGACATCTTTTGTTTGCAGAGGTGACCTGGGGTGTGATTCTGATCTCTAAGAAATCCGTTGTATTTGCTCAGATTGAGCCAGATTCTTCATGAGCGTAGATCAGCGTGTAACCATGGAGTTCTTCAGGTGCAAAAGGCTTGTTTTTCAGTCTTGTAAAGCATGCACTGACTTGTTATATTTAGTCAATAGTTCTGTTAAAGCTGCATAGAATCGTTTCAGTTTACCCTATCCAACAATATGGACAAATGAAATCACACTGATGTAGAAGTGGCTGATGATCAGGATTAGCCCCTTTAGTTTAACTGTTGGGCAGTATACTTCAAGTATTGCTGGTTTAGGTCTTGGTGTGGCTGTGGCTATTACTTTCCAGGTTATTTGGGTTGAAGTGAACTCCTGTGATCAGTCTTGTTGTTACTCTGGCACATTTCGTATTCATTTCAATGGGAATTTTGCCAAAATGAGCAATGAATAGAGTTGCAAAAGGTTCGGTCTTGTTAGCAGTAGGTTTTTCAGTAATGGAGTAAGTAGTTTAACTTTTCAGAATTATAGCATTTGCTGAAGAGAGCTAAAATATAACATACTCTGAAACAAATATGTAGTGAAGATAATTTAACTACTATTTTAACTATGGGAAAGGTCTTCTCAGTGGATGCAGAAACTCACCAAACTGAGTTAAACTGCCTTTAGCTGAATTTGAAAAATGAGCTGTGCACCCTATCCAAATGGATAATTAATTAATCCTCGCTTATAAGAACATATACCTTTATAGTTAATCCATTAGTTATGGGCACATATTCTTATGAGAATAAATTTTAATGACCTATTGTCAGTCAAGGTATATGGCATGCACATAGGGCTTTCTTAGCAGCACTTTGGATGTTTTATGAATCCTTGCTAATTATACTCTTTTTATTTTTGCCAAAGTATTGAAAATAAAAAAATTTGAAGGAAAAATTTGAATGCTCAGAAATACATGTTTTGACTCGGAGAGCTTTGGAGCTTTTCATATAAGATAAACGTGATAGAGATATAATGTAATAGCACAAATGGGGAAAACTCTTGCAATGTATATTTGGGCTTTTCACAAAAGTTAATATGCAGAACATTTTACCATCTTTCCTTCAATAATCTTCAGATCGTATTCCTGCAGTATTTAATTTATGCTTAAGGTATACTCCAGTTGCACATACAAAGAAAAGAGGGAAGGAAACCACCTATCACACAACCATACGACACTAACGTGTACATGTTCTTGGTCTCAGGTATAAAACATTGAATTCACTTGCATAAATGTAGGCACATACTGCTATCTGAGATACACTGGCTGACTCTCCAGAAAGGCAGCGATCTCCTAGAGGTGCTTTGCCTTGTTCACCAGGCCAGTGGTAATCTCTCTTAAACTCTAGGATGTCTCAGGGTGGAATTTGGTTCCAGATTCTGGCACCTAAATTTAGGTCTGTACAGTGTAGAAATCTGTCTGTGATCTTGGTGTGCTATTTTGCCTATAGTCCCGTGAGTTTTAGGTAGTGCAGTCAGTGGAGCCTTAGAAAACTATTCAGTTCACCCAAATACAGACACTTGCATGTTACCAGATGAGTCTGGAGCTCTGTCATAACTACAAAGGTGCTAAGATTCATCTGTCCGCAACGTAGGTGTTTGGTGTCAGTTCAGGTCTGTGAAATACCTTGCCTCAACTGCAGCTGCCACCTCAGAAAGGCAGCTTTCTCCTCTAAGGCCTGTCTCATACCCGCCAGCCTCATGTAGGTGCCTTGGATACCCAGGGGCTTTCAGACGGCACGAGACACTCAGATGTGGACAACATACTTGAGTACGCTCTGTCTTAAGGCTCATCCCCTGAGCTTTGATCACTGACTGTGTACACAACCTTAACCTTTCATAAGTACAAGCTAAACTTACTAGCTTAAGCTGCTTTCTTTGGGTTTTAAATAAATACGTTACTTCACATTTCCTCTAGACTCACAGCTCGTCTTTGGTCAGTTACCACAGCCCAGGTGTTGTGCAGCGCCTCGTGAAAATACAGTGACTTAATTGAGGCATTGGAGATATTTCAATAAAACAACATGCTTATTGAAAAGCTGTTAAATTTGTTCTCTGGAATCCATAGTCTGTTGTGTGATCAGTCAGGTGTAAAGTGAAACGCTTTTTTCAAGTTTAGGTTCCTGGGATCAGATAGTCCAAGTCATGACTTGGGCACTATTAGAATGCAAGTAAAAAAACTCTGTGATTTAAAGGGGTGTATGCACATAATGGACTAATAACATAATGGACACCGTGGCTTAAGTCGTACAGCATTTGAACTGTGAAAACTTGGAAGATATTATTGTTCTTCTGTAAGTCATAGTCAGCTTTCTCTTGCTACCCTAATTGCTTTAGGCCAGTTAGATAATTAGGTCAGTGTACTATTGGGCTCAGTGTGTCGACTCGCAGATCTGGGGATGGCCGGGAGCCAAAACAATCTGGAACATAACGAAGAGTAGTTTCATATTCACTGCAAGTCTTGCCAGCTGTAATTAATGACTGCCACAGCAGCAGTAGTGGTAGAGTGTCTTCGGTCTTGTCACTTCACCTGACCCAGCAGAACTGGTGGGCCGGGGGTGGCCGAGGACTCCTCTGGGTAACACAGGGGGTTCGGGCAGGGGTAAGGACTGAGTTGTCGGTGTATGTGGAACAGAGTACTCAAACGGAGCTCAGCAATGCCCACAGGGCAGAAGCAAATGCCCCCCCTTGTCAAAAAAAGCAGGGGCAAAGCTGAAGCTACCCAAGAATAAATAAGAGAAAATTCAGGGCTGCTGGCTTACTCATTTACCCTTCATTTACCCTTCATGCAATACATATTTAGTAGGCTAATATTTTATATTTGAAGAAGGTAGTACGGAATGATCTTTAAAGAGCACCAGAGCATTTCTCAGCATATGGAACATTTAGTAATGCAATTATGTGCTCACTATGTTTTCTGCAGCAGTTCATTTTAAAGTTTGCAGCCAATGTTATTGTTAGTTAACCCAGACACTTATGTCAGAAAGCTCAGGAAGTATTTTAAGTGTGTCTGGAAAGATATGATGGTTCCCTACTACTGTAAAACTTTTAATATCAGTGATTCAGTGTGAGTTAGTCCTCTTAAAATTTGGTCTGGATATTTTTCTTGCCATTTCACAGAAAGTGGTGGTGGCTGAAGTAGATTATATGTAATTGAGGAATCAAATTGTAATTTGGAAAAAATACCAACAGCCTTTAATTTATCCCAGCTCATTTTTTATGCCATTCCCATTCCTGTTTGATGTACTTTTATTTTTCCGAACCTTTCCTGAAAATGGTTGTATTTAGCATTATAACATCAAAAGCACATTCTTCGAAAAAATACACTGTAGAAATCCGTTGCTGAATAAACTTTTCTCTGAACTCCAGTGCTGTGTTTACCTCCTTTTAGTGTAAATGTTGATTCTTTGCTTCTAAGGTTTGCATTTGGGATCCGATTCTCTAATGCAAACAGAAATTATCCTTTTAGTAATACTGTGTATGTAAGGTTAAGTTTGTAATTCAAACAGTTTCAGCTTAAAATTGTGTTTCCGTTTAAGATTCAGTTGCTGGGATGAAAGAAAGATCTCATTAAGTAATGTGAAAGAATATAAAAGTAATCTGTTGGGGTGTAGCCTGTTAACCTAAGGAATTTGAAGTGTTTTATGCAAACTTATGTGCCATCTTATGGTGAGCGTAAGGAAATTTTAACTGTTTTGCAAGTGGGACAAGCAGAGAGCAGAGAGGGAGGCTGCTCAGGTCACGTAGCAAATCAGTCAGGATCTAGGAGATGGAGCCCAGCTTATTCTGTGAGAGTACTTCTCACACAAGCCCATGAAATGACCCTCAATTTATTGTAGCATCTGAAGCCTGCTGAGATGAGATAATATTAAAATTATGTGGAATTTTGTGTTTGTCCAGAGTTGTCCATTAGTTGATGGCATGCTTGAAAATTGCAGGGGAACAGAAAGCTCGTATATTATTTTTACAGGAGAGAAAGGCTAATTAATATAAGTCATTATCAGAGGACTGCATCACTCATAATCTCACTGTAGGGTGTAGATTGACTTTGCAAACAGTCTCGTTTGTCAAGGACACTTCTATATGAACTTTGAAGCATGGGGTGGCTACATTAATTGACTTCAGTCTGTCTTCCCAAAAAACTGCATTCCCCTACGTTGTACAAGGGCGTAGTATTTGTCCTGAAAGCATGCTTTGTCCTTGTTTACTCCTAAATTTATACATAAACTGCCACTGTGAGTGAAAAATCTTTTGGTCCTCTAAGCAGAGACTCTAGAAACTTGAATGCTTATGGAAGTACAGCCACGTCGTTACCTTAGAGACGGGGTCCTTTGGGCCAGGAATGAGGTAAATGGGAATAAAGCTCTAGGAAGGTTTTCCTGCTTTTTTATGTCACTAAATAAATCATACTAGTTTCCATTGCTGTCAGCCTGTCACTTTTTGAGTCACTTAATAATAAATATAAAAGTATGAGATCACTGAGCTCATTAATATTTTATGCCTTGCTGTTTTCTGAATGGTGTCTTTGCAGTATCATTGGTTGAAATATATTGACCGGTGGTGGCATACTGCAGAGGTTGCATTACATTAAAAAATAAACAAGCTGTTTTAATAGCCAGGGAAACCAGCAATGTGATAAAACTTTCCTTCTCGTTTATCTTACGTCATTAACAGTGCTTTTTATGTTGTGTTTTTTAGCTCCACATGCTGGCGTCAGTCCAGCTGAATATTACCATCAGATGGCTCTGTTGGCAGGCCAGCGCAGCCCATACGCAGACATCATTCCTTCAGCTGCCACTGCAGGAGCCGGTGCTCTTCATATGGAGTATCTTCACGCCATGGATAGTAAGTGACATTTTCTAGAAATACAAACGGTCCTCTAAAGGGAACCACGTGGGTTTTTCCTGGTCTGACCCAAAAGGCCTCCGTGCAGATAGAGAAGTGGAAGTCAACCTAAGCCTGCTCATGAAGCTGGAGGGCCAAAGCACTGATTGCCAAATGTACAGGGGTTATGTCAAGTCTGAAAGTAAACTTTGAAAGTAAGCAGGGAGAGGAACAGAACTGCTCCTGAAAACAGGTTACAGATTTTATTTCCAGCAGGGCTTGAATGCTTTTGAAAATGTTACTATTCACAATCAGTAACTCGCTTTCATCGTTAGGGTGAGTATTTCCCTGATGGGTCTTTGTTAATAGAAGATTTAAATCTGTTTTTCCATTAAGAGAGCATGCTGCCCTCCTTTTTAGAGAGTGGAAGTTATGCTTACAAGTTATGTATCATAGATTGGTAGAATTCAAGACCACTTCTAAAGTGAAGCAGTTTGCTGAATTCTAAAGGATCCTGACTTAGTTTTCCCTAATATTAAGAGCATTCTTTACCCACTTCAGCATCTTTCATACCTCTAATCTAAGGGAGGAAAAAAGAGCACCCCTTTCCAAGCTGCTCACTACTGCTGCATTTGATCAGCCAGAAGGGATTGTGTGCGCTACTCCTCTATAGTCATAAGATGCTTAAATGCTTTTTGGGATGTTCTCGTTTCCTTCCAACAAGGGAAGTAAAAGGGGGTGACAAGAAAAGGTGGTGACTGTTGACTCTTGCTTGGTGGTACAGAGCAATACAATAGCATTAGACCACTTTGTTGTCCCACAGCTTTTAAAATTCTTTGTTAGCATGCTGTTTCTTTTTCCCTGCTGTTGGCTTCATGCCACAGCTGCTGATCTCAAGGAGTGTGGGAGTTGGGAGGTTCCCTTCTGGAACGCATGGGAATATAGATAGCTACCCCTGCAGAGCACATGCCTGGGAGTGTGAAGTAGTTGACTGACCAACAATTTTTACAAGTATCAGGCAACACAGTTGTGGAACTGGGGAGGGAAACTGTTTTCATTTTGTTACCTTGATAGTGAGGGTTTTAAAATTCAGTTTCTGTTATCAGTCTCACTGCACTAGTAGCGTGCATAGTGATTTCACAGTAATGTAACGTACCTTGAACCCACTTCGAGTAGTCTGGACTTAAACCAGAAGTTAATGTGCAGGCTTTAGTGCTTGAAAGTTTAAGAATATGATACTTCCTGATTTGGATTTTGAGAGGAATAGGGAGAGATGAGGTACACTGCTAATGCATTTGATGCATATTAATAATATTTTGCAGAATGGAAAGTCTGTTATGCTTGGTTTAGGAAATGTAAATCTGCTGCTGTCTTCCAGTTGCAAGGACAAATCCCCAGCTTGTATGAATGGACATGACTTCATTGAAGTAAAGGGACCATAGAATAGTTTGGATTGGAAGAGAGCTATAAAGTCATCTAGTTCAACCCTCCTGCAATGAGTAGAGGTGTTTTCTACTTTCAGTGGTTTTGGTTCCAATTTGGTGAGAGTTTCTGAATGCATGTAGATAGCAGTACCGTTTGGATGCAGACTTGATTCAATGGTCTGTTCAGTCTATAGGAAGATAGATACCTACGTGTATGCCAGAAAACATAAAAAATACAGAAGACATTGCAGTATTCATACAAATAATGGCATTTGCACAAAGGACCTTCATGTGTTAGTAGAGATTGTGTACACTGTAATCTATATAGAATTACAGCTTTTGCATCCAAAGAATGTTATCACTTCTTACTTAAGCGAAAATGTTTTGACCTTTGCCCATAACTTCAGACCATTCATAAAAAGTACCTAAACACTATCTCTAATAAGGATATTCGCTGTCACCAGCTTTAGCTACAATATGTTTGAAATGCACTCTTTAATTTGTTTTGTGTTTGTTTTTAAAGATTAAGATCACACATTTGAGATTCATTATAGCAGCAACTTTTCAATTAGGGATTATTTCAGAGTTAAAGACAAAAAATGTGTAGCACTGTTATGCAAATGGGTTATTTTTAAACAGTAAATAGAGAATTAAAATAAGAGTGAATCCCAGTAAGGTCACTCAGCTCACCTTCTGTATTTGATGAGAATGCGTTTAGTCAGGCAATAGCTGCTTTTATCTAAATAGAGTATGAAGTTACCCTTTTACTCTGTAAAAACTAATTAAAACTATCTTAACTTGCATGGGTATACAGTAAATTAATTGTCATTAAGCAGAAATCTGAATGTCCTATCATTCATCATGCTAAAGAAAACCCCTTTCTTCTTTGTCAGAATTTTAGATTAGAAATGAGAACAAAACAATTAGCAGGAAGCCGATATTAAGACTTTTTTTTAAAAAAAACACAATGAGAATGCCCATGTTTGCATTTAATAACAAAGTACAGTGATCAATGCAAAGCAATGCCATTTGCTTGGATCTTTCTTCTTAAGGATTTGTATGGTGATCTTAAAAGTACTCTTTCCCCTTTGCCCAGTCTTGTCAAAGGAAACAGAAGAGAGATTGGTAGTTTCCCTCATTATCTGCTATCAAATTCTGAGCAAGTTGTCTCAACTCACTCAAAGGCTGCTGCTCATTTATTCCACACAACAACCAAATAGATACAAGCAAGACATTGTTCTTCTGTTGTGAAGCAAGTCTGTCTCTTAATTGTGTGTTTATAGAGCATCTAGCACAGTAATTTGGCATCTCTACCCTCTCCTGTAGTACAAATAATAATTCCAACACCAGCACGCACTGGGCACAAAAGCATGTCATATACAGTTTGTGCAGTTTTGGTCTCTGTGTTCCTGGAAAATTGATTTCAAAATGGAGATGATATGAGTGGGAGAAGCGTTAATCAGAAAAGTTAAATCTTGCCTAAAGAGCGATAGACTTCTTGAAGCTCTGAACTTCACTGTTCATGAACTGTCTAATATACTGTGGAAGAGTAAGGCCAAGATTTTGTATGCTTGATTGTCATTGTTTCTTATGCTGTCCTGTGTGGCATGAAGAGTGAGCCAGAATTTTCTTCACCGCTTTAAAGCTTTTCTACAGTTGTGGTGACTAGAATCCCTGACCAAATCTTCCTGTCTTCTTGCTTGATCTCAAAGGGTCAGATGTGCTACCTTTGAGTTCAACATCAAAGTACTCTAGGAAGGGAGTAGATGGGGAAGATATTGAAAGTACCACAGTAGCAACAACTGAAATTCCTTGTTGTGACTGTAAAGCTACTGTATGCCAAAACGGTCTTTTAAGCACTTAAAAAATTCCAAAAATCACAGCCTTTTTGGCTTGATACCTGCATTTTCACTTGAGCAATAAGATTTATGCTGCTTTTAAATGCTGTTCGGTGGAAGGCAAGCACATTCCCTGAGGTTTCTAGATTCACCCTGAGAGTATTAATATCCTCACTCTGACTAACTTTTGCCTATGTTCAGTCAGAATGACAGGTTTTTCTTTTTCAAAGGTGTTCAGCATTGACCTATCCCTTTTGGCATTAGAGACTCTGATAGCAACCCAATTGATGTAAAGAATTCATCCAGCCTGAAGAGTTAAGCCAGTGCACGATGCTTTGAACTGGTTTTGATTTCTGATTTTAAGGCACATTTAGAGAATGAGGGTGGAGTAGCGAAACCATTCCTTTTCCTCTCACACTGATGACAGATTTACCATTTTGAAGACTAAGACAAAATTTATGACAAACTTTGATGAAGTGAAAACAAAGTTTGCAAATCTGTGAGCGGAAACCATAAGAAAAAGAAAGAAAGAAAGCTTTAAAGTTAAAAAAAAAAAAATCAAACTTCTGACATTCACAGACTTCAACAGAAATTAGTACCTGAGACAGATTCAGAGGAGTTTGATTTAAAGGGATGGAATAAAAAAGGTTTGATGAAGTTTGATTTAAAGGGATGGAATAAATGATACATGTCTGAAGATTGCCTTATAAATGATTAAGCAATGCTAAAAACTTCAACTCAGAAATCAAATTCATGGGCAGATTTGCTGGATGGCATATTCCATTTTTGAAATTTATGATAGAGATAGATATCTGTTATTTTAGAATTGATCTTCACCTCAGGAATAAGATCTTTTCTTCTGACACCTGGATTTTTTGTTGGCACACTCAAGTCTTTACTATCAACTACTGACTTTTTATTACTGTAACTCCTACTTCAAAATGATGACATTCCTAAACAAATCTTGATTGTCATCTTTCATTTGTGTGCTTTACCAAAGCTGATGGCTTTTTTCACCACTTGCACAGAGGCAAATGGGTTTTTAGTGAGTCAGTGCTCCTGCATTTTTTGGTTTTAAAGTATTATTGAGTAGGGAATGTAATGCTTCAGTGGGAGAATACTATCAGCAGATGAACATCTCAAATTGCTGAGTAAATACTGAAGTGTTTGTTTTTAAAATAAATGCCTAGGCAAGGCTGAAAAGTTTGGTTTAGTATTCAGAGGCACTGACAAATTGTGACCTGTTCCTTTTTATAGTAACATACTAAGACTGATGTTATGCTAAATGAATGGTTTAGCAAACGTCCTGCAGGGTAATGAATGGTCAGCTCATGCTTAAGACTTTTTAGGCATGTGAAACCTAATTAAACCACGAAGATCTGAAAAAACAGTAATTCCATTTAATTGTATTTTCAATTTCTAAAGTCGTGGCCTCCCTTGGAGTGAATCCCCCTCTCCTGTGTTCAGATTTTGTAGAGCTCTTGCCTGGCCTCAGACGTTGGCTCCCACTGTGAAGCAGAAATACTCCCTTTTTGCGGGAGGCTGTTGACCCTTAGGAGGTCGTTCCCATTCCAGGTAGATGGAGGACTGCTGAATTCCCAGATCTAGATGGAGCCTGAAACAGGCGCTGCCTGGAGGAGAGGAGGAAGCCCAAGCCCCACACTGCTGTGTGGTGTGGCTAGAGCCCTGGCTCTGCCCCTTGCAGCTGGTGGAAGCATCTTTCTCTATCACTGGCCACAGATCCGGTGCATCCCCTGCAGAGCAGGGACAGGGTTGCCCTGGCAGCAGCTGGCAGGCCAGGGGGAGGTTTAATGACTGGTGGGTGGAGAGGGACCTTTTACAAGAGCCATAGCATGACTTAGACAAAGAGTAAAGGCGATGGGCTCAGTCCAGAAAGGCGTAGGAGGAGGGAAGTCATTGCAGTTTTTGAGAACCTGTAGGGCACCGCAGGGAGTATAAGTTGCCCTCCTTTGTGATCTGTTGAGAGTGACTGTGCTTCTCTCCAAGATCATAAGAGCTTTGAACAGTTGTTGGTAATGCTTGTTCAGTCCTCTCTGAGATGCAGGCTGGAGTAGCAATGAGTCCGCTTGGACAGTTGTGGAACGGAAAATAAAGGGTGTCTGATCGCTGAAGCTGCAAAACACAGCTGTCATCTCCTGCTTTTATTGTGCAGCCTGGCTTCAATGGAGAGATGCTCAGGTGCTAGTATTCTTAACTGCTCCATGTTTTTGATCACACCTGTGCACCCCCCTCTCTACTTAACATCGGTAGCCATCAGTCCATGTTTTGCAGGCTTGTAATGAATTTCTCAAATAAGCAGCAATCCCTTTGTAGTTGTATGGGTTCAAAACTGTGTTTCAGATCCATAAGAAGTAGTTTTTTAAAAGTGGTTCATTTGAAACTGTTCATACATGGCTATCAGTGGCACACGGTGACTCTTAGATGTAAATACAGGCATTTAACTAGGTCTTGCTTATCAAAAGATAGGGAGCTGTGCTTGTCCCTGTGCATCTCTGGTGCTGTCTTGCTGGCACTATGAGGTCTGTGCCCATTAGTTTGAGGAAAACAGAGGGTTCATAATTATATTCACATGACTGCAAACCGTTGCTGTCATATATAGCACACCATTAGGATGGCTGGTAGCAACATATGATACTGTGGTAGCAGTGCTTGAGTTAACATCTCACTTTGCTGGTCAGCCAATGTCTAGGTCTTCCTTGTCCCCTTCACTTGCTGTTTAACCCGGAACACCTGTACTTAGCTATCCCCTTGTAAAATCATGATAGCAGAGTTTATTCACCTATAAAGCACTTGAATTGTATTCTCAGCTGAGGCAAATTATGGTAGCACTACTGGCTTCAGAGGCATTGTTCTCATTCATGCTGGCTGAACAGTCAGCAGAGGAGAGTTGTGGATGAAAGATGTAAGTGCAAAGTATTACTATTTTTATTTTACCATTACATGTATCTTGTATTTCCTTATTAAATATGTTGCAGCTTCTTAGAGCTGCTGATCACTGTTGGGTTTTATTTTAGCACAAATAAAAGATCTTCGCCTTTGAGAGACGCGAAGCACAGCACTAATAAAATATCAAGCAGACACAGTACAATAGCAAGTTCATAAAAAGGAGATAAAACAGATTACATAAAATAACATGTAGTAGCTTTTAGGAATAAATGGCTATACGTGAGTTTTAAATGATGAATCAAGAGCATGAATATTCATGGAAAGACTGAAGCAGTATGGACCAATGCCTATTGTGGAGACAGAGCACAGAGGGGAAAAACTCTGTATTAGCCAAAAGCCAAAGAGACTTGACACCTGTGTTGGCTAGTTGAGGCAAATCTAAGCACAGATTAGGAGGACTATAAGTGGAGATCTGATCATACAGTCATAGCAGCAATAAAATCGCAGCTTTTTATACCAGATGAAAATCTTGGATAGCACGCACAGAAAGAAGGGCAAACCCACTCAGGTGTGTCACGAAAAGATAATGGCAGATCCTAATCCAGCTCTGTCCTTCAGGTGAGTCTAATTGGAGTCAGCTGGGTTCTTCTCCTGGTTAATGTTATGCGTGGAAGCTTAAATACCCTGCTGAAAAATGGTCCTGGGCACCAAGACATGAAGAAGAATTAGGAAGGGCAGACCTATAATGGAGGCTTGTGGCCAACTGTGAATTATTAGCAAGTTACAGAGTCAGGGACTCTGGGAGTAGCTGTAAAGTAGGCATCAAACCCAAGACCTGCATGACCCTGGCTGTCAGGATTGTTAGGACGCGGTCCTTTACTACGGGTTAAGGGGATTAAAAAGGTAGAAGTGGCAGTACTGTTAAAGGAAATAGTTCAGTACGCAGTGGGGAAGCTAATTCTCTCCTTCTTGGTCTCAGTGAAGATTGAAAACAATTAAATAAAGGGAAGAAATTTAAGGTGATACATCTTCCGTCAGGACTGCAGGGAGTTGGGATGACATGGTAAAATAGACCAGAAGAGGTAGAGATTTTCAGAGCAGTACAGAAAATTTAGAAATGTAATATGCATTTATTTAAATGGTATCTGTATGGTTGCCTTCTCTTTGCTTTGAAAAGCTTAATCTCTAGTTTTAAAGAAATTTGGCAATCATAGGCCCCTGTATACCCCAACACAAGAATATCATGGGATGCTGGACAAATTCAAATAAGGCTGACTATTTTTCAGTCTAATAGTGTGATTGTCAATTTGACTACTGCTGATAGAGCTGGCTTTTATAGTGTTTTTTTCAGTCCTGGTTTTAGTTTTGCATCAAGTATCAACCAGGCAGAATGACAGTCAACAAAGCAAAAGCTGCCTCTTCATTTCTACACAGTATTTTACAAGTTTAGCTTATTTTGTATGTATTAAAGTGATGCGGGTTTGGGTTTGCTGGTAGCCCAGATCTGAACCACTGTCTCATTGCTCATGGTTGAATTAATGATGTGAATGTCTAAGAAGCCATCAGATTCATAAATCACCAGAAATGAGAGGGATAACTCATAAAAGTCTTTTCCTTTTGTTTAGCAATTTATCATTTTGCTTGCACATTAATAAACAGAGCTCCCCTGAGGTAAGCCACAGAAAGATAGATTTTTCTTCCTAATTTTCCTCAATTGTAGCCAGTAGATCACAAGTGGAGAGAGTGGGCTTGTCACAGCATGTTGGTGTCTTGCAACTCCCTCTACCCATCACTGATAACAAATAAATGCAATTAAGTACCCTGGTGGATAATTATTTGTGTTTACATAACAGGCGCCAGGTTTCCGAGTCCAAGATTGTCAGCTAGACCAAGCCGAAAGCGTACGTTGTCCATCTCCCCCCTATCTGATCACAGCTTTGACCTTCAGACCATGATACGGACATCTCCAAATTCCTTGGTCACAATTCTCAATAATTCTCGTAGCAGTTCCTCAGCCAGTGGTTCTTATGGCCACTTATCTGCAAGTGCAATAAGGTAAGAATGGCATTTTCTACCTATATCGTTTATTCTCATTTATGGGTCATACACACACATGCGAATGTGAATGTATACTCAGTCTTTAAGTAACTGTTTTGTTTTGTGAATATGTATTTTGCAGTTTTTATAATGTGTGTACAGTGGAGCTTAAAGTACAAATTACCTTTTTTCTTGCTCAGAAAGGTAATCACAAGGGACTTTTTGGCGTATTACTGTCCAGTGCAGGTAATACTCTCATCTGTCCAGCAGTATCGGTGTGTGTATGCGTGCGTAGGAATCTGTTTTCAGAGAAGCAGCTCTAGGATAGTTTGTGACTTAAGTCACTTGGGTTCTTCTGGCCATAGATATAATGAACAGTGAAATGTTCCTGCATTATAATTATCAAAGAGTAAAGCACACACGTGTGGTACTGTTCAATTAAAATGCTTGGCTGTAACTTCTTGGTATTCATCTCCAAGGGGTTTTTTTTCATATTTTTAGTTCATTATGAAAGATTAGACTTTCTGTGGCTAAATTATCTCATTTTTGTACCAAGGAAGTACTGTTATCATCCAGTATCATCAGAAATGCTGTGATTTTCACTTGCCTGCTTTACTTGCATGCACAAGAAAACAGCCAGAAATGGTTTTTCTGGAGGCAGAAGAGCAGAATTAGCAGGGGAAGAGGTGGGCAGAAGTTGTACAGGAAAGGGAAGCAAACAGGGCACAGGGAGCGGGAACAAAAGCAAGAATGTCAAAAAAGGGGAGTGGGAGAAAATGACAAGAAGCAGCAGAAAAAAGGGAGGTGCAACTGTGGAACATTCTTGTATTTGTGACATTGCTATATGTCAACGGAGAAAAGCTCCTTTGGTATTCTGAAAAAAATCCCCCACCTCTCCAAAGTCTCAGAAAACACTGCATTTGTATTTATGGCACTCAGACAAGGAGTGTGGCTGGTCCCTGGTTTAAAGGCAGCCTCCACCTTCAATTTGCAATGAGGCAAAGCAATTTCTTGAGATCTGAAAGACCCACTTTTGGCAAGGCTCAAACACGCCTCTCCAGCAAAAATACACACTTACAACTTCAAAAACTGGCTACGTGGATTTGCACTTTTGGAGAAAACGGGGCAGGCAACTGGTGTGTTAGAAGCCATGAGCCTTCCGAACTTTGAAAGTGATGGCACTGTAAATATTTGATATTAGTGTAAGTGCTATTGGGTTTTTTTAAGCACTTCTTTTAAATAGTCGAGCTTCATAGCTCTGATGTGCTCAAATAGCTGTATAGTATTTCACAGGTATGATATCATAGCTCTGCAATACAACTCTGCAATCTATGTAACCACTGTCCCAGTCATGAAGCTCCATAATGTGGAATATGATTTATGTCAATAGCTGGCAGCAGTTTTGGAGCACATCTGTTAAATACACGTACTCTGTAGAGGTGTACTCTCCCCACTGCCGTTAAGGTGGGATGGCACTTCGTTTACTAACCTCCTTTTCCATTGCTTCTTACTTTGCTAAAGCATGAAAGTTGGCATAGTCTCTGCATTGGAATAAGTCTTCTCTCCTTTTACTCTTCCTCTACAGCTGGAAATGGTTGGTATATGTTTTTGACACATAGAATCGCAAACATAAGGGCCATCCCTGCAAAGCTGAAGTCAGATGAATAGTTTTGTTGAAGACAGTTGTGGAACTGGAGTGAGTTATGGGCAGAGACTGAGTAAGGGTGCTAAGGAGTAAAACAGTGAGTCTTGTGAACTGGTGTCACTGAAGAAAGCAAGGCTTGTGGGACTGAGCCTATGGTTAACTGAAGCTCTCAGCACTTCCTGGTCATACTTTCCAGGAGTGCGTAATCCAAATTTTCACACCATTTTGAATGAATTTTTTTTTCTTCGTTTTGATAAGAGTATGCCTGCTTAACATGAAAAGTTGGAAAC
Source organism: Rhinoptilus africanus (assembly GCA_013400135.1). NCBI lineage: Eukaryota > Metazoa > Chordata > Aves > Charadriiformes > Glareolidae > Rhinoptilus > Rhinoptilus africanus. Next base: position 279,978 of record VXBO01012700.1, read on the forward strand.
TTAAATCTCCATTCTTCCCAGCGGAAAGAAGGGAAAGGAAGAGAGCTAGCTCTTTTTCCAGCTTTGCAACTCAGCTCTGTTGATCGTTTTTAACTCCTCCTATGTGCACCTGTTTCTAAAAGAGTTACACCAAAATAAACAGTATTAAACCCAAACCACACTTCATTGCTTTAATAAATTCCAAGATTACATAGCAACAAGACTTATCTGTAAAACTTAATTTATTGCAGCTCACTGTCTTGTAAATAATGCTTCCAGCACAAAAAACTGCTGTACTGAATCAAATTGTAGGTTCATCCCACTTGATACCCTGACTGCGATAGTGATCAAAGTGAAAAAACCACTTTTCCCAGTGTAAAATCCCAGCTTCTGGAAACTTGCAGGTAAATCTCATAGGACTTGCTGCAAGAAAAATGGTACAGTTCAGCAAGCCACTAGATGGAATTGTGAAACAGGAAGGATTTGTATTTTAGACAACATCAGTAGCAGTAACTGTACTTAACATTACACAGTCCTTCTACTTTTAGATCTTGTTTCCAATCACTTTTACACTTGGCAGCATTTTTCATGGCAGATACCTATCTAATGCTGTGTATTTCCAAAAACGTCAGCAAAGTTACTAATTTATCAGAATGAAGTTGGGGAAGAAGAGACTGTCCTGTACAAACTAAAAGACGTCTTGCTGCCTTTTCACTGAGAAGCTAAAATTTGCCAGGGATGTTGCCGAGATGCTATAGATACGATTTTTGCTTTTCTTGAGAGATTGTCCCATTCAGACAAGTGATAAGCTCTTAAGAGTCTGTTGTCTTGTGTTAAATAGACTAAGCAATTCAGCATGTTCCCATCCAGGGCCCACAGAGAGGAAGGAGGACCTTTCCCTGCAGCTGCAGCTCTGGTTAATCTGGTGCCTCCTTAGGAAGCTTGAGGAGGCTAAGCTGTCTGCCCAGACATAACAGCCTTCCCTGTATGGGACAAGAAAGCGGAAGAGACAGGAGTCAGACCAGGAACTGCCCAGGTTAAGCAAGCTGGGACAAAAAGCTTTTATATAACACACGTGGTGAAGGGTCTAGAACATAAGTCTTATGAGGAGCATCTGAGGGAACTGAGGTTGTTTAGTCCAGAGGAAAGGAAACTGAGGGGAGACCTTATCACTCTGTACAAGTACCTGAAAGGAGGTCGTAGTGAGGTGGGTGTCAGTCTCTTCTTCTAAGTAACAGGCGATAGGACAAGAGGAAACGGCCTCAGGTTGTGCCAGGGGAGGTTTAGACTGCATATTTGGAAAAATTTCTTCACTGAAAGGGTTGTCAAGCATTGGAGCAGGCTGCCCAGGGAAGTGGTTGAGCCTGGTAATCCCTGGAGGTATTTAAAGGACCTGTAGATGGGGTGCATAGGGACATGGTTTAGTGGTGGAGTTGGCAGTGTTAGGTTTATAGTTGGACTTGATTATCTTAAAGGTCTTTTCCAACCTAAATGACTCTGTGGTTCTATAGGATTTCTCTAGAAGAGAGAAAAAGCTGCAAAATCATGCAGAAACTGGTCATTAAAGAAAATGAAGGTACTGCCCCCTTGTGATTGTGCTCTGATACCATCTTTAATTTCAGGGTTGCACAGTATTTTGTCACAAGGCCCCTACCTGCTTCAGGGCAGAGGCTGAACTTCTTCTCAATCAGTCAGAGCCATGGGACCCTACCTCATCTCTCCCAGGCAGCCTTGAAAGAGGAAGGAGCCTCTTACCTGGTTGCTTGCTGCCTGGAGGGTGGACCCTGCTCTGGCAACACAATCCCAGCCTGATGCTGGGCAAACAGAACTTGTCAGAAGTGACCACCAGGCTCATACAATTCCTGATCTGGAGGTCCACCCTAACACTCTAATTCTGTAGAGGAGGCAAATTGCTCACAGCCATGGTTTGAAGCTACGGAAAGCTGTTTTGAACATTTCATGTGCTGCATCATGTTAACTAACATGGGAGATCAGGTCTCTGTCTGAAATTCGGCAACCACAATGAGTGGCACTTTTTACCTTAGTCTTTCTTTGATTCGCATGCCTGTGCAAAACAAGAGTCCTTCCCCTTCACCTCAGAGGGAGATCGAAAGCATTAATGCTTTGTGAAGCACTTAGAATGTACAGTGATGAGCACAGTAGAGAAGCTCAGGAGGGTATCAGTAATTACGTATTCACCAAAGGTTGAAACAGAATGGAAGGAGGGCCCATGGGCAATACTCTGGGCAAGGAGAAGAAAAATACTGGAGAGTCTTTCACTGAAGACTGTTGTGCATCTTGTGCACTGAATGAGGTATGAATCCTGCAGGGGGAAAAGGGGTGTGTGGTCATGTAATTAAAGGCTGATGAGTGAGCACGTGAGGGTATGGAAGCTTTAGTTCTAGTGCATTTGATTTTGCAGGCTCAATGCTTTCTCAGCCTATTATTGCAGAGGTGCTACTTGTGTTAAGGAAGTGTCTCCAGGACCTGACTGGTCCTTGCATTGGCTAAAAAAAGTACATCCTCTGGCTAAAAGATTGCATCCTGTGCTTTACACGGCTTTTCAGCATATGACTCTCTGTATAAGCACTGTAGGATGTTGAGGATGAAATCACATGAAAGGAGACACATTTTGGGCTGTGTTTTTGCAGACCTGAGCACAGAAGGGTTCTGGTCCCTGACATGGGCACTACTGCAGTTTGAATAATAAATAATAATAGTGTAGCACAATCCAGATAGGGCTTGGCTTGGCGGGCGCTTTGTCATTGTCAGCTGGCAGCGTAATGCTGTATCCTGACTACTGGCTGAGTGCTTGAAAAGAAGATGTCGCTCCTGCTGACAGCTAATAGTGGATCTTTAGCACACCAGGTAGAGCTTCTACTTTGTGCATTTGAAAACACCTGGTTTAGGTCTCAGCTGGGAGAGATTATGCAGAAAGGAGGCGTATGAAATAGCATCAAATGAGGATAATCCTTCATTTGACATTTACTCATTTGGTTACCTGCCTCAGTCCTGCAGTGCAGCACCCCTGCTATTAATCTTTTGTCAGGATGTACTTAATGTTATATCTGCTACCTGTGACAATTACTAGACTTTGCACTTCACTAGCACTTCTTTTTGAGAGGTGGCATGGCCTAGAGTGAGTATAGAAGGGGGTAATCACTTCCCATGATATTAAGAGTACCGATTCAAAACCTTTACAAAAGATTAGCTGGTCTTTAATAAACACGGGAGGTTGGGACTTCATTTTCTATATGATATGAAATTCAGAACCTCTGTGTTTTTCTTGTCCTTTACCAGCCCTACAATACCAATTTTACAAAGTAATTTTACAGAAAATGAGCCGAATTCCCTGTCAGCTACAAGGTGTTTAAATCAGGAGTAGTTCCACCTACTACAAGAGACTTTCTTTGGGTCTAGGCAGATGTAACTGTGAATACAACTTAGCCATCTCATAACGTGTTAAAATTCAGTTTCATGTGAGCATGGGAGCCCCTTTGGGATCTCCTCCAAGGTTTGAAAGAAACTGAGAAAGCACAGCAGCACTTTTTTTTCCTCCAGGCTCTGCCCCTGCTTCCCTGATGTCATCAGAACAGGAAGGAGCAATTAACATAGTGTGGTTAATTACAGTCAGATCCTGGTTGTTCTGGCTCACATCAGTTTGCTCTGGGCTGATCTGAAGCTGAGCAGCAGGGAATGGTGGTGAGGCTACTTTCACAAAGAGGGCTAGGAAAAGATAGCCAGGTTTGCCAGGTTTATTGGGTGAGCTTAGGCAGCAGTACATTAGTATCAGCAAAGACAAGAGTCTGTGTTTCTGTAGGCAGGTATTGGATTCTCAATGATTTCCTCATCTCATATAAGCTCCTTGTATAGAGCGTTTTTTTTACTAAAAACCTTGTACAGAGGAGGTGCCCTCCTCTCTGAACTGCTTTATATCTAGAGGCAAGTGAACATGTATTAATTTCTGTAGTTTCCCTCAGCAAACACAGAGAGAAAAGAAGAGAAAAATAAAAATAGAGTTAATATATACAAATGAAAGTATGAAGTTATCACACAGAAGAGTGAAAGTATCTCCAGCAGAGAGCCCAACCATCTAATTATGCACTGTATAAAAAAAGCAAAGAGTATCCTTTTATCAGGTTTAAATTATCCAGTTTTTGAATTTAACAGAATGTCTCATAGTTATAAGACAGGGAGCCTTCATGTTCTCAGCCTTCCTTCTTTATTCAATATTTTATATATTCTTATTACGTCTCCTCTTATCCATCTTCTTTCTGAGGCAAATGGTTGTTTTCAGTCTGCTTTTTAGGAGAGTTCTTGCATTATCGTTTCTGCTGATGCTGTCTGAAACAGTCCCCCTCTACTACGTGCAGTATTATTCCAGAAGAGGACCAGCAATTCAAATGCACCATCATTTTATGTGTTCTGTTACCCATTCCGTTTGTCTTAACATGTTTTTGCCATAACTTCACCTTGATCAAATTTTCATCTCTCCATTGAATTCTGTATTGAGGCAAGCAAGTGCTTCTTGTGAGTTGGCTCAGCTAATTTAGAACCAGTGTATGAGTAGTTCAGACTCTCCTTCAGTATCATCTTGCTATCAGTATTGCTCCTTCATCTGGCATACGTAGCTCTAAAGATAACCTCTCAGCTCTTCACCATGCTGCTTAAAATAATTTTGTCGTATATGCAGATTCCATTTTTTCATTGCTCAACTCCATGCCCGGATTGCTGACAATTGCACTAAAAGAGACAAGACCCCATCTAAGAATTTGTATCTAACTTTTACTAGAAACCAACTACTTAATTCTTACCTTTGATTACCTACTGTTTTAGACTGTAAGTTTCAAGTTTGTGTATTCATGTAGTTAAGTCTGTGTAAAAGGACACAATCAAATGCTGTTTAATGAAATGAATCTTAAAAAGGTCATGCTTAGAGAAAACCAGGTAGAACACGATATATTCAGCAATGTTTTGCAAGCAGCTCCTTATGGTAGGATGTACAGGATAAAAAATGTGTTAATTATGTGAGCATTACAGGTGTTTTGCTGTTTTATTATCACTCTTATTGGGATCTCCCTAAGTGAGATGTAAAGCTGACTTTGAGTGAAAGCTTTTCTTGCATTGGAAGGTCTCTAGTTAATTGCATGTAATATGTAGCAAACAGAGGCTTAGTTGCAGTTCAGACTGGGTCAAATTCAGACCAGCTGAAACCCCACTGAAACAGGCTCTAATATAATGAGACACATCACATATGTGCAGCACAGGGCTTTATTCTCTGTGGCCTTCTCCTGTGTACAGTTAAAGAAGGGAACATAATGCTCTATCATGCCATAATAGCTTCATTTCATACCCTCTTTCAAGAAGTGTGAATGGCAGAGAAGTGCTACAAAGTGAATAAAAATGAAGTTCATCAGTATTACAGAAAGTTGCATCTAATTCAGCCTCTGTTGAAATGTAATTCTGCAACTAGCCTCCTGTAGAAAGCTCATATGGATTACAGGATGGTGACATTCAGAGATTGTTTTGGAGATCACCTGCATCTTTCATTAGAAAGTAGTGGGTGTTTTTCACCAAAAATGCAGTGGCATTTTGCACCAAAAATGAGTGGCAAAATTTCTGCCCTGAGAAAGTGTATAATTTAAGAAGTCAAGCAACGTAAAGAATATAGACTATACAAGCATATGTTGCATGCACATTTACGTGTATAGATATGCATATAAACAAGTGTGATTATGTATGTATGCCTGTAAATATGTATGTCACAGATACTGTGATTAAAAGTAAATTTGAAGCAACTTGTTCCAGACTGGTTCAGCGTTACTCGAAGACTTTAAAGTCATTGGACCCGGAGCATTATTATTTCCAGGAAAGTTCTGGAGCTAAGAAAAGTGTGCTGGAATTTAGTACTTCATTACTTCATTTTCAGACCCTAAAAGCAAGTATTAATTAGCATTTGCCATGTAATTAATGATACCAGTTTTAGAAACCCAAAAAATGCTTAGACGTGGACTTAATTCCTGATTATGTTTGCCAGAAGTGTCATAAGCTTGCATGGAGGGAACACAGATTAATTATGCAAGGTACTATTAATACCAAGTCCAGTTAGGGTACTAAGGATTCCTGAACAGGAATATCCCAGTGAGAAGGACAAAGCTGTCAATGCTGTCTGAGCACATAAGGTTAATCAGTGTAGCTCTGTTGCTCTCCGTGAAACTATTCCATTTTACTCTGGCATATGGCAATGTATTCATGAAGAAAAAATTCACCTAGCCTAGCAGATAAAACAGAATAGATAATATGGTAAGCTGAAGAGAAAGTACAAACCATGGACTCTGTTAATTTCAAACTGGTAGTGGAAAAGCGAAAAAAGAGGCAATGATGCATGTGAGTTAAATACAATTGTAAAATCATGACTATTATCTGATGAAAACTGAAAAAAAGCGGTATAATATATGCTATACTTTATTAGATGGAGATACGTCTCTTTACAAATTCAGTTAGATGACTTGTCTCTAAGTTAGTGATTTTTAATGAAACGTGTCAACATTACAAATGCAGGGGGATATTCGTGAGACCTAGTCAGTTTTGAAAAATTATTTCAAAGGATTTCAAGTCTCATACCTGCCTTTAAGATCACGCCACATGTCTGGTTTCATAGTCACAGTTTGACTGTTTTCCCCTGTACTTAAGTGACAAGCCATAAAAGCAACTGATGACTTGTCTGCATTGTGTCCTGAAGGCTCACTGTCGTCAGTTAGAAAGTAGAGGGGAAAGAACAGCATTTAAAGCAAAACTCTTCTTTCATATTACAAAAAATGTTATATGTGTTCTGGGTAGAATGCTCCAAACAGAAGTGCGTTTTTAAAGTCTCCCTTTCTGTAATGCCATTTGATTTTCATTTTGCATCTAACATACCTGATGCAGTAAGAATTTCACAAATCTGTTCAGGGCTGTGGGGTTGCCGAGTGCATTGTCACTCCTGTGACCTGAGCAGTTTGTCAACAGTCACTCTTGCAGGTTGCTTCCATCAGGAGGAGAAGTAGATGACAGAGTTGGAAACTTCTTTTTATTCACTCTTGTTTGTTTACAAAGAATGTACCTGAATTCCCGTTTCTGCCAACTCGAACAACAGGAGAGAGTTTTCTTATGTGATGTTCCTGCCTGCTGCTTCTCTTCCAGGTCCTGTCCAAGGACAGCTCATTGTCGTTCTCTCTTCTACATCTTTGTTGGTTCAGACTATGAGCCTGTCCTGCTGACTGTGTCCACAGCTTCCACATCTAACTATGGTCCTGGCTGCACATTACACCTATACAAAGTTCCATCAAAATATATACGTAAACTTCTATGTATGAAGTCAGCTTATGCAGATCCCCTCAGCACCCGTGGCTCAACTCCCAGCCACCCTTACGTATGTCCTGCATTTTGGACAGGGTCTCCTACATGTCAGTTTACCATGGGATGAATGAAGCTGTTTCTCACATTCTTTATCAAAAAAGAGTATCTGAGCACATGAAAAGGAGTATTTGATCACCGTTAACTTACTTATGACTTGTATTATGACTTAATTCAGTTAAGATTGCAATGTCTGTAGGGCCCAGGTTTTAGGACAGCACTTAAGAACATGCTGAAGTCAGTTCCTCCTCAGAAATATCGAAGAGTTATTAGGGGTTCTTTTCTGAAGAGTAGCTAGGTCCATTTGTAAAATGGGAAAGGCCCTTGTTTGCCCCTTAGCAACATTTCTAAACAATAAATAAGGACTTTGAAAATTAAAATCTAAAACTAAAGGTGAAATCCTGGCCTGGTGTAAGGAAAGGATAAAACCTCCTGAATTAATTGAGTCCAGGTATTCATCCAACATTTATTAGTGGGTTTGTGCACACCGGTTTCCTAGTTTCACTTGCCCACAGGCTTCATGCAACTTTTAAGGGAGAGTAAGATAAAGCAGTGACATCTGTACCTACTTGAGCATGAGCTAGAAGAAGCCATGGTGTTATTCTTTATTGAACATGAAGCCAGTCCACCTACAAATTGCCTCTCCCTTCATGAACTGGAGTTCTTTTTGGAGGGACTTGGATCATTTGGTCTGCCTAGTGTCAGTCACTGATGGCAAGAACAAATGATGGAAGCTGCAGAGTGATCTGTGAGTTCCAAGGCTCTTCTTCTAGTTGTGAAGGGGCCATGTGCCTCCTTGCAGTGCAGGGTGCACCCTCATGGAGTGAGCGCTTGGGCTGTGAGCGCACCACCTGGACATCAAAGACCTTCAGGCCAAAGAGCTCCATCTGCATCGTGGTGTAGATGGAGCCAGTGTGTCTCACTATGACACGTATTCCTGTACTGCGACCAAATGTGTACATTTTATTTCAAGAAAGATGCTATACAGTTGGGGGGGGCCTTCCAGGAAGAGCAGGGAAAATGATCAGAGGTCTGAAAAAGGATACTGATGAGTTCAAATAGACTTGACCTGGTTTGTCCAAATTAAAAATGAGACGACTGGACAGGAAAAGGGAAGAGTAATTATTTCAAGTGTGCAAAAAAGAAAACACACTGCAAAAGGCAAGGTGCATGGTGAGTGCTGGATAAAATATCAAAGTGCTGGTATTGAATTGCTGCAGGAAAGACTTGGGATAGAGGTAGGAAAGAAAACTTTAATGTGGTAAACATAACATGGTTCTATATGAATAAATAAAGATATCTCAAAGAAACAAATCTATCCTTTTGAAATTTAAAAAAGAGTAACAGAGATTTTCAAAACATGCGAAATATCCCCCTGGGTCAAATAGAGGTGTTAGATACTATCTAGTCACATAGTCTCTCTCTGATGGTGCAAACAGTGGATGCTATTTAAGAAGCACATGAACCCACCTGCTTTCTGACTTTTGTTCTCTCTGTGCTCTCCCAACATCAGTAATCATTAGATTAGCGATCCCAAAGCATGCACTCTTGCTCGTTCCTTTTAGTATTTCTTTATGGGCCTGTTATCTTTGGACTTGTCTAGTCCCATATGAACCTGTTGGCTATGTCTGCCTCCTCGGGCAGCTGTCCCAGAAGTTCACCAAATGCTTTTAAAAATATCCATTAAGTTGTTCACCTACGGCTTTCTTAAATACCCCCTAGTTTACATGCTTGGAAAGCTCTTTTCCTAAAACCTTGCAAAGCAGAGCCAGAAAGGGGAAAGGACTCGGTTATTTTTGCAAGACTTCTGTATCAGGTCTTGCAGAACTGCATGGGTTTGTCATACAAGGAAGGTATCTTCACAGTTTTTGCGAAGAAAACTATCGTGATATAACGAAGCCATTGTCAGAGTATTCACAAAATTGGGATCTCCTCGGCATTTTTGTGTCAGCCTGTCTCCTTAGGCACACCTATGCAATGTACAGGAAAGAAGGAATTTTTCCGGACTTGAATTCACAGCTGTTTTGCGGTAAATTCCGCAGCTGTGACCAGAAACTGGATGACCTTGTTAGTAGGACAGCCACAAAGTAGCCACAAAGTTTGGTTTTGATTATAACGTCTGTTTTTCTTCTTCTTGAAGTCTGTTTCTTAAAATTTGATGTGCTCATGTAATTGCAATGTAGTTCACTGCCCTGCTTTACCTCCGGTGAAGGGAGTTTGAGACTTCACAGAGGAGAAGAGAAAGAGAGAGAGAAAGACAGACTGACAGACAGACACAGAAGCCCACAGTATGGAAAAATAAATGATATCACTGATGGGCTTTTCTGTCAGTGTATATGAGTTACTGAATGCTTAAGCAGAAGTATTACACATTTTTTCTAACCCTTATCTCCCATAAAACTCACCAACTAAAAAGATAACCTGCGTGTAGTTTATTAGTAGTCTTATATGCATTCATCTTTTTCTTTTTTCCCTTTTCTGTTTTGTTTAAAAAAAAAGAAGTCTACTTTGTTTAAAAAAAAAAAAAAGTAGTCAGTAACAGAAATACAAATCAGATTCCCTCCAGTGGTGTAGATTTTCATTTCTCAGTAGGTAGATAGAAGAAAAAAGATTCATAATTCACTTATACTTCTATGAAGCCAAGATTTTTTGGAAGCGACTGGTGTTTTGGAAAATGTGAACAATTGGGGCAGGCATCTTGTGTTCTTCTGGCATCTGGATTTTGGAAGATGTGAGCACCTCTTGTGTGCAATGCAGCCCCCCTTTAAGGTATGGTAAAATAAACATGACACAAATTGAGGCCCCTGAAACCACTCATTGCTTTCCTGGTTGTTGGTTTTAGTAGTTCTGAATTCTCAAAATGATTGCTTTCAGGTATTGTTCACTGCCTCTGGGCATGAATTTTAGACAGTTGCGGAGTGACACCAGTGCCGTCTCGGAGCACATTTCTAAGCAGGCATGGCTGGACTGGCTGGGGAAGGCCAGGTGGTGCCTCTGCCCAGCCTTCCTGCTGATGCTGGCCTCCTGGCTAGAAAGCAACCTGAGCTTGGTGGGGCCAGCAAGAAGGCATATGGCTGCCGGTCAAGGCAGAGGGATCCCGTGGAGTCTGAGGGGGCTCTGGGCCACAGGGATTCTTCACACATCCTATATTCAAGAGTTACTTAACAAAGTGCATTCAAAACTTTGGGAAGAAGGGCATGAATCCAGGTCTTCCCTTCCCAACAGAGCGCTCCATGCCAGCAACGTTGCAGGCTTTGATTCCTTTTTCTTCTTTTTGGCCCACAACATTAATTTTATTGTTGAGCAGCCTGAATGGTTTCTGAAAGGCAGTGAAAGACCTGCCACTTTCTGTTCTCTTCAGGTCCTTCTGATCTTTTCAGATCAGAAAAATCATCCAGGCTACCCTGTGACAGCATCTTGCATGCAAGTGACGTTAAACCCAGCCAGGTCATCTTGCCTTATGAAGAGCTCTCCAGAAACAGCTGGAGAGAATTATTTGAAGGCAGCTATCTGAGCTATTTAAGAAAGCATCCTGGTGGCTGAACCATTGTCACCATTTCTGAGTACTTCCCTTGGCTGTGCTGGCTATTCCTCTGTTCCCTCACAATCTCCTTTTCATTTTAGTGTGAGATGTTTGAAGTTTGGAGGTAGAGGGAATGAAGTGCAGGTTGCAGGCTCTGTAGGAAAATCTTAGTACCTCAGACTCAACCCTTGCTGCTGAGCACAGGGCAAAAGAAAGACATTAAAGAGGCAAGGATTCCTCCTTTCCATAGCACATCTGCCCAGCTGTGTCTTAATGCATCTGCTGCTGGTGTTGTCATTTTCCAGTAGAAGCCACTAGCTAAGATGATGTCAGTCTCCTCTACTGTACCCTACAAGTTTGCTTGCTTGCAGGTTGGACAAAAGTTGGCAATGCCTGGCTTAGCATCCCCCTTTTGGGGGTTCATATGATGTTAAGGGAGATGCAGATAAAGAGGACACCAGTGAAACCAGCATCTGTATTTGTTAGAGCTGCTTTTGTCCTTTGGTTAGAAAGGTATTTTGCCATTGGGGAGGCATCATCACTTTTTGTGTTGCTCTCGGTGGGGTAGAGAATGTGAAGGAAGGATGCTTGACCAAAACCACCCCATTCACACAGCAGTCTTTTGCCATCTTTGGAGGGACTGAGTGGGGAATATTGCCATGCTCCAGTAAATATAAATGAACTGCATTAAGTGCAAATTGTACGTATACATCTTGAGGCTCCCTCCCACAGTCTGTTTCCTACTCGGGGCCAAAGGTTCATCTTCAGTATCCAAGTTCTGAGTCTCTAGTCAGCGGCACCTTAACAGCCTCCTGAGGTACAAATATACTCATATCACAGCAGTTCTTTCCTGACGCTCCTGAACTGTTTGGGAGGGATCTCCTGTGCTCTTGCTTTGGATAGTCTAAAAAATTAATGTTAGATGTAGACACTGATGTAACTGTAGTCACAGAGCAGTGCTGTGCAGGATCTACATCTCTGAGCTGAGGTCTTAAGTCAGTCATGTCTTGTGGCTGAATCGTGAGTTTGTCTTTACCATGTAGGATCTGAAGAATATTACCCAAGTTTTGAACCTGGAGTTACAAAGCTAGGTGGTGGTGGTGTGCGTGCTTAAACACCTAGAAAGGAAAAAATCCTACCTGTATTGCCAAGGGTGCTATATGCTTGGAGGTACCAATGAAATCTGTCCACTTACTTTTTTTCTTTTAAACTGATTCAGCTGAAGGGTGAAGATGTTCTAGGCGTTTAGCACTCACAGAGAAATAAAATACTTCATCCAAATTGTTTCTGTGTTGCGTTTGTTGATCTTGGTGAATTCGATAGTGTCTTCAGGATGGTGTTGTCCAGTGTTTGAAGTATGTGAGATGAACTCACGGTGTATGTATGGAAGCAAAAAATGCCGGGGAGGTATTGTTTCAGCCTCATGTATGACATTGTAATTGTATGTTTTTTAATGAACAGACCAGAGTAGTTACACTTAGTAATGTTTGTTCACTAAAAAGGAAAAGGGGTGTTAAATCATTGTGTTCTTTGATGAATGGCTTGTACACTGAAGAATAAATTGAACAAACTGGCATAGAGCTCAGTGAACATGAAATCAGCTATTAGAAGAAAGCTTGTGAACAAATTCTGAGCCTGATATGCATCTTTTGATTAATGTCCTATCAATCATCCATAGTGGCTACCTTAGCTAAGTCGTGCTGTAATCATTCATGGTTGCTTACAGGAACACTAGCAGGGACTATAGAGCTGCAATAACTGAATATTATTACTGATTTCTCCCTAACTCTTGCTGTGAACAATTACTGTTTTCACTACATTTCTGCTTCCCTTTATTAAAAAGAATACAATGCAAAATGAAAAGAGAGTTCCTCAAAGACCAGTAAAATTCTCCCAGGGTATTCTTAATGATATTCTGTCCTAAATGGGCAAACTATTGTAATGCAGAGTTCTCACCAGGAATAATAGTAATGTAATCACATTGAAGCTGTCTCTTCATGGATTGTAGTCAAACAGACAAAATGTATAGTCAGATTAATGAACACAGAATTATTACTTAAAATGGTTGAAATTATTTTAGCTCTTTTTGTAGCACAGTATTTTCAGTTAATGCACTTAACAGCAATAGCAATTAAGACTCCAGACTGTAAATTTGGATTAAATTTACCCTTTTGACTTTACAAGAAGCCTTGATTCTTAAAAGGTATTATGGTTGCACCCCTCTCTTTTAAGACCTAGTGTTTTAAATTTGTATGGCTCTTTTGAAGTGTGGTTGTTCGGTGGTTTTTTTTAAGAAAAAAAAAAAATCAATGAATACATGTTTTCTTTTCCCCCCCTCCCTACGTTTGTAAGTCATTGGCAAATGTTTACAGGAGAATCTCATATTCCTGTGTGTGAAGATTTAGTTCCACACCATTTATTTCTTGAGCGTGACACAAAGAATGCTTTGGCACTACCCACAAAGTAGGTCCTTAGATGGCAGTGTAATTTCCTCCAAAGTCACTGTAGTCTGGGAAATACGGTGAAGTAATGAAGTGATGACAGGTATTAACATGCATAATGGGCTTTAATAGACATTTAATGTTGTTTAACTGGAAGAAGGAGAAGTGCTTTCCCATTGGAATATTTCTACATTGAAACTCATTGATCACCAATTTCAGAGGGGAAAGGTTAATCCATCAGTTTCTGTAACCAAACGGCACTGATGGAAATTCTTTAGGTGACATTCTGGATGAACTGAGCTTTCCATCTTTGCAAACAAATGAGTGATATGACAAGCATGGTGTTCAGAACACATTTAACCAATTGATTTTCTCTCCTCTTGTAATAAGATCTAGAGACATATGAAAGAGCGTAGCATGAGCCAAGATTAAAGGAACTGCTTCATACACGCGAACATAGGGGAACTGCATTATCAATAAAAGTACTATAAAGCATGTGGGCATCCATTCTTTTTCTTTATATAAAGTTTGTTATTGCAATAAATAGCTGTTATTGAACTGCTTGCCTTTTATTTCAGTTTCTCTGAATTTTATTTTGGTTGGCTTTCTGTGGTTTCCTGGTAAATGTTAGGAAAAAATGTTATGTTTTGTTATGTTATCGTTTTTACACTCACTAGTAAATCCAGGCCAACTCTGGATTTAAAACCAGAATTTATCATCTTTTGGGGCATGAAGAAAGATATGAGGGGGAGGGAGGGACCTGAATTCAATTAATGTAAATATATCAAGTATATTTTAAATGTTTAATCTGTATGGTTCCGTACTGTAATGACCCTCATCTTTCTCCTCCCTCTTCCCTCCTTTTTCTCCCAAATTCAGCCCTGCTCTGAGTTTCACATACCCTCCTACACCGGTATCCCTCCAGCAAATGCATCAGCAAATTATAAGTCGTCAGCAAACCCTAGGTTCAGCCTTTGGACACAGCCCTCCACTCATCCATCCTGCTCCAACTTTTCCTACCCAGAGACCTATCCCCGGCATCCCCAGTGTCCTGAACCCTGTCCAGGTCAGCTCTGGACCTTCTGAGTCCACACAGGTGAGAGACAACAAAAGAAACCTTTGCACCCCATTAATTTAAAAATGAAATAAATGAAACAAATGACATTGTCTTGATGGCAATTAATGACTACTGTCATCGAGACCCTTCGATAACAGTTTTCTTGCAGCTATAGCATTTGCAGTGCCTGTATTATAAATCACAGGAGCGTATGCAAGGTTCCTGATTGGTAGCGTGCTTTTTAGTCCTCATAAATATTTCAGTGTGCTGCAGCAGCTTCCCATTCCAAACTGTCTCTCTTGGATCTTACACAGGAACTTAATAGAGGTGGGGAGTAAGAAAAAGGGGAAAACCATGTTAAAACATGGAACGTTTTAAAGATTAGGAGCTTCACCTCCGACTCAGGCTGACTGTAGTGTACACGGTATTGTGGTCTGCCCTCCTGACATAGGTGTGAGTAACTTGAAGTGGGTAACTCCGCCTGCAAGCAACGGAGGAACTCAAAGATAGTGCAGAGGTTTGAGGGCTTTCCTCTCTGATTTGTGCAAAATTGGACTTGCTGAGTTTGAATTAATCATTTCAATAAACCAAAGCGTATTCTCAAAAGCTGGAGACGTGCAGCAGTGAATCAGGCCCATAATGTGGAGTTTATCACAGTTTGTGGTTTGCCTGTTATTAGCTAGTGCTGTTTGTTTCCAGATGACCTGGGATAGGTTATTTATCAGTCTGGGAGCTGTTTATCTCCTGGCTGGCTTTTACAGATGTAGAAGCAGAACATACTGCTGTAGGAAGCATATTGATTTTTTGTGGGGTCCATGCAAGTTCAGATATCTCTAAAAGATCTCTGGATTCCTACAAGATCCATTTGCAGGTGTAGATAATGGTGTTCAGTCTAGCACAGCAAGAGAAAAACAAGATTCTGGCCTGTTTATGTCAGCAGTAGTTTTGCTATTGACTTGGGAGAATCCAGGACTTCATGTAGGATTTTTTGGCTGAATCTCTGCTAGTGTTCAGTCTTTCTTCCTACCTACCGTTATAATGGGAAAAGCAGTAAAAGAGCTGAGATCTTGTGTGCAGTGTTAAGTGCAAAACCTTTCCTCCAAGTGTGAAAAAAGAAGTCTTTCTCTTGTGCTCATTTGAATGAGTGCACAGTGGGTTTGCTTTTCAAAATTGCCTTTCTGAAGTCATCAGTATGTGGAAAATCAAGTTCTTCGTACCCATCCGTGGCCTGACAAAACCAGTACTGGTTTGTAGCAAGGAATCACTTCAAATGCTCTCCTTCCTGTTCCCTCCCTGCTCCATTACAAGGTTGAGTGATGCAGCTCTTCCACAAGTTAATGCTATGTAATTGAAGCACAATGTAATTGCATATCCAATATAATTAACAGTGTAGCTTCTCCAAATAAAGTTGCTGAGCAGATGCTGCCTAATTTTGTTTGGAGCTACGTGTTTATCACAGTCTAATTTTGTCTTCTTTTGGGGGGGAAAAAAAAAAACCCTGCTGGCAGCAGAATAAACCCACAAGCGAGTCTGCAGTGAGCAGCACTGGAGATCCAATGCACAACAAGCGCTCCAAGATAAAGCCCGACGAGGATCTCCCCAGCCCGGGAGCAGGAAGCGTGCAGGTATGATGGTCAGGTTGCAGTCATAAGCTTTTCATCTCGCTGCCGGAGGGAAAATGCACCTTGCCTGTAGCACATGTTTTCAGGCTTTCTGCCCTCATACTGCCCTTCATATCGTGCACTCGTGCCTCAGGGCAGCAAGGGTTAAACATGGGCAGTGAGGGGCTGCTGGGTTGCAGGGCTGTGTTGCAAAAGGAGGGCAGAGAGGAAGGAGGCCG
Organism: Rhinoptilus africanus; assembly: GCA_013400135.1. NCBI lineage: Eukaryota > Metazoa > Chordata > Aves > Charadriiformes > Glareolidae > Rhinoptilus > Rhinoptilus africanus. The sequence continues at coordinate 296,213 of VXBO01012700.1, forward strand.
GTAGAGAGATGCTTCTGATCAGTCACAGAGTGCTCAACCCTCTGTTTGCCCTGAAAAAGCCAACCAGAGGCATTCAGGTCTTCATTGAGGATGTGTTTTCTGTTTAGCCAGAATATTTCCACCACATTGACTTTTACCAGGTCTTAGCATGGTACTGCATCAAGGCCTCAGTGTCGGGCTCCAGTCTCATTTGCTGTACTTTCTACACCAGTTAATGCCACAGGTTTTAGTAGAGTGACTCCTAATTTACAGTGACTCAGGGGAGGTGAGAATCAGAGCCTTGATCTTATGACTGAATCCGTGAAACCAAAGCAGAGGTCCGTCTAAATCCTTCAGCGGGTTTGAAACGGAAAAATCGTGTGAGTGCATAATCTGAACCAAATGTTTATGCTAACATCTGACCCTTTCCCTGAGCACATCACAAGCTGGGGAGAATGCGGCACCTTGAGGAACTCAAGGTGGAAAGTCAAAACGCAAAATTAAATACTCTCTCCCCTGCTCACCCCTTTCATGCACAGGTTATGGGCAAGAACAAATAAGTAGCCTGAAAATTACCAGTCTGCTCTTGGAAAGGTTTTTGTGTGCGAAACTGTCAGTGGATTAACAATGAAAACTCACTTGGGATTACTGGTGATCTGGTTTGTGTCTAACCATAGTACTAAAGTCAAATTCCAATAAATTCAACTATATTGAATAGTGCCTTTTTCACTAGTGGTGCCACTGAATAATAAGGGGCAAGTGTGCAAATAAAGAGCTGGTTAAATATGGGGAGAGGGAAGCCAAGCCTTTATGATTTACTTTGAATTGAAACGTAAAGGGATTTTTGTTTTTAGAAATTCACTCTAGTGATTACTTCTGGAGAGGAAAAATGTATGTTACACACATAGTCTGCACATGGCCCTTGGCTGCCCAGACCTGTTTTAGGCTTCTGTATTTTGTAGAACAGAGTAACAGAGTGAACTGAGAGTAATAATAATCTACACAAGCACCCCCATCTTTCTTTGAATGCTGAAATTATTCACTTTTCTTCGCCCTTAGTTTCAGATTTTTTTTTCCTCTCTTCAGGAACAGCCAGAAGGAATGACCCTGGTGAAAGAGGAAGGGGACAAAGATGAAAGCAAACAGGAGCCTGAAGTGGTCTATGAGACAAACTGCCACTGGGAAGGCTGTTCCCGGGAGTTTGACACACAGGAACAGCTAGTGCATGTAAGTTAATGGTATTCAGGAACTGGGTTTTAAAACTACGTGACCTTTTTCATGGGGGTCGGGTTCTCTGACCCTGTGCTGAGTCAAGTTTCTTAGCTAACAGCGCTGCAAACTGGAGAGGGGTTTATGAGTTTCTGAGAATAAAGAAAACTCGGAGCCACAGTGCTTGACCTGTTCAGTCAGCTAAAGCTTAGTGTAAAATTCAATAAAGTCTTCAATAGAGATTGTAATGGCTCTGATCCTGTAAGCCAGCAAATGCTATTTTGAGTTAGAGACTTTGATAGTTATTGAGTAATAGTAAGCTGGACATGAATTATTATTAACCTTTAGCCAAGTTTGATTTTTGCTCCCAAAAGGGACTGTAACAGTAGAAATGGGCAAGGGGAATTCTGCCCCTACCCTGGGGGGGGGTTTGCTATACTTTGCTGTTGCGAGTAAACTGAAGTGGATTATTTGGCTAAATACATGGAGTTCTTTCAGTCTTTTTAGCAAAAGCAAACTATATGGTCTTATTAATGCTACACCAAATATTAGTCATATCAACCTTGTTTTTTCTTCCTCACCATCATTTCTCCAAAATAAATGATTTTTACTATTTTGTAGTATTGCAAGCTAGAAAATGAATGATCAAAATCTAAAATATAACCTGGCAAGTACATTCCGCACCACCCCCTCCCCCCCCCTATTTTCAACTTCCTTAGCTAGCAGCACCTCTCGAATTCCTAGTACAGATTAGAGAGGAACATCTTCAGCAAATGATCAGTGTTTCAGAATCATATTTATTGTAGAAAACTGTTTAGCACTTTCCTGAAGATCATGCAAAATCTATTCCATAATGTGGCCAATGGTCCTGAAATAACCTGTTGAAAAGTGTACTTTTTCACCCAAAATAAATACCCCCCCCCATATATTTCCAAACACTATGCAATGTGGTAAACTGGTGCTGCAAAGCTGACTTTAGGAAAGCAATGCCAGCTTTTACTTCCTGGAGTGTGAGAACCTCTTGGTGTTGCAGTTATTCATCAAGATGTATTTTTAGTTTCTTGTTATTATTAGGTCGTAGAAGTAACAGTAACAATAGCAATAATAATAAATGAAAGAACATCGCAAACTAAAATAATGGCAAAAATGTGACATTTTTAAAGAATCCTTTGGGCATATTTTGCACAAAACAATACCCTGACATTTTAATAGGCCAAGGTGAAATGTGAGGAGAGACCCTTTCAGTGCCATAATATCTTTTTGGGAAAAAAAATGCCATACGAATGGCTGCTGCAAAGGGTTGGGCACATTTAAAAGATCAAGTGACGGTCTTGCAATTGATTCCATGCAAACAGACTGATTGACATCATCTGGGGCTCTGCACAGGCACAGGCTTTATATTTGCTTTTTATTGTAAGGCTGAAGGTTTATGATGCTTGGCAAACCTTTCTCAATATTCAGAAATTATCCTAGTGATGATAATAAACAATTTACACCAAAATATATAAAATAAAAGAGAAATTGTGAATAAAAGTGCCCTGGTAATGAAAAAATGTAGGAGTGTTTTTTGAAGTTTCTGACATCAAATTTAATTGAATTCCACTGTGCCTGTTATCTAATAGCTAATGTTTTGTAGTTTCAGGTGAATTAAATTGACAGTGTGATAGTTTGGTTGTGTTGTTTTTTTTTTTTAAATGCATTTATTGTTTCTGGTGTGATTTTTGTAGTGAATCTGACTGTACTATAAGGGTTTCTACTGAAAAAAGTGTATTTCTTATGTTTCTGCACGATGGCAACATCTGAAACGGGTTTCTCTAGACATAAAGAAGAGAGATAAAAAATGTTTCTGTGATACAGGGGGTTCTTTTTGGCAGGGCTCAGGATTCAGATATGTTATGATGGCATTTAAGATTACGAGGTGCAAGTCCTGACTCAATACTCTGAAGACAATAAAATCATCATCATCATCGCAACCATCATATTCAAGTAGCGCAAATCACGCTGTAAGAGTCAGCGTGACCCAGTGATGGAGCCCTAGTTGTGATTTCTTTTGCTGCTCTGACAGAGCCCTGCTGTGGGGACTTGAGCGAGTTATTCCTGTCCAGAATTGCAAAGGGCTTTCGACATCTAGCTCTGTTTGAAAGGCTGGCCCTTCACCCCGCTCCGTCTCTCCCACATTTTGTCTGGCCTTGATTGCCACAGCCATCTGATGTACAGATGCAGCAACTAGGGAAATGAAGTCCGGGTCTCGGTGGGGCTTCCCGGGGAGGGCAGTCCTGGTTTAGCTTGGGTGTGTGACTCTAGCAGAAAGCATTCAGTCCCTGAGCAGCAGTTTGGTCCTTGAAAATCTCCCCACTGATATGGCTTATGGGTGCCTCCTACCCAAATACTGGTGGGTAAATCTGGGTAGATACAAATTGCTGTAACTGCGCTTACCTCAGTGCCTTTGCGCTGGGTGAGTTGCTGACTTTGCATGTGGATGCGTGCACCTGAACTAGGCACAGAATACGTGAGTGGCGTGAGTACATCCTTTACCCAGTAATATTTACACTGCAGTAGCAGCTGGAGGCCTCATCAAGCCCGGCATCCTGGGTGCTAGACGCTGCTCAAACGCAAGAAAGGAACGGCCCTGATGTGGGCATGAGATCTTCACCCTGTGGCTCCGAGGCCATGTACATCAGGCTGGTCAGTGCTCTCTGGAGTTTGTGTACAGGTAGGACTGTAGCTAGGATCGCGCTATTAACCCTCAAATCTTGCAGCAGAGCGCTGCCACGCTGCCTCTCCTGCCACCTGCCTCTCCTGGCTGCACACACTGCTGCTCTGCGGGCGATTCCCAGCCCACTGGCAAACTCAGCACAGCCTCAGCTGCTCCAGCCGAGCTTGAAGGGGGTTTTGAAGTAAGATGATGAACTGCCATCTTGGACATCAAAAGTATAGATAACCATCCTGTTTTGTTGACTTTACTGTGGGGTAGTAATCATCAAGGCAGGGGCAACTGGCAGAGATAAAGGCAATAGAGGCTTAAATTGCCCTAGCAGGACTCATCCAGATAACATCTGCTGGCTTCCCTATATTCCCTAGCACTCAGAAAGGATGATCAGCATCAGGAGAGAGCTACAGTTACATGTTCGGAAGTTGGGTGGGTGTGATACAGTTTAGAGGAACTGCCGTGCTTAGGGAAAAGATGGAAGTGTGTTTCTAGCTGTTTGATTTGTTTCCTAAATGTTTAGCTACCTGAATGTGAGGTACTCAGTGTGAATTCTAGTCGTGACAGGTTGAGCAGAGCTCAGGAGAGCTTTTCCACAATACACACAGTTCACATTATAGGTGTCATTACTCCCATCATGTATAAAGTGTATAGACAAGTATGTATGCATGTGTTTTGAAAGAGGTAAATGTCAATTTGTGTGTATTCTGGTCTGTCTGTCACACGAGGATAGCTTTATTATCTTTTGGGGAATGATGGGACCTGATTTACTTTGAAATCAACAGTAGGTGAATCAGATTCTAGCAATATCTGCATTACAAAGTGATGGGTGATACAGCATATATGAAACAGTAAATACAGACATATCTGTATCTGAATATGTGATATAGCTTTAGAGCAGAAATTGCAATTTTGGGCACAATAGTCAGCGTTTGGTGGCATTTTTCTGCATTACTTTCTGTAGGAAAATCCTCCTGTTATTAGTTCAAAATGTGGGCACTAGTGAAAGTGTGCTTAGGCTCCAAGAGACACTGTTTTCTGACTGAATTTATGAACAGAACCTGGACTGCTGTGAATAAATAACTAAAAAGCTACATAAAAGAATCGTTATTGACCCACCCAGAAGGGTTTGACACCACAGCGATTTTGGTGCGGGAGCTCTTGTTTTCAAGTTCAGTGTGGTTAAATTTTCATGATACGTACACCAAAAGGCAAGGTGTTAAACCATTCAGACGCTCTGCCTTATTTATAGCACCTATCCATCCTTTCCCCCCCCTCTCTCTTACAGTTAATAGAAAGATTCATGATTCTTCATGGTTGTCTATCTAGCGTCTGACAGTACCGACTGCCCTGCTAAAGCAAGTCACTATCTATAATTGATATCCTTCTATGGAATAGGGTACCGGCTGCAATTGAAGGGTTTTGCTGAAAGCTCTTAAATCCTGACAAGTTCTGCCCTTGTTCTGATTCAGTCGCCGAGCTGCACTGCTGGGATCCCAGAGTTATTTGAAGTTGGTGCAAAAGGGGTGCGTGCGGTGCACATTGGTAAATCAGAAAGTTGGAGAGCCGCATTAGAGCTGCTACTGTGTTCCCCTGCCAGGTAGTCTTATTTACAGTGCATCGCACTCCTGAAAAGATTGCTTACGTTACTGTTTGAACATGTGTATTATAGGTTTCTTTCTTTCCCTCCTTCTTCCTAAAAAAAAAAGAAAAAAAAAAAAGGATCTTATTTATTTTAAAGCCTCAGTTTGCTGCTGGGGTCTTTATCATTCAGCTGTTTAATTAATTTCTCTGCCCAGCGAGATATTATAATTGGGCTTAGCTGAGCTGAAGTTTGTTTTAAATATGTGATAAATGCACTTGAGCGCCCAGAAGCTAATAAGATATTGTATATTTTTATAAATCTGCTTTTTGTTGCAGTTTGTCTTCTTTTTTTTTTTTCCCCCAGAAATCAGTTTAAGAATAAAATACTGCAAAAGGGTTAGACACTGAAGATAAAAGTTTGTTTAAGAAAATTATCCTTCAAGGAAATGACTGAAGTTATTGTTAAATATTAATACAATGGCAATCAGAAAAACGCAGTGCTGCCTATTTCTCATCCCCCTTGCTGTGTAGCCTTGATGATAATTATTTTTTATTCAAAAACATGCTTGAAGAACTGTAGAGCAATTTTTTTGTTAGTGTCTTCTCCTTAATTGTACAGCAATGAAATTCTCTCATTGTTGTTACATTTGATTAGATGAGATCAAAAAGCCCCAAACTGACAGCGATGGCTTACATTCAGGATTTCGTTTGCTGAGGTCCTCCTGCCTATTTATACGGCCCCGGTGACCGAAGCCCTCCCTCAGCACTCCCTGGGGCCACTGCTGTAATGCTCCACCAGCTCCCGTATTGCGCCAGAGGAAAGTTTCTTGTGTTTCTCAGGTACCCATGTATTCCCAAGGTTATCACAGTGCACTGGGGATACCCAGAAGAACCATGATACAAAGCTCCCTGACTTGAGTATCGTAATGTTTTTGCCCTCTGCTCCTACAGAAAAGGGTGGGTTCATCTCTGACGGACAGAAGTTGGCCAGCAATCCATGGAGACCTACATAAAACCTGGGCTGTGCCCACATCCCAACTCAGCTCAGGTTTTGTAGCATCTATCGGGATATGAGTTGCGTTAATCAATGACGTGCACCTTGAAACCCTTAAGAACGTGTCTGATTGGGAGATGAGGAGCACACCAGTGTCTGAAGGAGTAGACCTCTAGGGAGCGGGTCACTTTGGATGCCCAGAAATAAGGAAACTCAAAGTGAATAGATTTGAAAGTCTCACTCCTTCTGCTACCACGCTGTCTTTGGGCTGTGGCTTCTTCCTCAGCTCCTCTGCTGTAGGAGAGTGGTAGTTAAGGACTGAAGAGAGCTTTATCTCTCTCCTCTAAAAAAAGATCCAACTGCATTAGGAGAATAAGCCAGATTAGAGCAGTTCCCCTGAGTAATAGCTGCAGTGGCAGAACTGTAAATGACCCCGAGAGGTGCGTGTTTCCCACTGCTTGCAGGAGGAGAAACTGCCCCATGAGCAACCGTCCCCGAGCTGATCGGGTGCTGCTCGCAGCTGTGTGGGTAGGCAACTAAGCCTGAAAGGAGGCAATTACACACAGCTGCCCCAAAAATGCAGATTATCCACTGTGCATTAGCAGTTTCTCTTTTCTGGGCACTGGAGATGTCCTTGCTACTGGTCATCACGCAAGGGAAGTCTCAGCTACGTGAAGCAAGTCCCTTCACAGTCCCAAAGGGGTGCAATTACGCATCCCAGTTTACATGCGTCTCCAGATATGTGCAGGGATTTATGCAATTTTGAATTCTTCTTTGCAGAGGCAGTTTTCAGTGTATTTTCATTATAGTTTTATTTGGTTCTAGTGTAGTAACACAGGGAAGCTTCAGCCCGTTTGCAGGCTCATTGCGCGTGGCAGTGACAGCCACTGCCACAGAAGGTTCAGAGATGTTTCCTTTAAATTGAAAAGAGTAAGGAATAGATAAGAACATGAAATCCATTATAGTAATCATTTTTTTCCTGACAAAAGGAGTATGTTTTATGTATAACAGCAAAGGGGGTTTTGTTGGTGCTTTTATTCTATTTCATCTTATTTTATTTTTTACTCAGTGGTGTCTGGACCCTAATACTTATTTGGAGAAGCAATGCTGTGGACAAAAGAAATCATTCTTCAAGTGAGACAATACCAGGGCTTGGGACAACATGGAGAAGGCAGGGAGTCGTTTTAGAAGCTAGCAAGTGCCCTGGAAATGTTTTTTCCCCGTTTGTGCATCCCCTCAGTATATTTGATTTTTGTAGCTGTGACAGAACAAGGGGGAGGAGAGAGAGGGAGAAGAGATTATAGCAAATAATCACGAGAAAGATCTGTCCAGAAGTTTTTAGATTTTAAAGTCTCTTCCTCGCTGCCTGTTTAAAGGCTGAGTTATAATTACAACACTACCTTATTGTGCTGGATTATAGTTTTAAACTGTGCCAGAATGGTAGCATCGGTTATAGGCCAAGAGTTCATTACATGGCACAGGGAAGCGAGTAAGCAGATCTGTGCCCCCTAAGTGCGTGTTTGTTTTCTCTTTGTTTCCATATGGGTACCCAACACAGGCTTGTTTAAATGAAGCAAGTCTTTAACCCCCATCAAAGGTAGCCGTGTAAGTGCTGTCGGGTTTTTAGGTTAAGTAACCACAGACGGACCTCACTGCTGTTCTGCAGCCTCAGTAGCCCTCGGGGTCTGGCACGGCCGCTGTTTGCCTTCCCAGCACATCCTTGCTCCGCGCCAGCCACCGTGATGCCCTCTGCCTTCCAGCAGTGTTAAAAGTCAGCATCTCAGAAGAGATCTCATTCACTCTGGGCTTGACCCAAAGGCCAGCTGCGCTTCGGCTCAGGCCCTCTTAAGCGCTCCACTACACAAGCGCATCGGCAGTTCCCCTACCTGGAGTCTGGCTTTTGATGAATCACAGAGGAGAAGGGGGATGGGGGGGGAAAAAAGTGGGGATTTCTTTTTTTGATAGAGAAAGGTTTACAAAAAAATAAATCCACCCTAATCTGTGAAGTATTAAGCAGGGATTTAGAGAGAGAAATGTAATCATTTTTTAATTTTAATTCCTCTGTAATTAGCATTTCTTTCACAGCATTAGGCAAACTTGTTGTTAGACTGCTGCTGCTGCTACGGCTACTGTTCATATGGGTTGCCAAAGTCATTTGTCTTTGAATTGGTGTCCCTGAAAGAGGTTGCTAAACTGTAACATGTCGTTTATATAGCGCTTCTTTTTCACTGCTGTGGGTAGGGATGAACAGTTCTCCTATGCCCCAACAAGTTATTCTAGCCATTTAGATTGAAATCGGAACAAGTGGGCACTTGAGTGGAAAGGGCTGTGCATGGCAGGGAGCAGGGTTTGGCCTGTGTCCCTGTTTTTAATCACAAAACACTATTTAGGTGGTTTGTGGATATACATACTTCTTTGAAGTCTTTCTTTTGCCTGAGAGTTCAGCTAGTGAACTCTCACAGGTTAGCAGTGTTTCATAGGCGACTTCCAGTTTTGGGGAGAAGAGTAGGATAAGGAATTGCCAGCCAAGTCACAGCGGACCCCATGTGACAGATTGACAAATGCATAGGCAAGAGTAAAGCTGCAGAGTGAGTTGCCCTTCGAGTCCCGAGGTGTATCATGGAGAAGACAGGAAAGGAAAGTCCCTGCCCACTTTTTTTGCTGCCTCCAAGCTGCAAGGAAGGTTGGGCTTGTGCCTTGACTCCAGGTACCTTTCAGTCCTGACCAACAGGACAGGACAAAGCACATTTCGCCCTGACAGAGCTGCGGTTTCTGTGCAGCTTTTTCCTGCCTTGCTACTGCTGACTAAGTGAATTGCTGTTATGTAGGTTGTGTTATTACAGTGAACCAGTGGAAGACCTACCTCGAACCTTCTGGAGTCCCCTGTTCGGTGCCATGTGTTCTGCACTGCTTTTCTCATGTCCCAGTGAATAGGATTTTATCCATAGTGCAGTCCGTCTTCGTATCTTTGTCGCAGGTGCCTTGTTCTCCCTCTTAGCTGCCTGTATTCTACCTGAAAGGTTTGCCCGTAGAAACGTGATGCCTGGAAGAACAGAAATCTGTGAGTGTTTGCCCAGCTGTTTCACGTGGAAGTGTTTTTTCTCAGACAGAAGTGGCAGGTCAGCGTGCATGAACAGAGGCAGGGACCGGCAAGCTAAATAAAGGCACGAGTGCAGCCTTCTGCATTTGGTTTTGAGAGGGCTGGGCTACATGGATTCATTTTTGCAGTCTCTTTTGTTCATGTAACCTCTTAATAGAAAGAAAAAAAAAAAAAGAAAAAGCAGATGAGCCTTTTATCATGGTGAAACAAATTCAGTGTTTTCCAGTGCTTAAACTTTTGTCTGAGCGTGACTTTTCTTCAAGGTGTCGGGTGCCTAATCTATAAAATGAATGGGTGGTGGTTTTGTCAGGAGTGGGTCCTCTGGTGGCTTGCACTGTAGGTATGAGGTCTGCATATACCATTCTTACGTGTATTGCAGGGCTGAGATGCTGCAGTTCTCTGTGAGATAAAGTAGTCAAGCTGAAAATGAAACAAAGCTCCAACTGTATCCCTCCTTGTGTTTAGCAGAGATAAACTACAGTGGAGTCTCAGTGCTGCTCCGTTTGGCTTCTGGCAGCAGCTTTAATTGGTAAAATGCAGATTTTTTTTTTGATCAAGAGAGGATTATTCTTGTTATCAGTCTGGAGCATCTTATTTCAAGATGAAAAGGCTTCGCTGAATTACAGATGCCAACATTTTTACAAAGCACTTTGGCGATTGACATCTCAAAGAGAAAGTATGATTTATTAGCCTATAATAGCTAACACTGAGCACTGGGCTAGGTCCCACTGATTTGTGAAATTGCTTAATATGAATTGCCTTTTTGTGTAATTCAAGCCCCAGGTTTTTCAAATAAACTTAGAATATAAAGTGTATGAAACATTACATACCTGGAAAGGGAAAAGGGTAATGGGGCTGTGTAGCTAAAAGAAAAGAAAGGCAAAGGAAGAAGGGGAGAAAGAAAGAGAGAGAAAAAGAAAGAGAGAGAAAAAAAGAGAGACAGAAGAGAAAGAATAAGAAAGACCTACTTCTAAATCCATCTTGGTGGTGCTTTTTTACAGTAGTTTGGTTGATATCTTGGCAGGGTAAAGATTAATAACAAGCCTTGTCGCTATCAGTACCTGCTTGTCGATTCTCTGTAACAGGGCTGTCTGTTCAGCATGGAAATTATTGATTAAATAAAAATTGCTATTAGATTGTGATGTGATCCATAATCACAAACAATGGTGGACATTCCTCTTTCAGATCCCAAGCCATGCATCAAGTTTTTCCTTGCAGTAATTTATATTGTGCTGACACTCGCACCCATTAGGCTTTTATCCTCTCCTACATGTGTCAAGAAAGCACTAAAAGAAAGAACAGCAGCAGCACAGCGGCAGGTAGGAACACACTAAATTTTCAGAGAGAAGCACAGCATAGCTTCGCTTCTAGTTGGCACCTTACCCCAGCAGTGATTTCTGACAGATGAGGGAAACACCCCCTGAATTCAGGGACCTTTTTCTGAGTATTTTCAGTGAGGGCAAGAGCTTGCTCCACAAGTGTTCATACCTAAAATTACTCCTGTCCCTTTTTTCTGCCGTTATTCCCTTGGCTTTGGTTTTATTTATGATTGTTGCTCTTTGTACGCCCATGGTTAGGCCCTCCATGTCAGGACGATGTGGAAAGGGGATGCCTCCAGAAGGATCTAATATTTTTGGGGGGTATTTTTAGCATTCTGGAGTGCGAATGACAAGTGGCTTTCCTCTATTTAGCTCTGATGCTTTCTAATTTGAGGAATCCAGGATTGGAGTGCTTCAGTTAAGACCGCATCACTTTAGGCTGGGTTAATTAAAAAGATAGTATCTCCCTGTTCTCTTCACAGCACATGCAAGCACAGTACCAACTTTCTTCCTCCTGTGAGACCCTGTGTCTAAAACTAAAGGAAACTTGGCCAAAATGTTTTCCAGAGTTTGGCCACGTATAGGAGTTATGCCCACACAGCTTCTCTGTCCCTTCATCTCATAAGACTTAAAGAAAATATATATGTCAAAACTGATCAAGCCCACCTGGCCTGGCTGCTAGGGAGAGGTGTTCCTGTAGCTCTGGACTGTGCATTGTAGGTTGTTTTGCCAGTTACCAGCGCTAGGCAGGATTGCTAAAAAGAGTTTTGTACCTCTATATGAGACCTGAGAATAGAGAAGCTTAGTACGCCGTGGGTGTGTGATTTTTTTGGATAGTGTAATTTTTCTCAAAGTTACTAAAATGAAGGCTTTATCCTTTAAACTGTTATCAGTGCTAATTATCATACAGTGTATGTTTCTTTATCTCACTACTGTTGGAGTAGTTTTTGCATGTCTTTCTTGTGCCTAAACCATTTCCAGTATTATCACAGATGATCAAGAAAACCCTACCTGCAGCATTTGACCGTTTGCCACATTACACTCGTCTTAAAGAGTGTTTAACAGTGAGCTTAGCTTGCTTCATTATGCAGGGCAAATATTGAAGCTCTCAGACTTGGCCACTGTCAGTTAAATCAAGAGACTACTTCGTTTTGCAAAGCCGGAGCATGTGCCTTGCACACCTCCCTCCAGCGCAGACACTTTCTCCGCATGGATCAGAGCCAAGGGATTACCAGCCAGGAAATTAATTGCCAAGGGGATTCCGACACTTACAGTTAGTAAAAAAAGCCTGAACAAAGAAGTGTGTTTTATATCACATTCTGTAGGCGCCAGGCTCCAGCTCTGATAGTTTTTTGGATGAGGGAGAGTTACAGAGATACAGGACTGCCCTTTGGTTTACTCCTGCAGACTTCTGGGGCTGACTGCCAGCACAAGTCTGTCCCATTCAGATGGTGACACAATGGTATATAGGAGGTATATAGGAGATGCATCTTTGAGATAAACTGGTCTGTTTAGGGTGGATTTTTAGTTACCAGAAACACCTGTAAGTTCACTGCAAGTCAGTTAAAGTTAGTGTATGGAATTCTGGGCAGAAACAAAATTGGCCTTGGATCTTTTCAAAGTTTCTTCAGTGATACCCCAGTGTTTTAGCAAGAGATTCTGTACAGTTTTCATTCCAACAGCTCAAACATGTCTGTTGTCTAGCTACAACCCAAGACTGTCTATGGTATATACGAGAGAATAGAAAATGTTATCCCGTGGCAAGAGAGAGATGAAAGACGGTGTCTCTGCTGCTGCTCCCTGGAGCATTAAGGGTGACTGACTTCTAACATGTGACAGACCTTTGCTAACCCCAGCTTTCCTAGGATGTGGTTGCGACGACCAAGCCTAGTGCAGATGTGAAAGATAAATTCTAAATGCATGCCCAGTGGAAAAAAGCCCAGAGAGGTCTCACAGGAGCAATAAACTGTTGCACGTGCTGAAGCTTGTCAGAAATGTTTCTTAGAGATGTTAGGAAGGAAGTGCCTGAAATATCTTCTCCGGTTAAGTCGTGATGTCATGGCTTTAACCCACCGCTGCTTCTGTCACCCACCCATGTTCTATTAATTCTACCAGGATCCCCTCTGTGATGAAACAAACGTAAAAACGTATATTGTCTAGTAAAAATCTAGTAAAAATGCCATCATTTTTCTTTGTAGTTTCTATGAAAAGTGTTGTGTGACACTAACTTCCTGACTTTCTTAGGGTTTTTTGTGCATTTCATTGCAGAAGTGGATCAGGCATTATTACCTCCTAATCCAAACTGCAGCTTTCAAGATTTTGAGAGGTGTAGGAGACACTAAGTGCATTTATTGGAAAAAATCTTGCTATTCAACAGTCTTTCTGCAGACAAGCATTGGTATTTTTATCATGTGGGCAATTTGGATGTGTCCATGTGGTAAGCATAGGACTTTTTTAAAAAAAATTAGAAATAGTTACTGATTGATTTACACAGGAAGATCCTGCTGAGGAATATCTTTTATTTTAAGTGGATCAGCGTTAGCTGTGCTGTAATTGTTTAAAAAGTGCCAAAAGTGAAAGAAAGTGCATGGTTTTACAAAGTCTGGTCCAAGGTTGAACTAAATGAAGTGCATATTGTTTAGCAGGTCCTGTCTACATGCTTAGTGTTACCATCTAGATGTTAATATACTCTGAAGAGCAGATCTCATTTAATTGTCTGACATTTGCCGTGCTATTTCACCCCATTAGGAGCACAGGATTTTCGGTAAAAGAAGGCAATGGTAGAAACTTTTTGTAAGGGATCAAGTACGTTGCTAATCCTTCTGCGTAGATAGATGGCTCATTGTACCAGTCAGGGTGTTTGGAAGTCTTCAAAATCTTATTAAAAGAGTACTTTTTAGCTTTTCCTTGTTCTACCTTGCTGTAGCCTTTCATAGCTTTATAAGTTGACTCATGGGATTAAGTGGTTTGTCTCTGCTAATACAAAATGATATAAAGCTGCTGTAATATATAGTTACATTTTAACTGAAAGAGCCTGTTGGTACTAACCTGCTTGCAGTCTATTTCCAAACCGGTGCTCTGAAAGACAGTGTAAATTGTAACAGATTTTTGTCATTAAAGCCATACAATTTTTATAAAACATCTCTGGCTTTATAAAGACATTTGGCGCACCACAGTTGTTGGGATATTTTGCTGGGTACTTTTTTACTTCCAGGTTTTTTTTGCTCTAGGCATCTTTACTGTTGAGTGATTATTTCTCGGCTCCACCAGTCTGGTCTGTGTTGTGGAATGTCAAGATTAGAAACCTTTTCCCATTTTATTTTCTTGTGAACGTGCCCTGTTTTAAAGGAACGTATTATTACTTTGAGCATGTCTTGAACCCACGGCTCAATAACTATTAGAGCTGCTAAAGCCGCGCTCCTGCAGAGAGCTCAGTGCGTTTGGACCCAATCGAATTTAATGGGCTCTGGGCTGCCATAAGAGCCCACGCGCGCAGAGCAGCTTGTGGAACGAAGATCTGCGCATGTCGGACGGGAGCAATGGCTGGAATTTATCAAAGCCAAACAATATAGGGGGAGAATAGTTAAGTTCAGGTTTAATATACACAGCAGGCCTGATTTCCATTGAAGTCAGATGAGTTATGGTGGTAGGAAGGAGGCCTATATAGACTTTTGTCTTCTGCAGCGATGTGGGAAAACATCCAAAGTATTTAGTTCTTCTGCCTTGTGTGTGCTAGCGTGCTTATAAAATCAGGACAGTATTTTCATTCTTCATGCTATTTGCAGATAAGATGAAATACCTTATTGTAATGCCTCTTTATGATGTCTTCTTTCTTAAGTGTGCTGGCAGGAGTCCTCTGTGGTCCTTTTTTGCCAGTGAGAAAAATCCAGAAGTAGAATATATGCTTTTAAGTGTGTTACACTAACATATGTGGCAGTGCTAAGTGATGGGCTGTTCAGGGCTTTTTTTTTTCCCTGTTTTTTTTTTTTTTTTTTTATTTGGGGGTTGTTTTTTTTAAGGTAAGGCTTGTTTTTCACCTATGTTTTTATTAAAGATTGTATCCAGCTGTATTTGAGTTCAGGTCTGTAAATAAGGAAGTCAGCCATTGCTTACGTTGTGTACTGCCTGTGAGGGAGTTTTAATGGGTTTTAACTTGTTTTTCCTGTAAATTCTGTAGCAGTTGCACGTAAAATCAATTTTTATCCCCAAATGCAAGGATCATGAGGCAGAAAATTTTGAAGTTGAGCCTCGGGTGGTTTTCTCTCCTTCCATGTTCAGTCACTCCTAGAAGGTATCAGACAGTGCATTTTCTAGGCAACATTCACTGGTAATCTCAGACCTAGTGAAGGGCAGATGTTTGGTTTCAGGCCAGTCTTTACCCTCTTCCCCATCCAACTGTAGGAAAAACTCTGCCCTTGTTTGTGCACTGCTGTTTTGACTAGGTTGAGAGAGGAATGTGTAACAGATTTGCGGGGAATGTGGAGCTCTTTGCAGTGAGGATCCTCCTCTCTTTTGAGCTTATGGCAGGAACAGGCATTACACCTCCTTGTAGTCATGCCATAGAGCTGTTTCCTGAAGGCAGGAATCCTTCCTGCATGTCAAGCTGTAGCAGCTCTGCCTGTAGCCAGCTCTCAGAAAGCCTGTGGGGTGAGCTTGTGTGCATGTGAGACGGAGAAGGAAGGAAGAAAAGAAGGCAGAACAGACCAGAGCAGATCATCAGCACAGGGGTAGGGTATAGGATTTGGGAAAAGACCACCTTCAGTCACTACTGCATTGTAAAGGCCAACATCACTTGGTCAGCAGTGGTCTTAAACCCTTCAGCAAGTGGCCTTTGTTCAGTCTCTCCTTCCAGCCCTGGTCTTTTGAACCAAGTTTGAATTCTCCATCACTTGTGCACACTTCACCTGGCATCTTTCTCCCTCTGCTTTTCTGTATGGGTCTCTTGGTTTATGTGGCAGGCACCAAATTACGCTAAATTTTTCTCATGTAACCTTTATACAAAAGACAGGTAAAATGTAGGTGTAATTTGGGGACCTAAATGCAAAGAGCATAAAAACCACAAAGTAAAAGTGAGCCAAGCATGGATATGTAACATTATTTTTCTTATAGTGATTTCTGTGCGTTGCTGAAGTCTTGGTGAAGGTAATGGGGTTCTACCTGTCAGGTTGCCTTTTCCGAAAGGGATTACCCTCCAGCAAAGGGCAGTTAACGTGGCCGGTGCATCCAAACATGCACAGTTTGCACCAAGAAAGATGCTGGAGTGAGTGGAAGCTGGAGGAGAGTTTATTAGTGTCCATGCCAGTGGTGTGGAGAGTGTAATACAAACTGCAGGAGTTGTGCATAGAGTGAATGCACGGTGGCGGAGGCAGCCGGGAGGGCAGCCAGAGCAGGGAAGTCACGCAGACGGCAGACGGGCAGGAGAGAGTGGTCGGGAGAAATGCCAGGAGTGGCCAGCTTGCAGTTGGCCCCTTATACCCTTTCAGGAGCAGTGGGAGGACACTTCTTCCTTATGGGCTCCTTCATCCCAAGAACTTAGTCATCCTCATGGTAACCCTCTTGCATCTTCCTTTGACTTCAGGAGTTGTCAGGAGAGCAGGGCGTATCCTTGGAGGGCAGAGAAGTACGCAAAGCATCCCCATTTGAGAACAGTTGTCTTGAGCATCTAGTTCGTGGTTTCCACTTTCAGTTCCTTCACTTCTCTGCTGCAGCTCCTTCACACAAACGCAGTTAGCCATGTCCTTGGGGAGGTCACAGATCCAGGTGGTTGAAGAGAGAAGTGGAGCTTTTTTTTTTTTTGGTAACATCACAAAATGTGGAAGCTGTGCTACCTTGCTTGAAGTAAGGGAAATGAAATACGGAGCATCAGTGCTGGAGGAACTGGCAAAGTCCAGTTATCACAGCAGCACACATTGAAAAATGATTTCCATGCATTTGGGGGAAAAAAAAAAAAGAAAGCTGAAATTCCTGTAACATACCAGCTTCAGCTGTTAACCTCTCAGCTAGTAATACAAGAATGCAACCTTCGAGAAAGAGATGGCACTTGATTTTAGACAGAGTTATGGAAGGGTACATCAGAGAAGAAACAAAGCTGAGAGTCATCAAAGCATCTTTCCTACCACTGTAAAAGTGGAATGATTAATGTCCACAACGTTTATGTTGATGTTCTGGCAGAATCTCATTTATTAAATTTTCAGGTTTAGGAAATAAAGGCGCAATTTCTGCCTGTTGCTTTTATAGCTGCCTGCTCTTACACAGGAAATCAAGGGAGAGCTGTAAAACATTACACTTGATGGAGCTGCATTTTGCTGCTAACAGACTTAACTGTACTGTATACGTGAATATATGTTTATTAAATGAAACAAGAACAAGATGTGCTCTTATTGGGAACGAATCCCTGCAATATCCCATAAGTTTCATTCCCTCCACAGAATATCCCAAAGCCTACCAAAAAGCTGTCCAAAACCTGGAAACATAGATATAGGCTGAGGGAGTCGGTTCCCAGCCGGACGAGCAAGCTGCGTTTGCACTGTTGGTATTATATCACATCCATACTGTATAACTACTATATCAGAGATTAAAAGAAGGTCATGCTGTATTATGAATCGCTGTCTTTATTTTTAGGATTAGATAACTTTTCTCTTTTTTTCCCCCCACTGATTCTCTTTATGTCCTAAGGGCAGATCCTTTCTCTTGGGTCAGGAATGTAATAAGGCAGGTTTTCCTCTCTCCAGGATATTGTGTCTGTCTCGCTGTGTTTAAATTGCCACAGAAAGCTCTTCTGAGCAAAATACAGTATTTTCTTTGTACAAGAGCCAACGATTGACGTATCCTTGGGGACTTCTCTGTCTTTAGCATTTAAACATACAAGTTGGATATGTTTAACCTATTGATAGGCAACGTAGACAACTGCAGAATTTACTGCAAAAGAACAAAAGGAGAAGCAGAAAGAAAACATTTTTTTTAACTCGGGGATTGAGAACTTTTATTGCTATCGTTAGTGCAGAGAGATGAAAAAAAAATAATCAGACTTCTATTTTCAGCTGAAACAGGGAGGTGAGAAGAACACAGTCCTGCTGGGTTGCGTCCTTTGAATTAGCGTATTCCTGTTTATTAGTAATACAGTTTCACGTTTAGAGAACAAGACTTCTCCAAGCCCATACATAAAAATGGGTTTGCCATGGCTGGTTAAACAGTGTTTGGGGCAAAAATACAACTGCTCAGGCTTATAGTAAACTCCACAAAATGCAAATATTCATTAATTATTATTAGTTTGAGTGCTCTTGGTCTTTGTGCATTCCTTCATTCCAAACTTGTATGTCCCATGAGACGAGAATGGTCTCTTTCCATGTGTTTCACTGACCCCAGATCTTTAATACATTTTTAAATATGACTATAAACCCAGTCTTCTCCCAGTGGCAGCTGTGCTGGCCCAAGATAACTGGTGACCCCAGCTGTTGGTGGCAATGTCTCCAAGGTTCCCCTCAGTCTGCCCTTCACATGGGAATTCTCCCTCGGATGCTGGAGTCAAAACAGCCAGATTAACCCAAGCCCTTTTGATCAAGGCAAGTGAATAAGCAGTTTATGAGCCATTGAGGCAGTGATATTGGAAGTAAGTCCAGCAACACCTTGCTAAGAAAAGGTGTTGAGCTTTTACAGGGCAGAATCATGCAGTGTCTCACAAAAGCCAGAGCGTGATGTGATCCCCCTCTACACTGCTTTCCTCCTTCCTTACTGTTTCCGTCCTCTCTTCCAGCCTTTGGTTTCCATGCTGCCCTTCTGTACCTGTCACCCCCCTACATCTACTTCTGTGGGCAGTCTCAAGTTATAAATCATCATTATTTTTCAGTTGACTTGGGCTTCTAATTTTGATCCCTCCCTTTCTTCATTGACTGCTATTGCCAGTTCTCAAGGGACAGAGATGGGAATCCAGAACAGCACAGTAATAAATGAGCTTCAAGTGTGAATTCAGTTGGTGTGCTGATGGAGGTCTAATTTTTTTCTTATAATTATTAACAGTCATGGATACAGAGTTCATATATTAAGTTCATAAAATAGTGTAAGTTATATTTCCTGTTTTCCACATACTTCAGTCCTTTTTTGAAATAACCATCCTTTTGACTGAAACTTTATTTAGTGATTTGTTTTTTCTTAATGAATAAAACATTTTTACTCACACTGGAGTTATAAACATTTGCAGTACGTATATTTTATACTGTTAAAAAAGTCACACTCCTCTCTCTCACATGTAACCCCAAAATATCTGATTACGGAAATGCTGTATGACACAAGTCCTCATTTAGGTTTACAATCAGGACCAAATCTAGGGGGAGGGGGGGCTTCATTTGTTAATTGTGGAAAACTTTGAAAATTGAGATTGAATGACAAGATCAAACACTGGAGGTGAGGAGTGCAGTGTGCAGACAGAGTATTTAATGCATTCATTATATACAGAGGAAATTGCCATGCAGTGCTTTTAAGATCCAGCTGATTTTAACTGTGGGTATTCCGTTTCAGCAAAGGTGTCAAGACTGTCGAGGCACTGACCTGCTTTGGGCTAGATCAGCAGATTGTATAAATTGTCAAGTTGCTAATCAGCGTTACCAGAGCTCTGTCACAACAGCATTTCTTAAATCTTCCATAAAGTATGCAAGACAGCCGCAAGAACCCTAATAGAATAACAATAAATGCATCCAAAGCAAAGGAAGCAGGAGTGGAGATAGTTATCTGAGATTCTCCGCAGGCATGTGCCTATGCAGAAGTACAGAGTTCTTCGTGTATAGCTATAGCTTCGACTTGGCTTTAGGAACTGCAAGCAGCTTAAGCATTTATGCCACCATAAAGGTTTAAAGCAGCTTAAGTGCTTCTTCTGTCTCAGGAACTAAAAATGGCTTAAGTACTTATGCCACCCTAAGGACACGAGGTCAAAAGCGTACTCTTGACTTGTGTAGCAGGGAGGAGACGTTAGTCTCTCGTGGTTGTTTAGCCTCGTTGTGCCTGCAAATGATCTTCAGTAGGGAAAGGACAGACAGAATCCATACCTATTTTCCAGCAGATAAGAGGAAATTAAAATGCATGCATTGTTCTAACAGAGAGTCACAGAGGTTAGAGAGAGACTCGATTGCAGTGATTGGAATGTGTCCGAAAAGTCTGCTGGGGATTTCACTCCACGGAGATGCAGGGTTTTTTTCCTCCTCACAATGGGATTTCTATTGTTGCAGGATATTTCCTGTCTCCCCAGGACCTCCTTTATATCCTGACTTCTTTACAAAGCTTTTGTCTGTCCATCTTGCTGTGGATCATGGAGTTAATCTTTATCGAGATGTTAATGAGATGGTAGGGAGGCCTGCCTGATGTCATCTCTTAGTTGCCTGACTACCTAAAATGGTAGCGAGGAGCAGTGATGAGCTGTGGATTGCATCCCTGGGGAGCAGGCAAGCATGGGTACTTGCTTAAGTGCTGCCCTGTCACTTTTCTAAATGCTGATCCTCTTTTTACAATCACTGGGATATCTCAGGAAGCTGTGTGGGTCAAGAACCTCAAAAGTGTGCACCGCACTCATGAACAAGTGACTACTTTTCGTGAGAATCAGAGACCTAAATACTTCTATGCATGTGGGCTTTAGCTTTCCTGGGCCTTAAGTCTTGGCCTGTACCGTGGCCGTAGTAGTAGATGCTATTTCCCGAAGTTTGTTGTTAGGAGGGGTACATTCACAAGCTATGAGGTCCTGAGATGCTTGGGTAATGATCTCAAGTCCAAAGCGAAGGAGAGGTCTGTAGTTAGACCTAAATGAGGACGAGGAAGTCTGAATTCTGTAATGCCAAGTCTGGCAAGCTCTAGTGTACTTCATGCTCTTCTAGTCAGGAAGGCTGGAGTTGTACTAGAGCCGGTGAAGAGGAGGGCTGAGAGGACCACTGAGGAGGGATGCACTGACACAGTCCTGGAAGTAGCAATGAGGAACCTGGGAGCGAAATGACAGGCAGGACACAGGGACTTCCGTACCTCAAGCTAAAGATGGGTAAGAGGGGCAATGAGGACTTGGTCATCCTAGAGAAGACCAGAAGGAACTGTTTTATTAATCCAGCAAATGAAGGCAGAGAGGAGAGGGCTGTCTGATAGTTGGGGCAGGGGAGGGAGAGAAATAAACATCGTGCAGGGAAGCAGAGCTGTTTAAGCTAAAGGATAGTGCTGGCACAAGAACAAATGAATATAAATTGGCTGTGAATAAATCGAAGCTAGAAATTAGTTGCTAACCAGCAGAGGAGTGAGTTCCTGGAAGAGCTTTCCACAGGAAGCAGTTCACCAACATACTTAGAAGACGAAGCTTGCTCCATTGGTGACTAGGATTATGTGTAGCAGGGCTTGCCACAGCGAGGGATGGGCCTGGTGACCAGGAAACCTCCTTCTGTTTCTAACTCTGTGTGGCCTTAAGGACAAATCTACATCCCGTATGCAAAACACATAAATAAGAGTGCTCCCTGCAGGACCTGCAGGTCAGGGACAACTAATCCCTGTCCAAACCAGCCTCAGAGCTATCCAGTCTGTTACTGCTGGACACAATCTCTGCACGTTTCCTCCAGTGGAACTCCGTGACTCCCTCGCGCAGCTGCGGGATGAACTGTGTTTAGCAGCCGTTCCGCTGCGATGCCTCTTTGCTGTTTGTGCTTCATCTCCTGAGCAGCAAATGCGGTGGCTCTGCTGGTTTGAGGGACTTTCTGTGGCAGTACAGTCCAGGGGGAGAGTTGTGCTAGAAGATGGCTTAAATGCTGCTTCTGCTTGATGTCAGTAGTGAAGTTTAGTACGGAGTTATTTAGCACCTCCTTTTTTAAAAAAAAAATCTTTAAAGTACAGGGAAATAATTGTGAGAAGATAAAAGTCTAAAAGTGTCATTGCATAATTGAAATTAAACAATTTTTTTGACAATTGTGATGTACCTTCCACTGTGCCACTAACGTACCATATTATACCAATACAGTGCGGTCTCCTCCCAGTTTTCTCCTAGCATACATTAGGGTAGTGTGTCTAGGTTAGAAAGCAGAATCAGGAGATTTTCCCTATGTTTTCTGCTTTATCCACCAAATAACATTTTGCTTTCAGATGCAATCTCAGTTGCAGGTGACAGTCATTCTTTTTCTGTTGTTCCTAGCTCATTCCACTGGTATGAAGGGGCTTTCCTCCTGCTGTTTGACTACTGTGAGAGCACATTTGGCCTTTGTTTATGTATTGAATAGCTAATGGGTACCGAGCAGTCAGCTAGGATACGCTTAGATACTCCTTTCTTCTAAAACACATGTGGAGGAGGAGGGAAATGGAACACTAAGATTATTGCAGATCCTACCTCCAGTGTCACCTCACATCATCTGCTACAATATCCAGTAGTTCATACGATGTACATTGATTATATGAGGTTATATGTATGTTTTAAGGTGTTCCTTTTTGATATAGCATTTCTTACCATGTAAGTGTTTATGCTTCCAGGACACTGCCAAGTTGTGTTCCCTGTTACCTCTAGTTTTTGAGCTTCCCCAGTAGAGGTGACAGGCCAACTTCAGCCTTCATTCCAGTGAATTTGGTGGCTCTTTTTGCTCTGGAATTGAAATCCATCTCAGAGCTTCCTCCTTCAAAGCCAGGGTGTTCTGAGACCAAAATCAGTATTTAGGTCATCTCCCTCTGTTCATTTTAGGGTATTTTGGAGCCAGATGATAATGGCAACATTTTTTAAAGACAAGAAAATGAGCCAGGACAAACTGAGGTTTGGTAATGAGCATTGAAGTGGCATGAAAGTGACTGGTATTCAGCGAATGACCCCTGTTTAGCAGCTTTTTGGAGCTGTGTGCAATGGGAGATAGCTAGTAGAATTGCAGCTTTTAATGGGGGCTTTTTTTTTCAGGTCAGAAATTCTTAATAATACAGAGCTGGTGCTTCAGGGCCTTATGTTAGCAAACCTGACACTAGGGAGTAATATCATTGGCTTTCATGCGCCTATTTACTGTAATAAGGATTACCAGCGTAAGTAAAACTTGCAGGTTTGGGCCTACAAAATTAAAAGAAAAGCCTTTTCACACCCTGAAACTGCATCAAAATTCAATTTCACCAGGAAAAAAAAAATCCTTCTGATCTAGTCCCTGGAATGTGACATTTCATGGGTGTAATAAGGTTACAAACAGATTATAAATTGAAACCCTATAAATCCTTATTGTACTGTACCAAAGCTTCTGCTTTGCATAATACTCTTATTCCTGACTGTTCTTTGTTTTACAAGCTCAAAACTATTCATTCCCTCTCATAATAGAGACCAGGGAGCCAAAAACACCGTGCAAAATCCAAAGGTAATTATCTGAGTCAAAGAACCTGAATGCCAGAGTTCACAAATTCTGAACTTTTCTAATTGCCGTTGTTTGCACAGTGAGACCTTCCCTTTCCTTCAAGCACGTTGTAAACATTTTACGCTGTTTCTGCTAAGTGATAATGAAAAAAAATCATGGTGTAGATTTAGTTCCTGTCTTGTATTTATATAGTTCTGCCTGCACGTCTATAGCAGACGACTGACCAGTTTTCAAATCATAACTTGAGCGAGTGAGGGCGTTTGAATCTGGCCCTACGTGGTGCTGAGAATTACCTGGGAGCACCGCTGGTTTCTGCAGTTGGCCTCTTACTTGTGCTGATTTCACACCTAGCAAGTGTCTTCTTCCAGACCAAACTTCCAGTATTTGGGCACATGTATAGGTCTGCTGAAATATCACCCCTTTACAAAAAGCAGTTGAACAGCTCACCTGAGAGCTAAAGGAAATTACCCAGATTAGCAGACGATGCCATGAACTCGTTTCTTCTAGGCTTTACCTGAAGGTGAGGATCCTCAGAGGGGTTGAATGAGAATGAGATGGCTTTGCAGGTGAGCTCTTGGAGGCCACCTGGAGCCTCAGAGCAATGAGGGGTTTGATTGTAGGAAATGCAGAGGGAGTAGGAAAGGAGTGACAGGAAAGAGAGCAGGGCAGGCGAGTATGGAGGGACACTGTTGTGCAGTGACCTGTGGGAGATCACAAGATAGTTGACAGGTGAGCCAGTGGAATGATGGGGAGAGGGCAATGGAGAGGCCGATGATCAGGTCACCATCTTGGGCAAGCTTTGTCAGCCGCTGCAGTGAGCCTGGGCTGGGATAAGGAGTGAGGAAGGGTGTTCTACGCCCATGAGAAAGGACGATTTTAGAGGATGCTCACGCTGTTAAAGGCTAGAGGTCTGTAGGGCAAGGAGCAAGCTCATTTGCAGGGACAAAGAGAAAAAGTGTCCTATGGAGAATTTCTCTGAAAGAGCATCCGTGGTGCCTGAGCGTCCACACAGCGGGAGGTAAAGGGAGGTGCTGTTGTGAACTGATTGAACCAGCCTTGAAGTTTTTCTAGCAAATGGAAAGCCTGTGTCACACACTCTGATTTTCATTTCCCTCTTGGCCGCGTAGGTTTAACCAAATAACTCACAGTCTGTAATGTTTACACAAAGAGTTGGACAAGAACTACTTTAATGCATTGAGTTTTGCCCATTACTTCTTCCTCTTTCAGGAAAGAAGAATGTTAATGTGCGTTCTCATTGTCCGATGCCATTTCCCAGCGCAGGGCAGCTGTACGCTTTTGGTACAGGCGTCTATAGTATGAATGGACTAGAGATCTGCACTTGAAACGTAAACTCCCACAGATTACATGTTGTGCGTTGTCCAGCACATCTGCTCTGTTCCTGCGCTCTGCGCCCCACCACAACTTTTAAGAAATGGCAATAAACTTTCAGAAAAAGAAGAAGAGCAGTCATCTTTTATAGGCAGCGCACATCTGTTAGCCATGGCATTGCCGCATAATTGTGAACATAAGTGATTTTATTTGGTTTTCTGATTGTTTTCAGGACTTCAGAAAAGATTGGGATTATCTTTGTGTTCCAATATGAACTACTGAGTTTCTGTAGGGCTGGCTTTTCCTGTGAACTACTTACAGAGCAGATACAGATTTCATCCCTGTGCTGTGATGAAATAAAAAGTCTGGAAGGATTTTGTCTAGTACATTAATGGCAATAATCGCATTTGCTGAGAAATGTGGCCATCTAGTGGCACAGCCAGCAAGCTGTGGTAGAAAGTACAGCAATAGGGAAGTCTCGGAGGCAGGGTTTCTCCAAGAGAGTCCAGGAGGATGAGTCGGGTAGCTTGTGCTGGAATTCCAGCCTTCATAAACATTTGAAAGTCAGGGTGTAGAGTGCTCTTGCTGTTTTCTGAAGCAAAAAAAAAAATTCTGTGCAAAAAATTTAAACAGTTAAACCTTAAAAACCCAAACCAATCTTGAGGCTGGCCCTGATTCATCTGACCATTTCTGATGAGAAACCCAATCAGCGAGAATTAAATCCATATTTAAATGCTCCGCTGTACTGAATCTTAGTGAAGGGAACAGAGCAAGCTACTTTTCTGGAAGAGTAAAAGGTACACAGCCCCAGCCTGTCTCCGGAGACACGCAGATGACACTGACCACAGCGAGACAGATGCGTGCGTGTCGACACGCCTGGGGCTCTCTCACTCCCAGAGCCACTCATGGCAATGGCAAAAGCTGGCTTGATGGATGCTTCTGCGCTCAGAGTTTTTAGTTACTAGAACATGTAGGGTTTTGTTTCTGCTGCCACAACATGTACACTAACCCAGTATATTTACTCAAAGAAAATACGGTGAGCTAAAAATTCTGGTGGAAACGTGGTTTAGCAGTTCTGTTGTTTTTTTCAGGTTGGAGGACGTGTTTTTAAAGGTTTTGTAAACCTTGTTTGTGTTGAGTGGCACTTGAGTAAGGATTCCCTGATCCGGGAAGGCATTACTCAACGTGAATCATGCGAGGGGTGCCGTGCATGAGATTAGCCAGGATCCATTTAACAGCCTGTATCCCTGAGGCCTGATCCAAAGCCTGTTGACGTCAGTAGAAACAAATTTATGGGCCTTAGTGGACTTCCAATGAGATCTATAATTTGAACCCCGTGATCGCTTTGGAGCGCAGACAATCTTCTTAACTTTTTTAGTACCACCAGATCCTGGTTCACACCTGAGCCTCTGGTGCCATTCCAGTGTGAAGTTGCAGTAAGGCTGATGACGATGTTAAATTTCTGTAATCTCTCTTCTACCCAAACAGCATATAAACAATGACCATATACATGGTGAGAAGAAAGAGTTTGTGTGCCGATGGCTGGACTGTTCCCGGGAGCAGAAACCATTCAAAGCCCAATATATGCTGGTGGTCCACATGAGGAGACACACGGGGGAAAAGCCACACAAATGCACTGTGAGTAAAGGGGGCTGAGCCCCAGGCTCAGACGGGGGAGCGGGGCTGTGCAGGGAACAGAGCGGTGAAGATGCTGCGTTCCCTGATCTCTTGTCCGTCGGATGTTTGTTGGAGAAGAGATTACCCTGTCTGCCTCGTTATCCAGCTTGCCCAGATGACAAGAGCTTTAGGAAAGGCGTTTCACTGGATAATTTGGCCCACTTCCTCAATTTTAAAGTGCAAAGAAGCCCCAAAAGGCATCATTAAACAGGGCTCAGTTTGCTTAATTATTTAAAAGCACTTTCTCTTACAGACCTACATCTGGGTATTATTGCTGGCCACCAGCCTTCTAATACTTTGCAATGGATTGCTGTCTTAGACGACATACACAAATACTGTGCTCTCCTGTAAGAGAAGATTTACATAATGCTGGAAGTGTTTTAACTTGAGCTGTGATGGGGTTTGCCTGGGTAAAATTAAAATCTAACAAATCAAAACAAAATTACATTGGGGAAGGTTATGGAGGCTTGGGAAGTTGCTAAACTTTTATAGGTCAGCTTTTGCTGTTTCCAGCAAGTCCAAAGATTAAAATTAATCCAGAATTACTCCATGTCTGCAGTTTGAAGGTTGTACAAAGGCCTACTCCAGACTAGAAAACTTGAAAACGCACTTGAGATCTCACACTGGGGAGAAACCATATGTGTGTGAACACGAAGGCTGCAACAAAGCTTTCTCCAATGCATCCGACAGGGCCAAGCACCAAAACAGGACTCATTCCAATGAGGTAAGTAAGCATAACTTCAAAAAAAGAGTAAAATCCAGAGTCAAACAGACTTACAATGTGATCATAACAATTTATTACAGAGGACGGGGACAGAAACCCTCAGTAACCCAAAAGGGATACATTCTAGATGGGTCTTAGGAACACAGTCATTCCAGTGTCACTTGGACCTAAAGAAGCTGTGGGTCATTTTGTTGAGGGGATGGTGCAGCCCCTGGAGCGTGTCCTGTCGCCTGGGCCAGTGGGGACACCTGGTGGCTGCCCATCTGCAGCGCCCTCTGCATCCCACAGCATCCTTCTCGGCTGCTGCAGGCAGCTATGGAGGAGTCTTCAGAGTCTGGAAAATTTGGGTTGCCCTGTAAGTTCTGAGTTATGCCTCTTCCTTCTTTCTGGGCTGTTTCACTATTCCTTTCCATCCGGAACAGACCTCATGGAGTAGGGATGCAATGGAAGGAATTTGATCTCTCTCAAGCAAAGCAGCTGGGGCAGTCACAGCTGTCTCCCAAACTCTCAGTGTAACACCTCTTTATTACTGTGTGTTTCCTATTATTGCTGCCCCCCCTTTCAGGAAACACACCATCTTCATGCCTTGGCCCCATTTTCCTGCTCCAATTCAGGTTACACAGGGAGTCGCATCATCTGAGTCTCACATCTCAGAGCGCAGTCCCTCCTCCTTTACCTGTCCCTATACTCCTTCACTTCTAGCCTAAACCTGGAAGTACTGGAAGCGCAGGACATACCAGCATGGTTCCTGTGTGGTGTGGAAACCATAGCAGCTATATCCATTTCCACAAGGCTTTTATCCTTCTCTAACAGGCATTCGCTAGGGCTGGCAAAATCTCCTGGGAGCATTCATAGAATCATAGAATGGTTTAGGTTGGAAGGAACATTAAAGATCACCTAGTCCCACCCCCCCTGCCCTGGGCAGG
Source organism: Rhinoptilus africanus (assembly GCA_013400135.1). Lineage (NCBI taxonomy): Eukaryota > Metazoa > Chordata > Aves > Charadriiformes > Glareolidae > Rhinoptilus > Rhinoptilus africanus. The sequence continues at coordinate 324,084 of VXBO01012700.1, forward strand.
GACACCTCCCACTAGCCCAGGCTGCTCAAAGCCCCATCCAGCCTGGCCTTGAACACTTCCAGGGATGGAGCATCCACAACTTCCCTGGGCAACCTGTTCCAGTGTCTCACCACCCTCACAGTAAAGAATTCCTTCCTAATATCTAATCTAAATCTCCCCTCTTTCAGTTGAAAAACCGTTACCCCTTGTCCTATTGCTACATTCCCTGATAAAGACTCCCTCCCCATCCTTCCTGTAGGCCCTCTTTAGGTACTGGAAGGACACTTTAAGGTCTCCCTGGAGCCTTCTCTTCTCCAGGCTGAACAGCCCCAACTCTCTCAGCCTGTTCTCATAGCAGAGCTGCTCCAGTTCTCTGATCATCTTTGTGGCCCTCTGCTGGACCCATTCCAACAGGTCCATGCCCTTCTTGTGCTGAGGACTCCAAAGCTGGATGCAGTACTCCAGGTGGGGTCTCGACAGAATGGAGTAGAGGGGCAGAATCGCCTCCCTCGACCTGCTGGCCATACTTCTTTTGATGCAGCCCAGGATGTGGTTCATCTTCTTCCAGTACCCTGATCCCTGCAGCATCTCTTGAGTCACAAGGGAAGCAGAGGGCGTTGCATATCTCTGAGTTCGCCCCATCCCTGCAGTGTGTGCTCTCAGCAGCCCAACACTAATTGCACCGAAGCCCAGCAGCAATTTTGTGAATTGTCACTAAGGTAGAAGGAAGTTCACTAAGTCTCACCAATAGCTGACTGTGCTTTTTTTCATTCACTGTCTGAACCAGTCTGTTTGTTGCCTAGTTGATGAGTAAGTTCCTCTCAAACTTAAAGACATGACCCATATTGCCTGTGTTTTAAGATTGGGATTTCATGTCTAACAGTAAGTCACTGAGAAAAATTTTCTGCTGTGTATCATTTCTAGTAGGTGCATCAGCAAGGGCAAATGAAAAATTTCCTTCACCGTTATTTCACTATGAAACAGGCTAATATTCTTAGGCAGTGTGTACTGATGGAGTGCCATGAATACTGTGGAAAGCGCAGACCCAATTCAGCACTTCCTCACAGTGCTATTTTGGTTGTAAGTAGGTAACCTATCGACAGATTTAAAAGAAGCTGACATATCTCAATGCAGATGTGCCTTACACTTGTATAAGAGAGCTAACTGACTTGTACTTCCATAGCATCTTGAAAAAACCTGACTCAGTAGCTCAGCATCAACTTTAAATTGCACGATTGACACTTTTGCTTCCATTCAAGTCAGTGGGAATGTTTTTCCACTGACATGGGTGGAAGTGGGCTCAGGCCTTAGACAGCCATGAAGAAGCTACATTTATCAAAGGCTTCACAGTGCCATGTGTAAGCAGAGAGAGAACCCCTTTGAGGAACTCTGCCCAAGAGTCTCTTTTTTTCTCTTGAGGGCTGGTATAAATAAGACTTTAGAAGTTTCTTGGGAACAATTCAGTAATAAAAGTGAAGGAATGATACTTTGGTTCCTGAGGCAATTAAAGTGTTAAGGAAGGGCTCAACTCTTCTTTCTAATCCTCTCATGATACAAGAACATAGTCTTTGCTAAATTATAAGACAGTAAGTTTACTTTATTCTACATTGCACAGTGAACTAGAGAAATTCACAGACAAAGGAAGCAGGTTTCAAAAAAAAAGAGTGATTCATTATGCTAGTAGCGCTAATAGTACTAGTGCATATATGCTGCAGTGGGAAAATGCTTATGGTACTGTATCCCGTGTTTTGACATTATACTGGTGATCTGAAGGAGACAGGAAAAAAATGCTTCCTTGGATAATCCTGCCTAAACAAATGTCCCAATGTGTTTTGAAGGGGTTTTTTTGCCTCTGAATGTCAAGGAGTAGGTACTGGGCATACTGGAAACAGGGTATAAAACTGCTGAGAGCAATGGGCAGGATAGAAAATTAGGCCAGTCTTCATAAATTGCTACAGCTCTATTGACTCTTCTGCTACGATAAGTCAAAGCTGTGCCAGTTCATATCATAAGAGGCTCTGCCCTCTATAAATTTTGCAGAATTAATGGGTACCATCAAAACCAAAGAAAATTAATAGGTTTCACTAGGTCGAGTCACTGTAGAGACCATAAATTAGATAACAAATTCACTGTGAAAGTGTGTAACTGTAACACCAGCTGTGCTCCAAGGAGCTCTTCAGGAGTCCCACGTGGAATTAAATTTAATTTAAATGTTTTTCCTGCCTTGGCAGAAACCATATGTTTGCAAGATACCGGGCTGCACAAAGCGCTACACAGACCCCAGTTCTCTCCGGAAACATGTGAAGACCGTGCATGGCCCAGAAGCACATGTCACCAAGAAGCAGCGGGGAGATATCCACCCGAGGCCTCCACCACCGAGAGACCCAGGCAGCCACTCTCAGACCCGGTCGCCAGGCCATCAGACTCAGGGTGCAATTGGTGAGCAGAAGGACCTCAGCAACACTACCTCAAAGCGTGAAGAATGCCTCCAAGTGAAAGCGGTCAAGTCAGAAAAACCAATGGTATGCAATACACCGTGCCGCTCCTTTTGTCCTTTTTCTTCTTGCAACCTTTTAGTCATCCCTTTATGAAATGCTCAAGCCCATAAACTCTAGCTCACGAGGTTAGGTTTTGTGAAGTTTTCTTTCTAGTTTACATTGTCAAATGTTTTTAAAGCCTAAGAAATAGCCAATAAAAAGATTACATCTCATCTGTGCAATATGCGGTAAGTGCAGTGTTGGCAACTCTCACAATAATTGTTTCTCTTAAAGCTCTGTCTTTTGGAATCAGCATATTATGAGAAAATCACAGTTCTCATTTTTAAAAAGGCATTTTTTTCCACTCTCATGTTTACAGAAGAGAGTTAGAGAATGTGAATCCTGCAGGCTCAAAACCAGAATGCAAAAAAACCCAACTCCAAAAATCTAAAATTATGATATTGATGATGGTAATTTTTGGAGAACCTGGGGAGACAATCAGATTTTAGGGGCTTGAGGTTGTCAGGTCATGGATCAAACTGAAGCAAGATAAATTGACTTTCTTAAACAGCAGGAAGGAATCTTTTGATAGCATTTGATCTCTATTGTGATGTGGCCTCTTATGTTAATCTGATACTTAATTTAACTTGACCAAGTTAACCTAATTCCAATTTAACCAAATTGAGCCAAATTAAGAGTTTCTACAAATCTTTTCACTAGGTTTACCTTAATGTATTGCATTAAATTAGTATAGCCTTGAACGTTGAAAGGACCCTATTCCTTTTTTTGGCATGCTATCTTAAATAAAGAAGTTCTTCTCTCATTTGCCTGCATTTCATGTGCCATCCATCCTTTCCACAGTGGTTAAAAATAGCAAAGGCACTCACTCCATCCTCTTCCACATCTGGGTCTATGATTCATCTGGACCCAACCCTTGGGGACTACAAATATGAGCCCTGCAAATTCTGCTCATATTGTTAATCATGCTGCAATTCAAAGTGGTTACACATTGAAATACGAGTTACTGCTATATTGTGCCTAGGGCTTATGCCCAAACTCTGGAGTATTAATCCCGAATTCCAAAACTTCCAAGGGCACAGAGTTAACTGCCACTGAAGTCTAAAGAAGATCCTATGCTATCTTTGGTTATAGCTACCTTAGATTACAAAGGAACAAAACCCATTTCTCTCTTGCTTAGCTAGGTAAATCTGTACCATTATTGAGGCATGTTGAGCATAGACGGTTTTAACATGAATAAAATTTGCAGGACAGGGCTATGAATGCTGATTGCTTGCATAGTATTAAATATTTCTCACTGAAAAATATCTTCTAAAACCAATTCTGTATTTCCTGCTTTTCATTGCTTGTATGAACTAAGATACATTTTCTGTTTTTCAACTAATCCGATGTCTTTTCTGTCTAATGCTCTTAAATGTCTTGTTCTAACTTCCTAAGGACAGTGGGTAATAAGGTGAGGGCATTTTAACTTTTCTGCTGTTTCTGTTATTGCAACATTATTTATGTCTTTATTTTAGTCTTTTGCCTGTTGTCCAATCATTCCTTTATTTAGTAATGTGCAATCCATCAAGCTCATTCCCAAATGTAATGTGCTGTGAGCATTTTGCAACACTTGACATGTGAAAAATCTGGCTTATATTGGTGAAATGTCTTCAGAAATGTCTTTGTACCTTCCCCTCTAGATCAGACATCCATTTTTTTTGGTATTGCACATCTAGAAATGTATGTTCCCCATAACAAAGTTCTTACTTCTGTATCCTACCTCGCTGTGATCTTGACATGTGGCTACAAGAACAGGCTTCTGACCATTACTACTCTTCTTCCATGTGGCATGGAGCTATTGTCCAGAAGCACAAACTCTCTTTTGTGAAATAACAGTTGTTTCTATTCTTGTCACCAAATCTGCCATGGCCAGGATTTGGAAGTGAACATGCTCAGTGTGGCCTCATAAATTCTAAGTAACATCGTTAGAAATAATAAAATAGTTATTGCATCTTAATGGCCTCCTCAGGGGCATATGAAGCTACAGCATTGCCATGAATCTGTGTCTTCATTCACTGCTACCTCAGAAATTCTAGCCAGCATTCGTCAGTAAAATGTGCAAAAAAATCACAGGCTGTCAAGAAAAAAATCATCTAAAAAACCCGAGAAAACCCCCCAAAGTGAAATACTTACATGAAACTGTTCTTGGGAGCAAAATGATACCGCATGCCTCACGGATTTGTGATCACCCTGATACAACCTATAGTAAGATACTGCATCCAGAGACTTCTGTCTGTCTTGCTGTCTGTTTTGTCTGTCAGTCTATCTGTCTGAATGTTCCAGTTTGTCAGAGAGATTTTCCCATTCTTTTATGAGAACTTCATGAGTATAACAAAATAAATCAAGCCCGTGTTTCCTTACAGCAAGAATGCTGCTAGAGCAGCAGGGAACGCTGTCTGTTAAGAAAGAAGCAGCTATGGTGGTGGTTTATATCCCCGTAGGTTAGCAGGCTGTAGTGGGTACTTAAGTTCTTACATTTAAATTCTTAAATTCTAAGGAAACGAAAGATGTGATTTAGTAGATGGTCGCCGCCTTCATTCAGGGCAGAGAGTGTATAAGTTAGAGCATGCTGGTAGGGTCATAGGATGCTGATAATATGATACAGTATTTTTGCCCTGATGTTTCGTCCCTGTTTTATTACATGCCAACATTTCAGGCCAACTGCTGCTCGTAACAATGAGCCTTAAGCTTGGAAAATACTTACATTCTTTAGCCACAAGTCTAATTAAAAAAACCCAAATTCCAGTGTTGTTGGAGTCTTGTTTGTTTGTTTGTTTGCTTGCTGCAAGCCTAGCAGTGTAAATTAGACCTCGTAACGTGTCTGATTTAGTTTATTGACCTGCAGTTTCAATTGGGAGCAGCGCATACCCAAAATAGAGTATCCATACATACGTGCTCATGAAGTGGTACAAGCAATTATGGGAATAAGTGAAATAAATGTCTCATGTAGATATAATGTATACTATCAGCAAGATATTAAAGTGGATTTTAAGATTGAGTTTTGCAATGGCATTCATTGCAGTTAAAATCAATATTTTAGAAAGCCTCTTAATGAATGACCACCATCATCATTTAATGCCAAACTTTTCTTTACATTTGGTTTTCTTTGGCTCCATTTAGCCCCCCATTTGGCTGCTAGTTCACTGTTAAAGTTGTTTGCCTAGTGCTCACGGTCTTTTGTCTCTTCCTTCACTCCAACAGACATCTCAGCCAAGCCCTGGTGGTCAGTCTACATGCAGCAGCGAGCAGTCCCCCATCAGCAACTATTCCAACAGTGGGATCGAGCTTTCTCTGACTGGTGGTGGTAGCGTAGGAGACCTCAGTGTCATCGATGAAACCCCAATCATGGACTCTACCATTTCCACAGCCACCACAGCACTTGGCTTACAGGCCAGGAGGAATATGACAGGGACCAAATGGATGGAGCAAGTGAAATTAGAAAGGTTGAAACAAGTTAATGGAATGCTTCCAAGACTGAACCCCGTTCCACCTTCCAAAGCCCCGACCTTGCCGCCTCTCATAGGAAATGGTGAGATACACATACTCTTTGTCCTTAAATTCACTGCTTGCTAACTCAATCTTGCAACCCTTGCAAAAGAGTAGTGAAGCTTATGAAACTCAGCAGCTGTGAGAATGGTCTGTAAATTGATCCCTTTCTGTTTGTCCCCTCATGACAAGTCCTACTACCCATCCCAAGAGAAGTCTGATCGTCTGCTGTTTTACAGAACAGGGGCTTGCAAGGGAGCCATGCATCATCTTTTAAATATTCCCTACAGTTAAAGGTTTGGACCCAAAATCATCATAGTCGTCTCTTGTTTTGAGGCAGTGCAGATGAAATAAATACCTACTAATTTACTGTATGGAAGTCTTTCGGATGAGGCCTTAGCAAGGCACCCTTTGCAACGATGTGTTGGGCTGCCCTTTAAATACACTGTTTCCACACATACAAAGAATCATATGTACAGATACTACTGCCACAAAGGGCAGATATCCATGAATGGGAGCAAGGTGAGATTGAACTCTGAAGATCCATAGTTGGTTTTGTACAAAATTTTCAAAAATGTATGTCCCTGCTGTGCCCCTACATTGTCTACAACATGTCCCTAGGTTTCGGCACTCCACCCAGCAGTGACAGCCCAGGTTTTCTGAAATCCGTTCAATCAAAAGAAGCTATGTAAAACTAAGAAATGTATTCTGTTTACTTAAAACCAAAACTAAACAAGAAAACCAGCAAAGATGTTTTGCAGTTGTTAGGAGTTATTTCAAGACATCTTAGAAATGACCTTGAATAGCCTCCAATTTGTATATTTTGCCATTCCATGCAAATGCCTGTTTAATTATATTTTGCCTATAAAAAGCTCCCTTACGAATGTGTCCTTCTGGCACATCAGTCAGCATAGCTGCTCGGCAGGCTGGAGAACTACACCAGCTGATGACAGTTTGTGGCTATGACCTATAAATTTTGTGCTGGGATTCACACTGAAATGTTACCCATGAGTCTCTGAATTAGCTTTTAACCTAAGGACACGGTTTTTATATCCCTACTTCTTTCAAGAAAGAGCACGGCTATGATTTGCTGTGATGGTGCAGGCTCTTCGTCTGTACTCCCCTTACTTCTTTACTGGGTGTTTTCTGTACCAGTTTCTGGGTGATGCCCGTTTGTTTAACTGTGAATTTTACCTCCAGGTACCCAGTCGAACAGCAGCTGCAGTGTAGGAGGATCCATGACTATTCTGCCGAACAGGAACGAACTTTCAAGTACGGACATCACTGTGTTGAACATGATGAACAGGAGGGATAGCAATACTAGCACAATCAGTTCAGCCTACCTGAGCAGCCGCAGGTCCTCTGGAATCTCACCTTGCTTCTCCAGCCGGAGGTCCAGCGACGCCTCCCAGGCGGAGGGAAGACCACAGAACGTGAGTGTTGCAGACTCCTATGACCCCATCTCGACGGATGCCTCCCGGCGCTCCAGTGAAGCGAGCCAGTGTGATGACCTGCCAAGTCTTCTCAGCCTCACACCGGCCCAGCAGTACAGGCTGAAAGCTAAATATGCAGCAGCTACTGGTGGACCCCCACCAACTCCACTGCCTAACATGGAGAGGATGAGCCTCAAAACAAGGATGGCACTCTTGGGTGACTGCAGGGAGTCCGGAGTATCTCCACTGCCTCCAGTGAATGCCCCTCGAAGATGTAGTGATGGTGGGGCAAATGGTTACAGCAGGAGGCATTTTCTGTCTCATGATGCACTAGGAAACGGGACAAGGAGAGCCAGCGATCCAGTAAGAATAGCCTCTGACAACCTCTCTGTCCCTAGAGTCCAGCGTTTCAACAGTCTTAATAGCTTTAACCCTCCTGCTTTGCCTCCATCCATGGAAAAGCGCAACCTTGTTCTTCAGAACTATACCCGTTCTGAGGGTGGCGTCTTCCGTGGCTTCAGCTCTCCCTGTCCTCCGAGCATCAGCGAGAACGTCGCCCTGGAGGCTGCTACGATGGAAGCGGGTGGCAGTCTGAATGATGAGGATCTCCTGCCGGATGACGTGGTTCAGTATCTGAACTCCCAGAACCAGGGCATGTACGACCACTTGTTGAACAACGTCCTAGACGGCAACAAAATGCATCTTAGCTCAGTGTTAGGAAACAACAACCCCAGCAACTTTGACCAAGCCCCTCCACCGAGCAGTCAGCAGGCAGGTTCCGAGGCAAACAAGAGCGACTTGCCCATCCAGTGGAATGAAGTAAGCTCAGGAAGTTCTGACTTATCTCCTTCGAAACTGAAATGCGGTCAGCGCTCAGCGGTGCAGCAGGCTCGGGCTTTCGGACTGTATAACAATATGATGGTTCAGCAGCAGAACCTGGAGAGAAGCAACGTGGCCCAGCAGAACGGCTATCAGAACCTGCTGGAGAACAACGGTTCCTACAGTTTACAGCAAAACGCGGTTCTTGGCAGCGGAGCCGTTAATTCTTTCAGCGTGCAGCCCAATAAGCCTTACAGTGAAAGCATCAGCAGGCAAGCAATGATGTCTGGGGCAACGGACAATTCCTGTGGCATGGCAGTTCCAGGGCAGAAGCTGAGAAGCAGCAACGTGCCAGTGAGTGGGAACCAGCAAAATTTCGGGCATCCCATGGCATCCAGTGATCAAGCCACCAGTATGGCAAATGGGATGCAGAACAGAAATATGATGGAACAGGAATATTTGCAAAACCAACCAGTCGGAGACGGCGTTCATTACCAGGGAGTCAATCAATCCGGTCAAATGATGCTAGGGCAAGTTAGTCCTACCTCACAAAGCAGCCTGTATCAAGGGCCGCAGAGTTGTCCACCAGTGTCTCACACCGTTGGCAGCCAGCCTTCAGGTTTGTTGGTGGCCAAAAGTTACCAGCCGTGCTCTAATTACAGCAGCAACAGACGGCAAAACATGTTGAGAAACAACCTGGCACAACAGCAAGGACACATAAGTGATGGCAACCAGACGTACAGGGTAAACACCGTTAAGATGGAGATGCAAGGTCAATCACAGCAGTTCTGCTCTAACGTGCAGAATTACTCTGGTCAGTTATATGACCAAACCATGGGCTTTAGCCACCAAGCTATGAAAACAGGTTCTTTCTTTGGTTCGGAAGCTAACTGCCTGCTGCAGGGGACTGCGACTGCAAACTCATCCGAGCTTCTTTCCCCGGGGGCTAACCAAGTGTCGAGCACAGTTGACAGCATTGACAGCAACAGCCTGGAGGGTGTGCAGATTGATTTCGATGCTATCATAGATGATGGGGACCATGTCAGCTTAATTTCAGGAGCCCTGAGCCCGAGTATCATTCAGAATCTCTCCCGCAATTCCTCACGCCTCACCACTCCCCGAGCGTCTCTTACATTCCCAGCTATGCCCGTAAGCACAACCAACATGGCTATTGGGGACATGAGCTCTTTGTTGACCTCACTTGCAGAAGAAAGCAAGTTTCTTGCTGTTATGCAATAGACATTAAAAAAAAAAACAACACGCTTAGGAGATAACAGATGAAAAAAAAAAGACTCATATTTTTTAGTTGTGTATGTATTTTAGCAATCTCATCTCACCTAAATGGGATGTGTTTCAAGTATATTCCTTTTATGGAATAAGGACTCTGAAAACCCTAAAGTGTTCTAGGGAGAAACTGTCTTCCATTTCAGTTTTGAATCAGTATTGCTACACCACCACCCCTCCCCTCCCCTTTCTCTCTCTCTCTTCCCTTTTTGAATGTCTGTACNGAAAGGTCTGATGAAATGACTTTGCAATTTTCTGTTACTGAAAAGAAACTAGACCTTGTAAAACTGTTGCAGCTTTCCCCCCTAAGCATATAGGCACAAAATAACCAGGCACAATGTGACGTGAGCATATAGTGATGAAATCCTCTGTGGATGCTTGGGATACATCGCACTGAGGTGGACAACCAGTTCAGAAATGCACTGCCACACTACCCCAAGGCTGTAGTTTCAGAGTCATGGAACACAAGACATTAGGATGTTCGAGCGAAAAAGACAAGTAAAACCATCAGCCCTTTGATCCCTAGCAAATGTTTAAGGTTTTTGTAAACACACACACACAGATAGCTGTCACTGCCTCGCATAATGATAGTGAGATTGTGTCATGTTTAATCCATTTCAGAGACCAGAAAGCTAGTCTTAGTCCAACTCTCATCTTTTGCAGTATTTGGTATTCTGTGTTTCAGATGCCTTTTTTAAACGACTGGATAGTAAAATTATGGGCGTGTTTGGTGATTTGGGTAGGCTATAATCCCTTCATTGCATACCACATTTGTGGAGAGACGATCTTACGGAGTATTTCATACAACAAAATAACAAAATTGCAGTATTCCATACTGGGCACTTTTTTTAAATGCAAAATGTTGAGGTGTAATTTGCTGAGCCACTGGTGGTTATTTGCAGTAACAATTCCTTTGCCAAGGAAGCTGTCTTATGCATCCTTTTTAGCACATACGGCTTCGTGGATGCATCATATGTTTTAAAATAAGTAAACACCCATTGATATAACACACAGTTACAGCTTCATGGTCATGGCATGTAAAACAAGTAGAAAATGAATGGCCCAGTTCTCAGTCCAGCCAAATAAATCAAAGGGATTGCAAGCAATCTGATAATCTTAAATGTTTTCCCCCTGTATCCAGGCTTTACAAAATGAAGAAATTTAAACTGCCATTAAAAATAGCAAAGAAACAAGGGGAACAGCAAGTATGTCTGGTAACTAATCAAAACTCAAAAAGCCCAACCCAGCCTTCTCTCTCTTGGTGACACCAGCGTGCGTTTCATTTCAAAGCAAACCAGTGGGTCTGTGCCCAGGGTCAGTTACACCAGCAAAAACTGGAACTGTGGTCTTGAAGCTGCTCACTGGTAGAGGTGAATGGCGTTCACTCCCTAAGCTCTAGCTTTTCAAGTGTGTTTTTTCCTGTGCTGTGCTCCATGTCTGCACCCCTGAGCACACAGTGCTCCTGGGTGAACAGGTCCGGCTGGAGAACAGTTAGAAGACCAAGGTTTAAGCTCACCCACTGCTAGAAGCTGCCAGTCCAGCCCTTGCAGGCATCTCAGTTAAATCCTGGTAGGAAAATGCTGCTGCAAGAGGTAGATGGTGCAGGCATGCACAGCCGTGGATTTGATGTCTGTAAGGAGCTGGTGTTGGAAGAGACACAAAGTGAGAAGGGGGAGCATGGTCAGTTTTGAAATACAGATAAACTTTAGGCCGGTCAAAATGAGGAGTAGCACCGGAAGGTGATTTCTATACGCTGGAAGGCCAATAGCACTCTTTTTTTTTTTTTGACTGTAAAAAAGGGTGAAAATACCAGCTGATTTAAGGCATGGCATTTGAGGAATGTGTAGGAATACAACCTCAGTGAAGCTGTCGGATAACACTGATCCATTAGCAGCTGTTAGAATCATAGGCAGAAGCTGTAAATCAGTAGGAAAATATCATAGGAATCCAGTGCTGGGGCCGTATTTGAGCTTATCACAGCGTGTACCAAGTGATCTGCACTGCGAGCCGGAATGTCAGAAATCAAGACAAATGTAAATATCCTCCAGCTTTTATCATCACCCAGCTCCTGTCTTTCTCTGTATCTTTAGCAAGCGTCTCTTCCTTCCTCTGTCTTATGCCTGCATATTCCCTCGTCCTGCTTTTTGCCCTTTGCAGGTTCCCCTCCCAATCTCCCTATCACTACTATCAGTGTCCAACTCTCCTAGCCTTCCCGCAGCCGTCCCCGGGCTGCACGGGGAAAGGGGCGCAGCAGGGCATGGCAGATGGTTGGTTTGCTGTTGCAGCATGGCAAAGCTGCTCCCTGTTGCGTCCTCGTTGCCCAGGGGCAGCCCTGTAGGGACCCCCTGCCTGATGGCAGCCCTTGCCCCTGCTGTGGGGAGTGAGGAGGGATGCCTCTGGCTGAGCAGGTCACCGAGGGAGGAGGGACACTTCGGTGGCTGCGCCGAAGGTTGCAGGACAATGATACAGCTCACGCCCCGGCAGAGAAACAGCAGCGTATGCACAAGGAAGGGCCATGCTGGATGGGTTTCAGATGGTTCTCGGTAACCAATTGCTGCCTGTTTATTAAGCCATCAATTACATGTTTATAAACAATTTCAACAGGGAGACTTATGACCAGCTTGGGAGTAGGTGGCTTGGGAGAGAAGCCTTTTATTGTTATAGAGCCAATACATTAAAAAAAAAGCCAAACCCCAAACCTATTTTTTTAAACTCAATTTTCCAGTTCATAATTGTATTTGCTGGTCGAATTGAAGCTGGGAAGCTATTAACAGATGTGATCCATCAGAGCTTAGAAGGAGCCATTCATATTGCTCAAGGCTAAAAGGGACTGTTTGAGTAGCTAATTTGCCTTCCTGGATTTGACAAACCTTCGTCACTCACTTACCCCTGTCTTGGGCCAACAATGTGTCTTGGCCGAAACCACATGCTCCAGAGAGGCATCCCGGTTTGATTTGGCAAAGTTAAAGAACCAGAGACTCCACCGTGTCCTCGGGGAGTTTGTGCAAATGGTTTATCATTTTCAGCATTAAGTGTATGTGCTGCTTATGTTCATGTGTCACTTTTCAGTTTTTATTGTCTTCTCATGCTTTTCTGGTTTACGCTAAAGAGCCTGTTTTGGTACCTGTGAGGGTACCCAGAGCTATATTGGGTTTTGGTTTTGTTTTGATAAGGTAGACTGGGCGCTCTGAGCATGGTACTGGATACCAGCTTTCACTTGTCAACCTCCTTCTCAGTGCATGGCAGTCTGGGGAAGGTCCCACCAGCGTTGCTCACAGGTTTACTGGCACCCCTCTACTCCTGCTCTTCCAGTTACAGAGCCAAAGCTTGCTTCTCTGTATCTGGCTCATCAGTTGGCATTGCTGTAGCAGTTGGAAACCCCCCGCTCACCCTAGAGTGATAGAAAATGCAGAAAATATTGTGAATTTCCTATTTTTAAACCATTGCAGCCTGAGTCTAAATCACCTTTTCTTCTAATGGCTCTCTGGGGGGTCTTCTAGATTTGTTACTGTTGGCCTCGGGCACATCTGCCTTGCTCAGCCTGCGTGAAGCATGCCGATGTCTCCAGGCAGTTTTATTTTCCACAAAGTGGGAACCTCCCCTGAGAATTCATCCGTCAGGTAAAGCCGTCTGGAAGAAAGGGGGTTTTGCAGAGAGGTCGGTGGGCTTCCAGAGGGGCTTTGCTGGCGAGAAGGACAGCCCCGTACACCCACATGGCAGATGATGCTGTTCTTGCCTTGGAGAATGACCCCAAATGGTACGTGCATTAAGATGCTGGCCAGCTCGCTTGCTTCCAGTCACCGCTTCCCCTCCCAGCCCTGGATGAAATGGCCGGTTGCTCGCCCACGCCTGTTGCGCAATGGCTCATCCTTCTGAACAGCCGTGTTTATATTCTCACAATGTATGTGCCTTATTTTGTGTTGATCCTGTAAAAGAGAGGGACCAAGATACGTTGCCAAATTTTCCCGATGAGGCTGTACTCGCCATTCAGCTAATAGCACATACCACTGTTAATAGTGTCCGAAGCGTCTTGTAAACCTCTGGTATTCGCTTGTTGTTGTCCTTGAATTGGTGGAATGTCTCCTATGGAACAGTTACTGTTGTCAGTCCTGCAGATGTGTAAGATAAAAATGTGTTCTTTTTTTTTTCCAATTTTTTTTTTTTTAGGTTTTTTTTTATAAAGCTTGTAATCCTTTTTTTTTAAAAAAAAAAAAAAAGAAAACGTGTAAATACATTTACGTACAGTAGGAATAGTGTTCGGCTGTAACGGGCCTTAGTGGTCTTCATTTGATAAACCTGCAGTTATGATCTGATGTTTTCTCGAGCCTTAGGTTGATCTGAAGGGTCTGTAGCACTGTGTACATATAAACTGTACTTCTGCTTTCAGAACCACTTAGCTCTTTTGTAACAAAGAAAAAAAAATGTTTCTTACAATGTCAATAAAAACACAAAAGCCTTTGTACTTAAGTTCTTAGCTTTCAGCTTTTAAAATATCTCCTTGGGGGAGGGAGTTAGTTATTTTTTCATTCGGCTGGAGAGCCTGGTTGCAATCAGCGTGTGTATCGCTTCCACTCGCGGTCGCTCGCTTTTCTGTTTCTGCTTCCCGGCCTCTTGCTTCACTTCATTCACATTTTAAAATCCAACGGGGAAGCAAAAACAGGGCGTTTGCCTTCTCGCTAAAGAAAACTGGCTGAGGGGTGCCAGCTGGAGAAATAAATGAAAATGCAGCGTCACACAGATAAGAGGTTTGAAAGGAGGAGAGAGATGGACCCGGTTGACTCTGCTGCAGGAGCAGCTGTTTCAGAGGTCCAAGCCAAGCTGCTCTAGGCTCTGGGCTGTTCTATGGGGGCTGCCTTTTCATACCTCGCTGACTGAGGGTCTCTTGCAAAGGCTCGGCCACCCATGAAGAAGCACAGGAAGGAGGAAGAGAAGCTCCTCTGGCTGGATCACTCTGTAGGTGTCCACCCTGGTGGGTTCTTGCATGATGTCCAGAAGAACTAGATGCAGTCTTCTTCAAAGCTGAACATATTTAGAATCACAGAATGTGTTGGGTTGGCAGGGACCTTTAAAGGTCATCCAGTCCAAGCCCCCTGCAGTAAGCAGGGACATCTTCAACTAGATCAGGTTGCTCAGAGCCTCATCAAGCCTGGCCTTGAATGTCTCCAGGGATGGGGCCACCACCACCTCTTGTAGTGCGTGTTCCTGTTGAGTATAGCACTCAGGAGCAATGTCAAGTTAGTTGTGGCAAAGAGTATAGAAGACATTGTCGTACTGCTTAGTTCTAAGGTGACTGAGCTGTTCTCATTGCAAGACCTTTTGTGTTGCTTGCTCATACCTCAGCAAGACCCAGGCCGCTCTGTTGGGCTGTCAGCGCTCAGCTTCTGCCCTAGTCCTTCCTCGGCCAAAATATACGAGCCATTTCTGAGGCCAAGAGAGGTAGCCTTGCATTGTTATTTGCTCATATTAATTTCTATTTTTGGTTTGGTTTGGGTTTTTTTTTTTTTTTTTGTTCACTCTTCAGCCATTATTAAGCTTTTGTCATTTAGCTTAAGGTTTGAGGACGACAAAGGGCAGAAGGGCGAGGTGTAGCATGCCCAGCTGAGAAGGCACCGAGGCAGGAGGAGAGGCTTGGGAGTGGTCTGGGAGGGGTGGAGGAGACCCCGCAGCAGAACTGGGGGGCTTGGTGGTGGCCATGGTGCCTTATCTCATGTGCTGCAACCCCAAATCCTCACAGAGCCCGGCAGTGCTCCAGCACTAGCTCGCTACCTTTAACCTTCCCCACATGTGCTGGGTTTTTTAGTTGCGTCTGCTCCACCAGCTGGACCTAGCTCAGGATGCACGTCAAGACGGCAGGAGATGCCATGGGGACCCCTGCCCTGTTCGTCCCCATGGTTGTTTGCTCTGTCGAGGATGCGGATGAAGGTACTGCC
Organism: Rhinoptilus africanus; assembly: GCA_013400135.1. NCBI lineage: Eukaryota > Metazoa > Chordata > Aves > Charadriiformes > Glareolidae > Rhinoptilus > Rhinoptilus africanus. The sequence goes on from VXBO01012700.1 coordinate 339,552, forward strand.
GGGCGGTGCGAGGTCGGGCACCAGGGCCACAGCAGTTGCTGAGGTGAGCACTGGTAGGGGAAGGGCTGGGGCTGCAGAACGTATTTCTGGTCCTCAGCCTGACCTGAAATCGGGACGATGCAGACCTGCGTGTGCCAAGCTGCAGCCGAGGGCGGGAGGGGGGGGGGCAGGAGGGCCTGTGTTTCCATGTGGTAAAACTCAAAATACTGCCAAGTCCTCAGGAAAACAAAAAAATAGCAGGGCAGTCGGTGTTTGTGCCATCCAAAATTAGCGGATGCTGTTGACCTTTAGTCTGTGCTTTAGTGCCAAGGCTGTAAATGAATTAATTGAATTCATTAAATTGGTTTCTTACTTCAGAAGGGCATGTACCCGAGAGAAGAACTGCAGTTAGCAAAGCCTGAAAAAAACCCACAAGGGAGATACACAGCACCCATCAGCGAGGCAGGAGAAAACCC